>VXBC01004462.1:1248952-1272241 GCA_013399945.1 Ploceus nigricollis | reverse complement strand
CAGATGCTAAAACCACAAGTTACATATGACTACTCAGAAGCATCACTGCTTGAATGAGGCACTAGGAGATGGCAATATTGCAACTCCTGAAGATCTAAAGCATGAGGAGGAACACACAGAAACTGAGAAAACTTCACAAAGTGCGATGATGGTGACTTACATACCAGGCTGACAGGAAACAACCTCCACTACTGATAGGGAAAGCAGTTGCAGGGGGGTGAGGGGCAAACTGAGAGATGGCATCATTAGATAAAGTAACGACAACGGGTTTAGCTTTGGGAAAAGCTTTTTCATTTTCTGAGCTATCATTGCAGTAACTTCTGCAATATGGACAAGAGTTGCATTTGAGCAAACAGATATAAAAGATATCTATGACTTACACATTTGCCCACACATGAGGACTTGAAGTGGAGCCATGCTGAATTGGCAAGGTGGGTCATTTTTTCTCTATAAGGGAGGGGGAGAGGAAAGAGGAGTCTGCACTACTGTATTCACCAAGGTACTGAACATGTGCAAACCACACAGCAGGATTTGCAGTGACACATCCATTGCTTGTGCTCAGAAAAGATGCAAGTTTGCAAGTATTGTATGAAATCATGGAACCATAGAACATTAAGGGTTGGAAGGGACCTTAAATATCATCTAGCCCTAGCAGGGACAGCTGTCACTAAAACAAGTTGCTTGAGGTCTCATCCAGCCTGCCCTTGAACACTGCCAGGGATGGGACATCAACAATTTCTCTGGGCAATCTGTCCAAGTGTCTCACCAACCACAGAGCAAAGAATTCCTTCTTAATGTCTAACCTAGTCCCAAATGGACTGCTGCCAGCACCATTGTATCTCTAGAAGCACCAATGNTGCGTACCCGTGTCCTTCCTGAGTCCCCGTCCTGGTCACTGGGAGCGTCCTCGGGCATATTATTGTAATTTTGGCCAGTTTTATGTTGACATATAGTCCATACAGCGCTATGCTCCGTTGGTACATAGTAAAGAATAAGAATATATACGTAGTAAAGAAAGAGAATGCGGACCTTGCCTTGAACAACGTAAGTTTACAACGTAAATACATCAAGGAAGGGATGAATAAATGTAACAGAGAAGTACAATTACAGAGGTATCTGTGCAGAGAAGTGCCCAACGGGAAGCAGACAGATGCCATGCTAAAGCCACAACTTCACTCAGAAGCATCACTGCTTGAATGAGGCACTAGGAGATGGCAATATTGCAACTCCTGAAGATCTAAAGCATGAGGAGGAACACACAGAAACTGAGAAAACTTCACAAAGTGCGATGATGGTGACTTACATACCAGGCTGACAGGAAACAACCTCCACTACTGATAGGGAAAGCAGTTGCAGGGGGGTGAGGGGCAAACTGAGAGATGGCATCATTAGATAAAGTAACGACAACGGGTTTAGCTTTGGGAAAAGCTTTTTCATTTTCTGAGCTATCATTGCAGTAACTTCTGCAATATGGACAAGAGTTGCATTTGAGCAAACAGATATAAAAGATATCTATGACTTACACATTTGCCCACACATGAGGACTTGAAGTGGAGCCATGCTGAATTGGCAAGGTGGGTCATTTTTTCTCTATAAGGGAGGGGGAGAGGAAAGAGGAGTCTGCACTACTGTATTCACCAAGGTACTGAACATGTGCAAACCACACAGCAGGATTTGCAGTGACACATCCATTGCTTGTGCTCAGAAAAGATGCAAGTTTGCAAGTATTGTATGAAATCATGGAACCATAGAACATTAAGGGTTGGAAGGGACCTTAAATATCATCTAGCCCTAGCAGGGACAGCTGTCACTAAAACAAGTTGCTTGAGGTCTCATCCAGCCTGCCCTTGAACACTGCCAGGGATGGGACATCAACAATTTCTCTGGGCAATCTGTCCAAGTGTCTCACCAACCACAGAGTAAAGAATTCCTTCTTAATGTCTAACCTAGTCCCAAATGGACTGCTGCCAGCACCATTGTATCTCTAGAAGCACCAATGAATTGCAGAATGAACCATATAAAATGTATTTGCTTTTTTTTAAGCACATCCTGGTTCTGAAAATGAAAACAAATTTTAAGGAATAAGCACAGGGGTGCTTTCTCCAAGGCACTCTCCTTGGTTACAGCTCATCTCCTTTGAAATGCTGCAAATCTGATGTTGATTTCAGTGGGAGTTTTATTATGTTTATTTCTCTTGTGGAGAACACATGCAGGTTGTTTTTATTGCACTGAAGTTGTAATTCCACCTCAAAAGAGAAAGCAGATCACTTCAACCCAGATCAGGACCCTAATCCTGCCTACACAAACTACTCTGCCAACACCAGAGAGGGGGAGCACAGGGACCCTCCAGTCAGTGGAGGGTCCCTAGATAATTGTGAGGGCACCAGCACCCCTTACACACAGCCCTGGGACTGAAGGGCATCCTGGGGTGAGCTTTCTTTCCTTTCTCCACTTTGCATAAATAATTGATTGGAACACAGATTGACAAAAAGATACCACTTTACAGCTCAGTGCTTAGAGCAGTCACCTGGAATGCGAAGAGATATGTCAGAGCAGGAAGGAATTGTACTTCCATCAATCTGTGCTTTCAGAAGAGCTTGATAAAAGCAACTTCACCACTACCAGTAGGTATCACATTTCCTCTGGGACCTGCTATTGTAGGCTTGACAAGGAGCTGACAGAGTGTTGTTACAAACCCATTCACTTGCCCTTTACTGTTTTTTGTGGCTTCACCACAGCCCCACGTGGCTGCTCACTCACTGCCCCACCAGAAGGACTGGGGACAGAATCAGGAGGGTAAAAGGTAGAGAGCTTGTGGGTTGAGAAAAAGAGAGTTTAATAGGGAAAGCAAAAGCTGAGTAAGCAAATAAAAAATTAATTAACTGTTTCCCATGGGCAGGAAGGTTTTCAGCCATCTCCAGAGGAGCCGGGCCCCATCATGTATATTGGTTACTTGGGAAGCCAAACACCATCACTCCAAACATCCCCCACTTTCTCCTTCTTCCCCCACTTTATATACTGAGCATGATGTCATATGGTTGGGAATATCCCTTTGGTCAGTTGGGGTCAGTTGTCCTGGTTGTGTCTCCTCCCAACTTCCCAGGTACTCCCAACTTTCCATGCCAGCGTGGCAGTACAAAAAGCAGAGAAGGCCTTAGCTATGTGTAAGCCCTGCTCAGCAGTAACAAAACCATCTCTACATTGTCAGCTCTGTATTCAGCACAAATCCAAAATACAGCCCCACACTAACCACTGTGCAGAAAATTACCCCAGACAAAACCAGCGCACCACTCAAATTGTCTACACTGCAATTGAAGGCAGGTAGTAAAAAAAAAGGGTGACTAATGGGGGGATTCTCTTACTGTTAAGCCAATCCATGGCGGAAACAAAAGCCACAGACACCTTTACATATACCTACAGAAAGCATTCTGGCTTTGTAAATCAGTATGTACAGAATAGGAGCTGAGAAAAGGCTGTAAGTGCTTTGGAGAGAGCCCAGCTGCACAGAGCATTTGCCTGACCTTCATCCTGATTTTCATTCTTCACAGCTGTATCAGCTGGGTTTTTTTGCACAACAGCATCCAACAGAAAATCAAAGTATTCGCTGAATCAAAAGCCAAACTAATTTTATTTTTTAAATTATTTCAGCCACACAAGAGAATTAATTATTTCAGGACTATCACTTTTTATGTTAGCTTTGACTTTGAGTCTGGTACTGCACTGGAGAAGTACCTATAGAATTCTGTTACATTCTTTGCCTTTTTTTAATGGAACAGTAATGTATCACTTAGCCAAAAATTGGCAGTTTCTGCTCATATATCTCTATCATTCATTTGAACAGTATCTCCTTATCTAGAAAGAGAAGTTTCCCATAGTTACTATGTAACATATCTATAGCAAATACTGACTTCAAAAACTTAGACATGTAATTTATGTATGACTACTTCTTTTTAAAGAATCACTTATTCTTAGGTTTTTAGTGTCCTTTTCCTTTAGCTTAGGGGTTAGTCCCACTCTATCTTTAATTGTCTTTATCTACAGTGGTATCAGAGTTCTGCGGTCATTACTTTTAATTCTTTCATCCCTTATCAGTGCTACCTTTGCTTTGCATGTCCTTACATTTCACCACTCAAACAAGGTTTTGTCCCTACTTACTGCACTCAAAGATTAGCTTCTCAAATACAATCCTTTTAGAAGCTTACCTGCAGCATAGTATCTGTCTAATACATACTGGCTTACGGATAAATGAGAAGAAATGCTTGATATTAAAAAAAAAAAATCAGTAAATATATGTATCATTAGCTACTATTTATATTCCTCACCAGAAATGCTGTGTAAAAGAGGGGTTGAAAGTAAAAGCAAGTATCACTTGCTTCTAAGGGTAAACACACGAATAATTTAGTTGTCTCAAAACTATGCTTGCAGATCCCCTAGAAAATTCTGATCAATTCCAGTTACCCTTGAAATGCCTCCCAAAATCCCCTAGAGCAACCATAGCTCTGTTCTGTAAGGAAGCTGTGCAGTAATTATGGAATTGAACCTAAGAAAGGTTAGTACTTTTGGCCTTCAATTAGATTAAATCAATTTAGACTAAACTGTAGCATATTACACCCTGATAACATCAACAAAGAAATTGAAGAACATTTAAAGAACAGCAGTAGTCTGAGTCAGCTGGTCCAGCAGTAAGAATCCTTTCTACAAGGAATATTTCCAACAATCATATCGTTGAAGCAAAGTTATATGTCAAGAAGAATTTTGATTTGCTGCCTTTAATGTCAGAGATTTCACTGAAAGCTTTGTGATCTGCTCCTTTGACCTTATCTATGGAGTGATATAGCTGGTGAAGCTAATCACCAGTTAATTCCTCCACATATAATTTATGTACATAATTTCAGTTATTTTAGACAAGGTATAGAAAACATGAGATCTCCTTATTGCACTGCTATTAAGTACATTTAAGTACAAACAGTCCTTCATAAATTTAAACCTGCATACTTTGATTACTGGAGTACCTAATTAATCATCTGAAAACTTGCTTCAAGCTTAAAGAGTAAATGACCTTAAGCATCAGGAGGACATATTTTCAGACAAAAAAAAAATCCAAAGTAATACCTGAATCAAAATTTAAAAAAAAATTACTTGGATCAACATCTCCAATGCTGTAGATTTGGTATCTAGTGTCCATGCCTAGACTGGGAAAGTATTGTGTGAGATTCAATGCAAACCTTTGGTTAGCCCCAGCCTCTGCACAAAGAATTTACAATATAAACATGTGTGTTTGCACATAAGGGTCAGTTCACCCTCTGTATTTGCAGCTGCCCAGCTGTGCATGCCAGGCTGCAGCGCCTGCATATGTCAAGGCCACCTTCTGTGTGGTTTGTGCTGAAGCATCTTGCATGGTTTCATTGCGTGGGTGGTTGTGCAGTCACAAGTGGGGACACCAAAGAGGAAATGGAGAGAAAACAGGTAATATCTAACAGTATCAAAATATGGGAGAAAATCAGAGATGGTAAAGCAAGAAAAGGAGGAGTTAGAGAAGATAATTACAATGTGCCTGTCTAAAGAACACTTCCTTAGGAAAGAGAGGAGGGAGTTCTCCATTTGCACTGATACTTGAATGGCCATACATTTTCAGTTGTCATTACAGAAAATTTCTGCTAACAAACCCCAGAGATTTTGGTTTTTATATTTTAGGTGATTCCTGCCTTGCCGGCCTAGCTAGTTCATAGTTGGCTGCATTTTACAGTCCATGGGTGAGTCCATTGGTGCAACAGTTTACTGACAACTGTTCTGAATATCCACTCCATATTGGTCTCACCATTCACTTTTCAGACCAGCTTTTCTTTTTTAGAGTGCTATTGTGATCTTAGTCTCATGCTTATTTCTATGTATACACTTATGCTTAGCTATTTTCATCCTGAATTTTTGTTCTGTTTTAACAAATGAATAAAAGACATGCCAAAAATGTTCAGCTTTACAGCATGCAAGAATGAAACCCTCTTTCTATGCACACAGTGTGTATAATTTAGAAAACTGCTGTTTCAGAGTCCTGTGCCTTGCTATTTGAACAGCAGACAATTTTTTCAGTTTAAGCTCCATTCTGATTATGTTGGATGCTCAGTTATGAACAGGCTGCTTCAAAAAATAAAGATATTCACAGGAAATGGAAGGGCCAGAACTAACTTGCTTCCTACAGGACTAGCAAAGTTCCATTGATTTTTCGGTTCCCTTATTGACTGGATAATCCTTCCCTGCGACTTTACTTTTAGGTGGTACTGCACAAGAGATGATCTCACATACATTAATTACAGATCTTATATAACTGTTCACATACAAAAGACCATCAGATCTACCCTCTTTACTGCCCCCCTTTTCATTCCTTTTTGGGAATTACTTGTAATATCATTAATAGGAAACTGTCATTATACCATACCCTAATCTCTCGTTTCATGGGCAGAGCTCTCTGTGGCTCAATTAATGAAAAACATTCCTCCATTAAGTGGATGCCATTGCCTACAATACTTTGAAGGCCAGTTACAGCATCATTAGTGGCATATGTGTATGAAATTATGTAAATTGACCTCCTCCAGGTGGGTTGTTTTTTGTGGAGTGCCTGCCCCAGATGCACCTGATCTGGGCTAGAATCCCTTAGCACTCATAAAACTGGCAATGAGTAAAACTCCTCAATATGTGAATTTCCATTTAACAAAATTTCATTCCTTTCAATCTGTTTCACCGTGCTAGTTCCTCTGGAATGCAAATGTGCCCTGGACAAGCGAAATGCGAGAAATTCCTAAGGGGTTATCACTTGCATCTCCTCTATATTGCCAGCATGGAGGAAGAAAAGGAAACCTACCTTTTCGTGTGGAAGAAAAATCTGCTTTAACTCATCCAGCAGCTGTTTCCAGTGTATGAAGATGACCTTGCCTGGAGTCAGAACACACCTTCTCCACATACTATGAAAATGGATAAAAATGGTTCCACAAAATTCTTGGCTTAAGAAAATTGAGATGCATTTTTTTTTCCAGACAGGTCTCCGATTGTTTTTGTGAAACTCTGCTTTGTAGGATTAAAACACAAAATATTTTTTTATAAATTTATAACCTGTATATTAATTAGGTCTTAGTAATTGGCCTAGAATCCATTTGCTGAATTTCTTGATTCAGTGTAACCCCCTGAAGCTCTTTGTTTAGGAAACATTTCTGTAAATCATTTCAGGATATTTCAACAGATGATTAAGCGACACATAACATTTTGAAAAACAATGTTATGATTAGCAGCCTGATCCACTCTGAAGAGAAGTGCTTGATTGGAGGTAACCTTTGCAGCAGACAAATGCCATTTGCTGTCCCTATGAAAAACTGGTCCAAATCCAAATTTAAAAACTCCAGCAAAAAATAATTATAAATTCACATGCACTCAGTGGCAGGCACTTGATAGCATATGGCACCTAAACATGCCAAGGATTCTTTAGAGCATACGCCATCACTTAGCAGTTCCTACTTGCCAAACTGCTTCTGCTTGTGACATCCCTCAGGGATCAAGCTCCTATCTGTGCCCTGTGCAAGCCCTGAGCTGGTCTTTTGCTGCATTGTTTCATTTCAACAGGCAAGGGACACCCCAACTGCAAGAGCTCAGCCTCTCCATGTCTTTTGTGATAACACAGCATCTTCCTTTGCATGGTCTGTGCCATCAGGTACATTGCAAGGGATCCACCTGCAGGTTTATGGGCTTTCTTCAGACATTTCTAAACATGCCATAACAAGAGTTTCGCAGGTTCATTCTTCCCATTTTAATGTCATCTTACTTTTATGTATTATTCTAAATCTTAGGTTAAAAACATATGTCTTGACCTAAATATGTGTGCTTTTGTCAAACCTGTGACTTCGATGAAGAGAGAAAAGGCCCATACACTAGTACTGCTGAAATATTGTGTGAGGCAAGGCTTGTACAAAAATAGCATATTTTTCTTTGGCTAACTGATGTATTTGGAAAAAGCCCACCAAACTTTACAGTCCTTTATGAGCCCTACTTCAGATTTGAAATAAAAACAGCAGTCCTGAAAAATCTAATTTCCAGTAAATCAAGCTTGTGCTTTATCCAAATTTGTCCAATATATTTAATCAATGTCTTTATTAGCTACCAACAAGACAATGTCTGACACAGACTTGGGATTTTGCAGGTTTTGATCTGAAGTGTTTACCTTTGGTTAAAGCACACACAGTGTAGGATGTCCCTGGGGCTTCTCACACGGGCAGGTTCGGGTGCTATTGCTCATTCTTTCTGACACAGAAGTGATGGAGTGCTACATCATGCCTTTAGTCCTGCACAGGAATCCCCATCAAAAGCTGGGGAGAGTTTGCATAAAAACTGCTGGCAGGAAATGGCCACAGTGATTCATCTTCCTAATAGTGTGCTGTGAGGTTGTGCAACTCGTGGGCCAGCAGCACTATGTCCAGTACAGAGATTCTGGAATGTTTATAAATCTCTTTTTTGGGGGGTTCGCTTTGATTTGGTTTTTTGGTAAAAACATAGGTTTTTTTTGTTTTGTTTTGTTTTGGTTGGTTGGTTTTGTGGGGTTTTTTTGTTTTTGTTTTTGTTTGCTTGTTTTTTAATTATTGCATAGCCCACACCTTCCTTCTAAGCTTATGCTCACGCAGTCCTGGGACTCTTTGTCTGTTCTGTTGCCATCAGGTCTCCTAAAGTCAATAAAATGCCCGCAGGTCATAATTTTATGCAAAAGCAAAGTCATCAGCTCTGGTGTGAGAATTTGTACAGAATAGGTTTAATCGGACATCATCTTTTATAGCTATTGCTTTAAATTACCTAGCTGCCAAAAGCAGACATATATGAGAAATTAATGGATACATAACATCATTCTCGATTAAATCATTGTTGTAAATATAATGGAAATGAACTATTAAACCAATAATGTTTCCTTTCATTAGTTTGAAATGACCAAGGATAGAGACATTACACAAAAATGCCAAGAACCAAGAATATTACACCTTACTATGGTGCAATAACCTTGTAACCACAGCTGGGAATTCTGACATCAGCTGACTGACTTAAAATTTACAAAATAGGGAAGGATGCAATCTATGATTCTTACAGGGATTTGCAGACTGATCGCAGTACTGTAGAGCTCTCAAAACCAAACCATAGGGCTGGATCTTCATTTCTTTTGACCCTCCAGGAGCAGAAAGCAGTTGTTTTTGATGACATTTTTAAGCAAGACAAATTCCTACACAGGATGCTTAGCATTACTGTCTTAGCTGCATCAGAATGTAAACAGAAATCAGTGGAAAGATGGAATAAAATATACCACAAGTAGCTGTCAGTATGCAGAAAGGATTTACACTTTTGTCTGAATACTTTGACTCTTGTAGGGGAAAAAAGAAAGTCAAAGCCACAAGCCAAGTATCAAACCCTAGACTGAGATACATTAAAACACTTCTTTTAATGCACAGCTGCTAAAGCTGCCCACTCACTCGTTTTTGCTCAAGTGATCACTATGCCATAAGTCAGGCAGTGTTTTTCTGCATAGCTTGTTAAACATGCCAATTTCACAGGCTGCTTTTGGAAAAGGTTTCTGCTCTTGTTGCTTGGTTTAGCAGATGCTGGCTTGCAGTTCTGCACTCAACAGTATAGAGGATTAAGGAGACAGAAGGATCTTCAGGAAGGAATATGGCAATTGTCCAGTGTAAGCCCAGTTGCATCCAATAGGCATTCCCATCAAGGACTGTTATCCATTTGTCAAATCAACTTGACATTGTCTTCTGCTTGGAAAAATAACTAGCCTAGTCTGCATTTAAGGAATAGGATTACCTGCTTCTCAAGATATGATGGAGAGGATGGAGGCAAGCAGGTAAAATGTGATAGTGCAAAGCAGATCAGTGTGATAAGATACAAAGGTTTTAGAAGCACACTGGTTTGTATGTTTTAAACTGCTTGAGTGCAAAGGAAAATTATCACAACCAAAACCGTATGCCCTTCAAAACTTTACATCTCCAGCTGGCACAGCTAGCAGATATGTCAGAGAAGCACTAATAAGCAGAGAGAAAACTCTAGGGGAAATCTTTCTGTTCTCCATCTGTCATGGAGTAAATAGGTCTTATTGATTATCTACCACTTGATTTATACTAAATGCTTTCAAGCATTTCCCATTTATAATTTTCAAATAAAAGAATAATTAAATTTTGATTTATGGGAATTACACAAGAAGAGATGATTTTTTTGTCCAATCAGCAGCACTCAGCTGTACCACAGACATTAAGAAAACTAATAGAATGTTTTAGCTTTAAAATAGTAGCAGCCTGAGTTTTCAGGTTTTGGGTGGTGGTCTGAATAACGCAAGAGGAAGAGCAAAAAAGCTTCAGTGTTGGCGGTAGTTGTGTTTTTACTGTTTCTAATACTAGGTCACAGAAGATACAAAGGTTTTACAGCCCCACTATAAAACAGCTCTTTATCTTTTCTCCACTAATTCCGTGGTGTCACATTTAACAAAACTAGGAAACTGAAGATAATATGGATGTTTGCAGATTAGCTGTCAGGTAATAAATAACACTAATTTCACATACCTACAAATGTAAAGGCACCTTATCACTGTTTAAGTTTCTCACTCTTTGTAATGCCTGCCAACATTTTAACCCAGGCAAATTACAGTATTGTTTTTGCTGTTTTTTCACTGGGATAAAATACACAGTCATAATATCCTTTTATCAGATTTCATGGTATAAAAGGGCTTTGGTGCTTAATTCAAGCTGTATGTTGCTGAGGCAATTCCAGAGTTCCTGTTTTGGAAGATGTATTTGTCTTACCTTTTAGTTGCCTTGTCTTTTCACAGTGCTCTAAGTACCACTTGCCCGAGAAGATGCAGCTGTGACCCTGCCCAGTCAGTGCAATGCTACAGGGCTACAGAGATCCCCAGAGAGATTCCTTTTACCACCAGGAGACTCTACATCAGCCACAGCAAAATTAAGCAAATCCAGGTAAGAAAACCCAGAAAAAGTACTTTTCGTAGTGCACTGTAACTGAAAGTTGGACTTCCCAGATGGTGGTGGCATCTAGTGAGGAGAGAATCTTATTCCATGTTCTAAAAACTGACAAAGTGCTGCCAGATCTAGTTTTATTTTTACTTACTCTTTAAGGATATGTAAATATATTCCTGTAGTGTTTTCATGTTCCTGCAGTCTCCAAGCACTAGTTCACGCTGTCAAAATGATACTTTGTATGAAACTCAAAAAAAAGGTATTTTATAATTAACAGCCAAAGGTTGACTTGTTTTATATATGGTCAAATAACCATTGACTTTCAGAGTAATTTTTTAACCTGTTAAAGTTAAGCTTTTTCTATTTTTGATACAATATAATACTTTTTCACAGTAAAATGAAAGGGTTTATGTCATTAGAATAATTTCCCTAATGAACGAAACTGAAGCTCTTTTTCTCCTCTCGAGCTGCAAGTGTCAGGTACAACTGCTATTAGAAACAGCAGAGGAAGTAAGTTTGAGCCTAAGGTACAGCATGAGATGTTTCTAAAAGCAAGGCCAGGCCTATCTAATAATCCACATAAATGAGAGCAGCTTCTAACCAAAGCTGCCAGCCATTTATGCTATTGAAAAAGATTATTCTGGGTTTCTTGAGGCACCACTGGTTCACTTTATTAAAGGCATCAGCTTATGCTCATCTTGCACTGCACTCTGGAATGGTGCTTCTTTGTTTCCTACCCTGGAATAAATATCTTTATTTAATAAATTCACCTTGTATAGACAGACACAAGGGAAATATAACCAAATGTATTACACATGCTTGCTATGTATCAATTTACTACAAATAATAAGAAATTTGCAATTCAAATGAGATACATTTTCTCTTACAAAGACTTTAACTGCTCTGAAATGCATCTTTGATTTCGCTCTCAGGACTAAATTAAATAGGCTGGAAGGCAGCTTAGAGCAGCATCTAGAATGCCTGTTGCCCACAGAGAAATAGTGATTGTACAGTTTTCTGAGAAAGTTTAATCTTTTAGCTGCTACTAATATCTCTGGTTTTCTTGTTTTATCTCACACACCCACAAGAGTCAAACATTGGTGTGATTTAGCTATACTCGGGGTAAACAAAAGGTTTGTCAAATGAATTCTGTATTAGGAAATACATTTTCTGTGCAAACTCTTCCCTCCTCCTCCTCTTTAGTTTTTTTCAAGATAAGTAAGATGAGCCATTTTCCGTTTCTTAGGCTAGGTGTCCATACCTGTCAGCAACTCCTCAGTTACAAGTAAAGTGGCCTTAGGTTCTGACTAGAGCAAAAGACAGGTGTCATAAAGCATTTAAATGTTGGATATAAGTGAATGAAGTAGTGGGATAAATGTTTTATGACTGATCAAAACAAATGGTGTGTGAAACCATCTAAGAAGAGAGTTCTTCACTTTATACATTAATTCCACAGGCTATGAGTCTGCCTTACTGCTACTACTGACTTTGCATTGAAAGGAAAGAAGTCATTTCACACTATGTCCTTGTAGTTATGTAGGCTGTTTCCTTGAGAGTATACTGGGTCTTTGGATATATTTTTTACTTTTTTTTTCCCCATGCAACAAATTATACTTCTGAGGTCGGTTTTGACATCATAAATACCTATGCTTAATTTTACACAGCTGAGCAATTCCACTGGCACATATTATAGTGCTTAGGGAAACATTTCTGCTTGTAAAGTACATGTCTGCAAGCACTGAAATAACTTTATAGGATTATAGGGTTTTGGTGTAGGATTTTTGTTCATTTGGCTGGTTTGATATGGGTGTTTTTATTTGCTTGGTTTTTAAAATTCCTTTATTTACCTACTCATAGAGAAAATAACATACTTTCCTAAAGAAGTTGAATGGAAGCCCAGAATTCCCACAGCTGACCTCCAAGAGACTTTTATATGTAAGCACTCACAAATATTATAGTTTGGCAATTAGGTGCCTCAGAAGAATAAAAAAATATTGTTTCAATTACTTCTGCACCTTAATTTGCATTGACTATTATTAAAATTGTGAAGAAATCATATTTTAGAAAAGAATATATGTTTATATGCTAAATTCAGTATGTTAAAAAAATCCCAAGAAAAATAGTAGATCTTTTGGTTTTTTACCCTGGTCAATTTTGTATTTGTTCTGACAGGGCTGATCAGCTTTAAAAACAGCGGCTGGCACTTTTGCTTTTGGTAATTTTACAACCTGGGGTTTGTTATAAAAAGGCTTTATAATAACAAAACTAGATTAATTTTAGCATCTTTTTTCAATATTTTCTGCTTCCTCCTTGACTTGAAGATCAACTATAACCTTTTTACTCTTAATTTAAAATTTAATTTATATCTAACTATACTAATAAGTGGGGTTTAATCTGCTAAAAGAAAATAATCTACCTTGCCTCCAGCATAGGGAACTGTTTTTAAAAAACTGCTTATAACATATCCCAGGTCACAGCAACGCAAAAGCCAAAAAAATAGTAATTAAAACAGAAAATTCCTTAAAATGTTTGTATTAAATAACAGCATATTCGATCCACTTTCAGGAGATCAATGTTTTAAAATATAAAGCTATAATAGTATCATTTTACAGGCAATCCAGTTAGAGAATAAAATACAGCTTCCTAGCAAAAAAAGATCTAGTGGGCTTTCAAATATGTTTTGATTCGTATATAGAAAGACTGGGTGGTTTATAAAAGCATGGATAAATATTTAAGTCTCAAACCAGCATGGTCACAAAGCTTAGCAATGCATATCAAATAGGTGGAAAATAGAAATTATAATAATCCACATTAAGAAGCCTAACATCATTACAGAGCAAATGTCTGTATATTGACCTTCACATAGCTCTCTGTCACTTAATAAGATGAAAATTAAGCCTCTCAGATACATAAAGAAATCAACTGAGGAAAAGCAGAAAACACTGCTTTTGTATTTTATAGGAGAAAATGTTTGAATTGTGAAGGTTCATAATTGTTTCAATTTCCATAAGATGGTTTTATAATTACATGTAATTATGTTTTTGTGCTCTTGACCAATGCAGCTCATTCCTGTGCACCAGATCACCTTCCTAATCATGACCGAAACTGGACATCAGCAGTTCTGATATTGCTATATAGCTGTATACACACAAAACACTGCATTATAGAAAAATAAAAATTACATAATTTGGACAACTTTGTTGTTTACTGTTGAAAATATACGGCTTTTAATGGAGGTAGATTCCCTCATTGAATTTAAATATAATTGATGGAGAAACCTGCTTCAATAGAGGTTCCATATCTATACTTTCTCAGTAATTGCATCAAAATTCTCAATTCAGAAATTGCTTTGCAAGACAGAATAAAGTTAATCAGAAAGAAAAACTAAGGATACCACAGCAAAATGAAATCTGACTAGTCTTTCACAGCTGTGCTGGCTTTAATTTTACCAGAAGTTAAAATGCAGAGTTTGTAGCTGAGATAAAGAGATACAGCCCAAAAATATGCAAGAGTTGAACAAATGAAGCTGCAAGACATCTTTTAACAGTCACCTTTATGAGATGATTTCACTTACACAAGTATGATAGTCAAATGTATCCAACCAGAATTATGGAACAAAATTACTACCCAGCACCTGCACTGCAAAAGGACTTGTACTGCCTTCCATGCAGATTCCTGACTGGGATGAGGGGTTGTGCTGTAGAACAGGCTGTATAGCTTCCCCCACTGAGAATAAAATGTGCTGGGAGCTACTAAGCCCTGGGGGAAATAGCAAGAAGAATCTACTGTTACTTTAGCATCTCTAACTGGTGTGGTACGCCTGAGACCTGTAGTGAGATGTTTTTGGACATGAGAAGAGAAAACAGATGAGGACATTCCTTCTCACCGCTCCTGTGCAGAACATGTTGCTGCTCATGTTGCTGTTTTGGGGGGATTCCCATATAAATGATTTTTTAAGACTCAGTCAATGAGGTCAATGGGAAGCATATCTGGCAATTTCAGAAAACCAGTGTTTTAGCAACTGGTGTGCTTGGAGAACTCCATGGCTCACCCTCACTGCATACTTCCTCCTAGCTCAGCTTAGAGAAAGTTGCTAGATTCACTTATGTTTGCTGCTTAACTTGAGACACAAGATGCCAAGCTTTGCAAACAAGCACCTTCCAACAGAGCAGAAAAATAATGAAACAATTGTGTGCCTCTCTATATTATAGTCATAGTCAACATCTAAGTACCATTTACCACTGCAAAGCATCTATTTATTACCAACTAATAAAAACAAAGTTTCTGTGAAAACACTGTTCCACAGATGTGATTTTTCAGGCCAGGCTGATCTGACAATTTTGGTTTGATAGTATTAATATGCGAGGTTTTTATTTTAAAAGAAGGTAGTGGGGAAGAGAAAAGTGTAGAATTTTAGTTTTCTGCCAAAACAGTAGCAAGAGGTAAAGATATCCATGGGTACTCCGTCTGGGGAGTATATGCTGCAGTGACAGTACTGTTGATACATGGAAATGGTTGTATCATGAACTCAAAAGTGCTCTAGCAAGCACCATTGAGCACAATGAACATTAACAACCATACACTCTCTGCAAAGATTTCTGCCATTGGTTAGCTTTCCATTTTATATAGGCTATCCACCAGGAGGAAATAAAAGGAATATACCTTCTTCAAAAGTATGTGTTTGCTCAAAACCTTACACAGCATAGACTTAAACCACAAAATTCTGGAAATGTAAATAAATGCTGACAAACCACAGGTACCTATAGTAATACCTCTACTGCTACCACTTATTTTAGTTTCTCATTCTAAATATATTGTTTTTCAGTATATACTAGCAATTGTCCAAGCATCTAGAAGTAGTAAACAGTGAGGATATCTATAAATGTACTATCATATTAATTTTTTTTTTCTCTTTAAGTTTACTGACTTCAGGAGAATGTCAGTCCTTGAGGAGCTGGTCCTATCATGCAGTGGCACAGAATCAATAGAAAACAACACTTTTAAAGCTCTGAGCACCTTGAAGTCCCTGGAACTCTGCAAAAATCAGCTAAAGCAAATACCCACCTTTCTCCCATCTGGCCTTGAAATTTTAAGACTCTCTGATAACTCCATCAATGCTCTGCATGCATCTGATTTTGCAGGTTTGATGAAACTCAGGGTGCTTGATCTTCGGAACAACTTGATTGCAACTCTGCCTCCGAGTGCATTTGCTTCCCTTCACAATTTACAGAGTCTGATCCTGGATGGCAATAACATGGAATCTGTGTCTGCACCACTTAGGCTTCCTAGGCTGAAGTATCTGAGCATGGCTGATAATAAACTGAATTCGTTCCCAACCAACTTCTTTGCATCTTTCCAAAGTCTACACTTTCTCAGCTTAAGTGGTAACTTTCTGACAAAAGTGCCTCTTGACCTACCTAAATCCCTGCTGTCACTAAAATTAGAGAAAAACCAACTTAAAATGGTGAGACTTCGAGATGTGAAACACCTAGAAAATCTGTCTGAGTTCCTTCTGTCAGAAAATCAGCTGACATCAATAGATGGTGTCCAGCTTCTTCCTAACTTAACAACACTGGAGCTCTCTAAGAACAAGCTCCACACTGTGCCCCTCAGACTGCCTGGCAGGCTGCAGAAACTTGACTGCAGCAATAACCTGATCCAAAGGGTGACAGCACAGGCCTTTCAAGGACTCCAAGACCTGAAGCACTTGTTTCTCGACAACAATGCTGTCAGCATGTTCGAGGCAGGAGCTCTCCAGCAGTGTGCGCAGCTTTCCAATCTGGCACTGGAACAGAATCTCCTCAGTTCTATTCCGCTGAGGCAAGTGAATCTCAGGACAGCTGGTTCCAAGGTGTCATCTCTCCTTCCTTGCATTATGAGAATGAGAGCCAAAAATTGTTATTCAGACCCCATCACGGTAGAAGTCTGTCCATACCATAAACCCATTGCCGTAACTAGCACTAATTAGCACTCCTGTTAGCAGTCTCAGAGTAGAGCTGCTTTCATTACATCTGTGGCCCCCAATGAATCTGTTCATTTTGCATCTCTCCCTGCCAGTGAGACCACTTTATTTAATTAGCACACCAATAAGAAGAACCTGCTAGGAGAATGCAACAGACTTACTACCAAGGTTATATTGCTACTTAGATTTACCTTCCCCCACAAAAGAAAAATAATTGAGCATTTGATATAAAGGACAGATAGCAATTTTAAAACTGATGTTTCTACCAAGCCACACCAAGTTTATTATTATTAAAATATTAAGATTTCGGAAGCTGAATCTGATCAAAAAGAATGCGCTTTTTCAGTGATATTGGCATTCCCAGCTTCATTAAATTCACACATTACAAGATATTTGCAATGCATATAAAGTCTCCAGCTTCAGGCTATAAGAAAAATTCCAGTCAACAGAGCACAGAAGAAACATCCCTTGGGCACACTGTGTTCATTAATGCTCTGCTTAGAGGATCTCTTACATTCATCTGAGTGCTGGAACTGGCCATTATCAGAGATGGCATATTAAGCCAAATGGAGGCTGTTCTGATATAAAGTGGCAATTTTATTATTACAAAAGGCTGTGCAATAAGATGGCATAAAAATAGTGAAGTAATTCCATTAACATCAACTTCTTTAACAAAACTGGACTGTTAAACTTTATTTTTATGGCTTGTAGACAGGTTTAACTAGCCTAAATAAATAACACAGTAAAATTTCAATTCATTTAGTATCATGTCCTTTAGCATTTGAATCTATTTGGCAACAGCTTTATAATCAGAAACTGATTTAGTGATGTATAAATATTTGATTTCAGTCTAGCTTGACAGGAATGTTTAATGCTTTGTAGTTACTTTAGTATTGTCTAATCCATCTTATTTTACAACCTTCGTAGTCAAGAGAATGAACAGGAAGGAGTTCTCTACTAGCCTTTAAACAGTATGACTTTTAAGGAGATATTGGGGACCTTTCATTCCAACAGTAAATACAGATTTCCAGGGAGGGCTGTAAACATAAAAGAGGTGAAAAAAAAGACAAGAAATAAAACTCATGTACTTAATTTGTCTGGTGATGACCAGGTACGCATGGATATACAGAAAAATAAATTATTACTTTTGACTTCTATCTGAGAACTCTGTCAGGTGTAAAAGGTTAAAAGACATGACTGATGTGCTAAACTGAATAGGTCTCAGCAGGTTTTTTGTAGAAATGAGGAAAAAGAAAGCTCCTTTCCCCTCTTTTCTGAAAAGAAAATAATCCACAAATCGAGGTATTTTCAGGACTTTTAGAGAAGACCTGTACTTCATAAAATCCTACAGGGTGTGGTGAAAATGCATGGAAGAATCTGATGATATTCCTTAGAGTGGCAGTAGCACAATGTGGCTGCCATGGTCAGCTCCCAAGTGAGCACGGCTCCTCTTCCAGCTGCAGGGCACTCAATCATGTACTCAGTGGCATTATTTTCTGTAGATCAACACAGCCTGAAGTCAAACAATATGGCCATAAAGTTTAAGTCTAACATTAGTACAATAAGACTCTTCACAGGTTTAAGGACATGCTGGTCACGCTTTGGACTGTAATCAGGCTGGATAAACCTCTTGAGTGATTTCCCACTGCCTTTGACATCAGTGGCACTAGGGTTTTACCCCAGAGTACCCTTCTGACATTACAGTGTCATATTGGGCAATTGTCTGCAGTTAAGTTTCAAAACTGATTTACTGCAGTCATAAGCATTTGATAAGGTCAGATTTTGTGAAGTGAATCACCATATCAATATGTGAAATTCTCATCTCCCCAGGAAAAACAGCACAATACAGAACTGCCCTACTCTTGAAATAGTAACATTGAACTTGTCAGGTTTTCACAAATCTGGAAACCATCTTTCAGCTTAAGAGGTTCAAACTTGGCTTCACAAAAAACAGTAAGTGAGGGTCACCAACTGTCCCATAACTTTACCAGTTGTAGTATACTGCTGTTCTATTCTAAATAGATCTTGGTAATATGATTATCATTTCCCTGAGAGGTTCAGTCAAGTTTCCTTAAAATCTGTAACCTTGACTCTTAATTTCATCACCTTGCATACTACCATAGAAAGGTGATTTTAAGTTACTTTCAAATAAATTTTATTAAAGGTATTCCATGCCTATGCTTTTCTGTTAAGCACTTGTCATTAACTATATCAGAGAGAAATGAAAAGATCATAAATGAGCAAGACTTTTGAAATTAAGGTATTTTCATATATATTTGTATATGAAAATAAGAATTATACTGACCTGTCCAGTATCATATCCAGAGAGAATCAGCTTTTTCTCTTCTTCTAAATGTAACCAGTTCTAAGTCTCGAAAGTACTACTTTAAAAGCATTTATATTTTCCTTGTTGCTTACTTCTTAACAGCTTATCATCAGATGGATTACTGCTGTGATGATTAATGTTTGAGTCCTATGGGAGCAGGAGAAAATGGAAAAATTGAAAAAGTCTCATTCTTTACGAACTAAAAAATGTTTTTAAACAAATCATATATAAAAGTAGTTGAAGGAGCAGTGCTGCCACCATTGTCTAAACTTTTGATCTTTCATGGTGCTATAGTTTGGTCATTGGCATTGAAGAGTACAAAAAGCATTTTTAAACTTGACAATCAATTAAACAGCTGATTTTCTTCATAATACAGAACAAGACTGCTGTTCAATTCAGCTGCATGAACAGTCAGTAAAGGTCAGAACTGCAGTAATTTGGGAAAACATTTCAAGGGTGTACACACAGTACACCTATCACATAAAAACAAAGAACAAACAAACAAACTCAATATGAACATCTGTTTTTGCAGAAGATTGCATTTTTGCATTTTTTAATGATAGCTTTATTTTAGTACATCAGGTGTGCCTGGACAAATACCCACCACCAAATACCACTTACAGAAACAGTATGATGAACATAACACCTTTCTATTGTTTTATTTTTGTTCAGACTTCCAGACACCCTTGCTAGATTGGATCTTAAAGGAAATGACATAGAGGATGTTGGAGAACAAGAGCTGAAGGACTTGAAACAGCTTCAGGTTTTAAATTTACGGAATAACAAGATATCTCTCTTGGATCGCAAAGTCTTGGAGTATTTACCTCGTCTTCGTCATCTGTATTTAGATGGAAACCCTTGGAACTGCACCTGTGACCTTCTCAGAACCAGAAGAGCACTGGTGGCCAAAGGGACGGATGTCTGGGGAGGGCAGTGTGCAGCACCAGCACAAAGCCGAGGAGAAAGTTGGATGTCTTCCAAAAAGATTCTGCAGCAGTGCGAAGACAATCTGTCTTCCACAGAAAGAGGCAAAGAGGACAGAAAGAAAATGAAACCCAATGAGGCCTCCAGCATTGGGGTGAACACAGATGATGATTACTATGATTATGAATTAGATTAATGTCACAGTTTATCTTTAGTGAACCTTAAAGCTGTCTAGAGCTGCCCACTGCCACCAGTGTCTCTACTGATAAGCAGTCTTCTCATCTGTCATTAGCTTTTCCTGCTCTATTTCTACTACAAGAAATAATAGCCAGTGACAGAAGGGCTACAGTAAGGTTGTAATTGTGAACTAAATATTGTAAAAAAAAATATTTGTTTTTCTATAGCACTAGTACTATGTAGTTTGAGGGAAGCAAGAATATAATTACTATCTCTTAGAAAAGCAGTCTGTAACTCTGTATGAACCTTTTTATAGTAGAACATTTCTTATAGTTGCATAAAACCCCCACAAATAAAATTCTGCAACACCACAGGACACTATTACTAGGAGTCTGGCATTCAACACATTTAAACTCATGGATCTGCAGGTTGACATGGAGAGTTACACTGATGTGAGCAATTTTTTGAGATTGTTCAGAAATTCTTGCTTTTGAGAAATTGATTTCAGTTTTCCTGAAACTTTTCCCTTTTTTGTTTATTTTAGACTATTTTAAATGACATTAGACTAAATTAGCTGAGCTGCAGGCAAAACACAGAAGGCTTATCTTCATCAGCAAGTGAAATAAACAGAAGAATCAGTGTCCTATTAATGAGATTTAATAGTAGTTTAAATAGTGAGGAATGAAAACACTGGGGTCAAGTTGACCTGATTCTGTTGTTGTAAACAAAAGAAGGAAGATTCTCAGGAAATAGATCCTGGCAAATATTAGGATCAGATGAAGTGAGGTGAAGCTTTTGTAAGAGTTTATTTTGGTATCTGAATAACTAATTTGCTACAATATAGCTCAAGATACCATGTGTATACTTTTAGGTCAGGTATACTCAACGTGCAAGTACACACTGCAAGTTTCTCTCTTCACTAGCCAGAACTTTCCAGACTTTTGTGCACATACACACAAAAAATGACTAAATGCTATATAATTAATGCATTAACTCTGATATATGTACAAATTTTATCAAGCAGTTCCCAAAGTGCTTGAAGACTAAACAAAACTGGATTAGTGAGACCACTAAAACCAGTGACTTACAAACAATCACTTGTTAGTTCGTGATCTCAGGTGATAACTGATGAGTAATTACATCAGCAAATTACTTTTCAAAGCAAACAGTTTCTATTATTTTTTTATCTCACACTGGCATTCAGTAACTGAGTAATCACTCATCTCCACAGAGGCTGATTGTCAGGTGTCAGAGTGCAGCTATTTGGGTATGTCTCTATGCAAATGTGATTGACGCGTGCATTTCTTAGGTCCCCCAACACATGAAGCTATGCAATTGGAATAGAGAGACCGGAGCTCATTTTTCTTTATGTTCCCTTATCATCAGACTCTGCAGAGGGATCTGCACAGGTTGGATCAATGGGCTAAGGCCAACCGTGTGAGATATTGAACAATGCCAAGTGGCATGCCCTGTCCTTGGGTCACAACAACCCCCCAGAACTACAGACTGGGGAAGAGGGGCTGGAAAGCTGCCACACAGAAAAGGACCTGGAGGTTCTGGTCAACAGCTGGCTGGGTAGGAGCCAGTGAGTGCCCAGGTGGCCAAGAAGACCAACGGCATCTGGTCTGTGTCAGCAATAGTGTGGCCAGCAGGACCAGGGCAGTGAGTGTCCCTCTGTAGTCGCCACTAGGGAGGCCACACCTTGAATGCTGCGCTCACTTTTGGGCCCCTCACTACAAGAAAGACATTGAGGTGCTAGAGCCTGTCCAGAGAAGGGAAATGGACCTGGTGAAGGGCCTAGAGGCTACGAGGAACAGCTGTGGTTCTTTAGCCTGGAGGAGGCTCCGTGGGGACCTGATCACTCTCACAACTCCCTGAAAGGAGGTAGTAGCAAGATTGGGGTCAGAGTCAGGAAATAAATGAAAGGACCAGAGGAGATGGCCTCAAGCTGCACCAGGGAGGTTTAAATTGGTTATTATGAGAAATTTTTTCATGGAAAGCCTTGTCAAGCATTGGTACAGACTTCCCAGGGAAGTGGTGGAATCACCACCTTGGATGTATTCAAAAGATGTGGATGTGGCACTTAACAACATGGTTAAGCAGAGGACTTGGCAGTACTGGGTTAACAGTGGGAGTTGATCTTACAGGTCTTTTCCAGCCTTAATGATTCTCTGGTTCTATGGTCAGTCACACAAATTTTTGGTACCTAAAAATTTAGATATTTGTGAAACAGCACAAGCCTTCCTTGCAGTTTGACTGTGTTATTTTTGCTGGCTAATGCTAGTCTGTATTAGAAGCCAGGAAAGTAGTTACTTTCGAGTAAGAGAAATATTTTTGCGATACAAAATTCTTCATTCAGTTTTATACTGGCAGATTCTTTTAACAGAGTGCTTTAAATATCTCCGTGCCGTCTCTGCCCACCGATCTGTCTGACAGCATCGGGCTGGCACTAGCTCTCATTTCATCTTTCACCTGCAGCGTTGTTTCCAACTTCGGCCCCGTAGGCCCTTACAAGCCAAGGTAGCACAAGCCTGGGAGCCGCGGCTTTTGCGGGAGCCTGCAGATCGGGGTGCGCAGCCCGAGGCTGCGCTGTCCCGGCGCGGGTCGGGGACTGCGCTACCCCCGTCTGCCGACCCGTTCTGCGGAACCCCCGGTGAGCATTCGCAGCGCGCTCTCAGGGTGAAACCTGCATTTCAGTAAAGACACCCCTGAGGCCCGGCTGCTTCTGCGGCGTTCAGATGTTTCCTCCCCCCACCTCTGCTTCACACACCAGCGTGAACGAGGCGCGGCGGGCGCCAGGAATAGCAAGGCTGGGAAGGCCAGAGGGAGGGTCTGCAGATGGGTCCCTGAAACAGCGGGGAGGATAGACAGAGCCCGGCTGGGGCCAGCTCCCGTCCCGCTCCCGCCCC
>VXBC01004462.1:1178250-1248775 GCA_013399945.1 Ploceus nigricollis | reverse complement strand
CGGCGGGGCGGCGCGCGGACGGCAGCGGTGGCGCGCGGACGGGCGCGCCCTGCGGAAGCTGCCGGTGCACGTGGGACTGGTGGTGACCGAGGAGGAGCCGAGCTACGCGGACATGGCCAGCCTGGTCGTGTGGTGCATGGCCGTGGGCATCTCCTACGTCAGCGTCTACGATCATAACGGTGAGCGGCGGCCGGGGTGCCCCAAGTACCAGTCCCGGGCGGTGCCCGCCCTGGGAGCGCCTCGTGTCGTGGAGCCATAGGGCCACGCTGTTCTGGGGTCTTCCCAAGTCCAGTGCTAGCCTCTCTGCTGGCAGGTCTTTTCCCATCCGCTGGAGCTGCTTGGCCGCTGCAGAGCTCCCGTCCCCAGGGAGCCTGGGGAGTGGTCCAGTTTCCCTTCTGGGCCAGCTCCTGTGTTGGGAAGACCCAGTCCTGCCTGCTTTCTAGAGCCTTGTCCACAACCTTGGGCTGACAGGAACTGCTGACATCTGAAAGTGTAGGGCAGGACTGTTAATAGGGAAGAGCTTTAGGCTACCTGCTCTTATGAGTGCTGTTTATGAGCTGTGGCTGAACCTCCAGAAGTGAATGAATGAAAGTAGCCTTCTATTTTCAGGTACTCCTATGTGAAGAAACAGGATGGACAAGTAGTTAAACATAAGCATGTATGTCCTATGTACTGTCTGTATTGTGAAATTAAATTACATGGTCTGCATTTGGTCCTGCTTGGCATTTGAGTTAACTCTGAGTTAACTTCTTGTGGAAGCTCTGGTGTTTTTTCGTATCTGCTGTGTGATTTTATTTATTACTGAGTCTCAGGTGTAAAACCATTGAACTCTGGCTCTTGCAGGTATGTTGATTCCACGTCACTGACTATCATAAAGATAAGATCAGAGTTTGGATTTCACATACTGTGAGGAAATCATGGAACAAATCTGACTTCCTCATACCTGTTCTTTCCTAGTGGGGAGCTAAAACCAGCCATATTCAAGATACTCTTAGTTGAAGCTTTCTGTTCAGCTATTGAGAGATGATTTCTAACCTGTACTGGACAAGCTGTCAACTCAGAAGGGCTAACAATACATGACATGGAATGTGTCCTGTTTCTGTCCTGCAGAGGAAGAAACTTCATCCTGAAGATCCCAGCTCTTGCTGTCAGGGGTGACACTTAGAAGACCAGGGTTTAACTTTTTTTGATCCGCTTCCAATGGCTGTTTAGAGGTGTCATGCAGTTTAGGTGAGCTATGTAGATTTTTGCCAGATTAGAGGTACAGTTGTCTTCTAGTGCTCTTTCAGGAAATGTCCAGCAGTGTATCCCACATAAGTAGGGGAAATCTTTTGTTATCAAGTGTGCAAAAGCGTCTGAGGTATGTAGGCCTTTCCTTGAGCATAGGCATTTGTGATTTTTAAAAATGTTTTGCATTGTTTTAAACCATTACCATTTATAGTTCTGTTTCATGGTTGATCCTTCCTATGTGATAAAAGACTCAGAAGACTTGACTTTCACTAAATTACTCTAGGATCATTATGAGAAACTGGGCTTAATACCAGTCACTTAGCAGTTTAAACTGGCCATCTGTGCAGGGCTGTTGTGGAATTTGGTTATGTTGTATTTCAGAGGGAGAATGCTTCCTCATTTGGAAATCAAAGAATGATATAAAACATTTGCATAAGTTCTCAAGCACACAGAGAACAGCACCTTCTGAAAAGTCATTTATATGTTGACAGTTCTTACTCCCAACTTGGAAGGCATTCAACCAGGTGAAATGCTGCAGAGCAAACAGTACCAAGGAAGAGAGTTTCCCTCACAGCTTGAAGAGAAACGTTTTTATTGTACAGGATCTTTATCTTCAAACCTCAAATAAGCTATGGGCAGTATTGCCTAATATGTAATGTATGTGCTTAGTTCCTTTTTAGATTCCAGCAATGTGCTCCACAAATTATGCATACAAGAACTGAACAGAGGAACAGATCAAGCTGAGAATCATGTTTCTTGGTCGTCTTGGTTTTCATCTTCCTTACTGTGCATCACTGAGGAGGGAGAAGGCACCAGCCAATGCTTAGGTAGCCACTGTCTCACAGTAAGGAGCCAGAGCTGTAGCAGTGTCTGAAACATTATTTTTTGAGAACCTACTACTGCTTCTCCAGCACGTATTGAAATTCAGTCAGATCTGAGATTGGCTGTTAGAAGACTAAATATGATGACCAGAAATTAAAAGATTTTGTCCCCTGGAGAGCTGAAATAACCTTGCAGAACAATTGTTATTGCTAGCAGTTCAGAAAAACTAAAGTCTTGGGTTATTTGCTGCGGTATCCATGTATTGTTTCATTCAATCTAAAGTTACATATGTCAGTTGTTCACTTTTGTTCTGTGTTGTGATGTTATTTTTTGTTCTGGTGTTGGGAATATTTTCTTTTGTTTAGTTTGGTTCTTTTTGTTGTTCTAAGTGCAGGTTATGTGATGAGTGTGGATTTTAATTTTTCATTATAAAGTTACATGTTAAGAGGTTTTGCTGTTACCCCTGAGATCTGAAAATATAGCTATTATCTCATGATTTCTGTATCAAAACATATTTTTCAGTAGCTTGTACTTGTTGGTCCTCTGATACTAGAATATGCTAGTTTAATTGCTAGCTTGATTTCCAGTTTGTTGGAACAAAATCAAAGAAGGCAGAGCAATGAAAAAAGTTTTAAATCTGTGGTTTTTGCCAAACTTCTAGGGTTGATGAGAATAGCCTGCCATTGCACATCATGTTCCACACAGGTGTTCAGTAGGTTGTCCAGGATAGCAGCCACAACTGCTGTGTGCACAGCAGAGCTTTTCAGGCCGACTTCAGCTTCAGAGAGTGAGCCAATAGTCATTCATACAGCTCTAGTGTATGCTTACTGCTGGTAATAGCACCTATGCTGCCTTTCTTGTGGTGCTAAGCTCCTTAGGGTGCCTTGATTGAGCATACAGCATTTCCAGATAGACTTGTCATTAAGTAGGATGTTGCAGCTGTTGCTAAATCCAGTGCTCAGTGGTGGTGGAGTCTGGAACTCTCAGCACTAACACTGATAATAGTGAAGGTGAATAAAGTCAGGTACAACTTGCTCTTGTCAGTAGCAGAGGGTGACCCTTAATTACAGTGTGGACTTGTTTCCATCCATTCAGATGGTGAGTGGTGCTTTTGGACTGCTGAGCTGCTTCTGAGGGTTTGTGTTCGTACAATTTTACCGATTATTGATTTGTCAAAGTCCCCACTGGTGCTGGCTGTGGTGGAGAAGGAAAACTATTTATGAGTGCTCTGGATCAGTGTTAGCTGTGGTGAGGTATATGTTAATTTGTTTCTTTTCCTGCACTGTATATCTGTAGTACTGAGATTCTTTTGATTGCAACGGGAAACCTTGTTTACAAGCTTGGTCTTCCATGGTTGCCGTCTCCGCAAGAAAAGCGTGTCAGCTTCCTGCAGAAGGATTAAATTAAAAATATGTCCTTAACTGCCTCTTCTACAGGAGGAAAGGGAAGCATGAAGTTCTTTACGGAAGAAGTGCTTATTTGTTTATAGCTGTTTATTTGTTTATAATAATGAATTTCTGTATTTTTTACAAAATTGCTGACTAGAAGGTTGTTTATGTATTCTTCACTGTCAAAATTAGTAGCTGCATTCCAGCTCACAGTTTTGTTACAGCAGCTCCACCAGTAACTGTAAAGGTAACTTGGCTGGAGTTGTGCAGGGCTCAGAACTGAGACTCTCTCTGTTGCCTCAGCCTGTTTGGAGGCCCAAGGTGGTCTGGCTTTACTGCCCTTGGTGTGTGGAAGCCTTTTCTCTCAATTTTCATTGTTGTGCAGCATGACAAAGCCATAATAAACTTAATGCTACTGTACACACCTGAGTTAAATAATGCAAACTAAAGTTTCAGGCTTTTGATCAAGAATTTTTCTGTTGACTTCTGTATTGCCAGTCGGTTCTTGGTAGAAATCCAGCCATTCTTGTCAAGACCTTATCTAAGGAAATACTGCAGCCTTGTTGCAGTCAGAAGGCATTGATAATGCTTTCACGTAATAGCACTTAAAATACCTTCTGGGGAGCAGAAGCCTTTTACTAGTGCTATATACTTTAACTTTCTTTTGGTAGTTGTTTTGCCATTTGGGAGAGCTTGATTGAGTGTTACTTTTGTGAAGCTTTCCTGCTATAGTTTAAGACAGGTTTAGAGTGCTTTTTGGGAGCTTGCTGAATCTTGGCATTTGGATGCTTTGGACTCCTAGATAGATGCTTCACGTTGAAGGTTTCTTAAAGCCCATAGTGTGACTGTATTGAAATTTTGGAGTTTTCATCCTGGGTTTAGCTTTCTAGTGAACTGCTTTGCTTCTGACCACTTTTCTTTTAGAAACTCTTTGGAAGGATAGAGTACACAAAAGAAATTATTTAATTAGCCCCAAAGTAGGCTTCTAGTCTCTTCTAGATTACTTGGTAGTTTAGCTAATTTGTTAAATCCATAAAATCTTCTGGGTGTGCAGTGCGTTCATTTCACTGGGCAAGATAAATATGTTGTGGCTTTATGTCTCTGGAACACTTGTGAGATATCAATATCACATGGCATCTGCTGTGGGCTTCACCCACATGAAATTTCATGTTCAACAATTGTGTTTTGGTGTTGAGTTGAGAGGAGTTCTCAGACCACATTTATTAAAAGGAATAACACCAATCTGTAGAAGGTGATCTCCTTAAAGGAATGGGAAATATGAAAGAGGTATCTTTTCTCTGATGAGCCCCTGTTCTCTTAGTGCAGAATGTCCCTCCAAGAAGAAATGTGGGAGGAATGGTCACCTATGAAGTTCTTAGTTCTAAGTCAAATTCTTTGATTGGTTAGTGCTGTCTTAAGTGGCTTTAATCTGACTGAAATTTAAGTGACTTTAGCTGCATTCAAACTTGGATTACTTTTTTTCCTAGATTCTTGGAATAAAGGAGGTATTCATAGTTTTCCATATCCTGTGAGGTCCAGTGTAACGGCCATGCTTTCCTCTGTTATCAACCAGTGTGATCCAACAGGATGTAGGCAAAAGTTGTTCATGTATTAAAACGGTTTCTTGCATGTGTGTTCTTTGAAGTGGTGTATTATTTGATGTTCTCAAAATGTTAATACCTGATAACAATTACAACTTTTGATTACTCTTTCCTTGTCAGCACTGGAAAGAAGCTGAGAAAGCAAATAACTGAAATGTTGCAGAGATATGTTCTTTACTAGACTCTGCTTTGGTAAGGTGTTCCCTTGCAAGGAAGAGCTAACTCTTATTCTGTGTTTTACCAGATTCTACTGCTTTAAAAAGCAGGGAAATTAAAAATGTTGAACTTTGAGATGCCATTAAGGCATTAACAGGTGGTGGCTGTGGTAGTCTAGTCAGACAAATAAATGGTTGACATCACTTGGTGTTTCTCTGTGCCAGTTTTTCACTTCCAGTTCAAGATTCTTGTCACTTCTACACCTGATGAATTTGCAGCCTCTTAATTACAAACTTCATTTGTCAATATCTGACCTTAAAATATCGCAGCACCATGGTTGTAAGCAAAGGGGCATGGCTTGTAGCTGCTGTAAATCTGAGCGAAAGGTGTGTGCCCTGGAAAAGACCTGTGTAATGGAGGACTACTGCAGGAAGCTAAAACACTTCTGGTTTGCCTCAGCTCTAATAGCAATAAATGACCAACAGTATGCTTGCAGCTTGTGTTGTAAAAACAAGTAGTATCTTTGAAAACAGCTCACAAGTTCTGAGTAGTTAAAAGAAACAAATCAGGACAGAGTTTGATACTCTTTTGCATTGGGAATTTTAGTGCTTAAATACATATAATTCTTAGAACACTTCATTTGCAGGAATATCCACATTTGCACCAGCTTGCAAAGGTTCCAGAGTTCTGACCGAACAAGTGTTTCTGCTTTTCAAAACCAGAAAATCTTCTGATGAAAATAATAGTGGCAATTTCATGTTTGTGTTCCATATTAGAAACATGAGTAGTGCCACTTTTTTTTTTCATTTATCAGCAAACAGCTGTTGTATTGCCAGAATTTATTACACCTTTGTCAAACCGTAATTTTTTATAATGTTAAAATTACATTACGGACTAGCTTTAACTTTTTGTGAACAAAATTGGAGGGTAGCAGTAAATCAAGAGTTAAGTTTCACTGCTTAGAAACACATAATTCTGTTACTGAGTTAGCCTACTCATGCACTTGTTTGCTATATTTGTTGTGTTTAAATTAAGCAACAGCATCTCCCAGAACTAACTTGGGTACATTTACAAGGTTTAAAAAAAAATGAGCCTTGTAGATAGATGGGGTTTTAAGATACTGTAAGGGAAAGGAGAATATAGCTGAGTCATGACTATGTAAAATTCTTGAAGTTGAATACGAATTTGGCCTGTGAATATTGCATTTGGCAGGACTGTGTTTGCAGTGATGTGCATTCATAAGTCTCTTGTGCACTGATTGAGAGACAAATGTTGAAGGAGTATTCCCAAATGGTGTTGATTTTTAATTAAGATCTGAGTTAGTCTGAATTTTTACTACCTTCTGTTGTGCTTCAGGATCTTCTCTTCAGGAAAACTGTGTATGTGTCAAGGTTGATGGATCAGTGAGAATTTAGGTGTGGAGGCCTTTCCAAGGAAGGCATACTGCAGCTACATGGTACAACTACAGTAGCTTCCTGTTTGTTAAACTGCTATTCAAAGAGCCATGCAATTCCCAAGGTTGAACAGCTGAGGGGGTGGGTGAGATAAACGGACAGAATAGAAGGGTGATACCCTGATAAATCTTAAGAACACATTTATTTAGCAAGTTTTCTGTATTGTGTGTGTTAAGGACCTTCACTTTGGGGCTCGACCAATTCCATTATCTGATGTCTCTTTTTACTAAGAAGCAAACACCTTGGTCAGTTCTTCTGCCTGTTGTCCTCAATGTCTTAATTTACTTTAGAGCTGGAGTGTGGAGTTTAAAATTAGTTCTTCCAGTCTTTGGCAGGAATAGGCAAAAACCTTTCACAAGAAAGGATTTGGTATCGTTAGTGTTGGGTTGGAAAGGGGAAGAAGAGCAGCAGCTTATTTCCCAGACTGGGAGCCTTTCCTAATTATGTCACGTGTTTTTCTGTATATTTAGCATAGTTTTATTTCTCATATCTAAAAGTGTATGGAAGTCAAGTGACTCCTAAAGGTGAGGCACATGCAGCCTTGTACAGATCTTCCTTGAAGAGGATGCAGGATTAGCAATTGCAGTGGCTGCCCTGCTGTTGACCTTGGGAGTAAGGAAGACAATTTGTGCTAACCCCAGCACAAAGCAGACTGAGCCAGGCAGAGTTGTATCAAACAGTTTTATTTAAAGCAGCATTCTCAATTTCTATTGTGCATAAGTATATGCTAGAAAGTGGGAGCCCAAAAAGCAACAATTGAACTTGAGTTTAAACTTAGCAGAAGTATTCTAACACACTTTTTTCTGTGCCTTACTACAACTTGCTTTTCTCTAAACATGTGAAATCAATTATAAGCATCACTAACACTTCTATAATGAAGTAGGTTTTTTTTACAGGAAGTATCCAGGATAAGAGGAAAACTACTTTGCTACCTACTAAAACCTCTAATGAAGCCTGTAGAAAAGTTCTAATTCATTAAGCCTAAAGGTTAGAATATTAAATAAATGCATTGTGTCACCTCATATTGCAGACTAACTCCTAGTGTATTATGGTCTTAATACAGTGCTTATATACCTTTTGACCAATGTGGGACCTGTTGTAGCAGTTCCAGATCCTATTGTCAGGTTGTGGTGCTGAATCCTAAGCCTGATCATCAAATTGCATGTCTTACATTCTTTTGCACTGTCTACATTGTAAGATTAGTGTGTGGGCATTTTTAGACTGGTCAACAGAAGTGTTTGACATAAGGTTTCTGAACAAAGCTCAGTAAAAACCTCTGAATACCCTGTGATAAAAGCATTATCCAGTTCCTGAGTGAATATGCCTAACCATGCTTTTGGATTGTAAATATTTAAGCTGTAACATTTAGTTTTTCTGTGGCATTTAATTAGAAATAATTGAGTTATGTTTCTCAAAAGCTAGAATTTATTTTAGTACGGGAACCCAAGTATGTTTGAAGCAGGCTTTTGTGATTTCCTGCATTCAAAATGTGTCTGCCTTAAATATGTAAGTATAAAAAGGCCTTGGGGACTGCATGAACTCCTTGAAACATATTGCTTGTGAAATTCTCTTATTAGGAAATCCATGCTATTGGATGGCTTAAGAGTGGACAGTTACTGAGACCTGAAATGCTGATTTAGTGGTGACTTGCTTTGTTAGCCTGCAGCCTTAGGGATGTGGCAATAAGTGGTAGCAGACTTAAGCAGCATAGGCTTTAAAGAAATTTGGTGTTAATCTGACTTGGTTGTTCTTTGCTGATTATTGCTTTCTCTATTTCTAGCATACTAAGGACAATGAAATAAGTCTTAAGCTATTCCTTACGCAGTTGCAACTTGCTGCTTAAATCAGGCTGGGTGAAAGAAGAACAAAAGCACATGAGTTGTCTTTCCAAGGTCACTCAAATTAGTCATGTGCAGTAGTGTTTGCTTTGAATTCCTACCTGCACTTGTGAACTGCAGTCTGAAACCAGTTCTGACTAATTTTTTCTTCTTGCCTGGCATCAGATTTATTTTGTAACACCCTTTATAGGAGTTGGCTGATATGCAACTTTTTTTTTAAAGGTATTTTCAAGAGGAATAATTCAAGATTGATGGATGAAATTTTAAAACAGCAGCAAGAGCTCTTGGGACGAGATTGTTCCAAGTACTCCGTGGAATTTGCAAATCACGACAAAACAGGTCAAGGTAAGGTCAACTACAAGAGGGGCTTGGTATGCCTCTAAATAGCTGTATATCAATCATAAATCTGCTTTTACTTAAACACATTTCTACATACAGTGACCTTTTTCTTCATGTGTGTGCTTCCATCTTTCCAAACATACACCTCAAAGTGGGGAGGAGAAAGGGAAAGAGCAAGACTGCTGGTTGTCATGGCAAGGTATTATGCCATCAGGAAGGTAAAGGGCACAAGTTAAAAAAATAAATTTGGTAATAATAACTTTTGCATGTAGTTAGATGTGGAAAGCAGGAGTAGGTTTCGAGGCTGATGTTCCTTATACAGCAGTATCTGCTATAAGAACTCATTTACTCATCTGCTGCCTAAGACAAATGCTAGAAGTCTGTTCAAAATATAATAAATCACAGACACGTACTTGAATCAGGCCATTGTCTTAAAGAGATTGGCTGATACAGCTCTCTTAACTACAACTCATAATATTTAAGTAGGTCTTGTAAAAAAATACCTAAACAACCCTTATGCTTTAAGATCATCATAGTTCAAAGACTTATGAAAGTTGTGGTACATTTCGCTGTGTTGAAAATGCTGCTTGCAAGGTTTGCCTCCCCCATGAGACTAACTGGATATCAAAATCCTTAGGGCCAGTTTTCCAGTATAAACTATAGTATTGTAACTTGAACTTCTCTTATGAGCAACTTAGCCTAAGATGCTAGCATTTATGTGGAAGAACTCAGGTTTCATGCTATTTTTTTTTCTTCCTGTGAAGGTTGAAATAACCAGCAGAAAATGGGGTAGACAGGCTATTTATGTCTTAAACTCTGGCATACTTAGCTACATTTACCTAAGTTGGGATATTTATTTTCACACCAAACAAACTACTGAAAGACTTTTCAGACTTGCTGATGGGAAGAGTGCCTTCAAATCTCAGGGACCTTTTGTGCTGAAAACTGTGAAAAGCAGAGGTGTTTTCTGTTCTCTTTTTAAATTCTTCATTCTTTTTTAGGAGGCTTCACAGTCAGATCAGATGCTTCATGTTTTCAACTGAACAAACTGACATCTATGCAGTTTATTATTATCTGCAGTTTTTCACTTCTGAATAACAAAATTGAATGTATTACATTTAGGGATACTGTTAAATATTTTTTAATGTAGGACATTTGATGCAAATTTGCAAATCAAGCAATATTAAGGAATAATTATTTTCACTGCGGCAGCTTTGGATAGATGAGCTGAGGGGTTTTAGGTGTTCTTATGAATCTTGACTGTGCTGTGTGGTCCTTTGCAGTCAGGTTCTGCAGTTTTAAGAAACATTATTTTTAAGTATCTGGTTATAACTGTCCTAAGTTTGGTATCAGCCTAAAATGTTGACACTTTGGTATTTAACCCACTTAACTTCAAACCAGTATAGTGCACCATCTCTGGCCTTCAGCTTCCTTGGCAAATTTACATCTTAGGTACCTTACAGTACTGACAATGATGCAAGTCATAGTATGAGAAGACTCTTGCCTCTCAATAGTGTAGGATTAAGATAATTATTGTTATAAAATGTCCTCTTAAGTCACAGACATAATTACAGATGAATGGATGAATTCTGGACTATTATCTTGTTCCAAACTTCAATGTAGCAATCTTAGATCCTTACTGTAACTCTTGCATCAAGATGCTGTGATCAGATTGAGGGAGGCCCCCAAGCTTAATCATTATGTCACATGAATGTACACAGCAGCTGTTAAAAACACCTTCCTCTTCTAGGGTAGAAATTAGTTTGTTGGGGTTTTTTTAATTTCCCTGAACCCCTTTAGTTACTATCCAGGCACCTTTCTTCTCAGTGCTTTGCCTGACAGCGTAAGAGCCAATCCAAATTTCCTGGAAAACTACGTTTCAAGACTGAATTAAACCCCTTCTCACAAGACTTCTCCAAGTAGTTGTCTTAAGCTTGTTTTAGTAATGCAGCAAATCTAGAAAACTCTTATCCACTTCTCTAAGGGATAGATGAGGTATATCTGTGACTAGTTGTAATGCAGGAATTAAACTACAAGTTACTTTCAACTGTATCTGTGACTATGTAAAGCACATGCAAAACAATTATATTTCTGTTGCTTTTAAACTGTGTTTTGTACTTTCAGTTTTAAATTGCCAATCTGCATTGAAGGTGCTGTCTCCAGAAGATGGAAAAGCAGACATAGTCAAAGCTGCTCAGAACTTCTGTCAGTTGGTAGCACAGCAGCAAAGAACACATTCAGACCTGGATGTGAATATGTTAGACAACTTATTAAGTAGTAAGTATAATATGGAGGGGAAAGAGTACTCATTTCATAACAATTTGGTTACTAGTGTATTCATTGCTTGGAATGTATGCATCTTGATGCTTAGTCTATCAGAGTAAGTTAAAATTATTGGTTTTAGGCTTCTGTTAAAAATCTCTTACTCGTTTATTGCCTTTTGAGCTGTTTTTTTAAGCAAAAAAATTCTTTAGCAGAATTATTTAGGTAAATTGTCGAGTTTTGGCTTTTCAGAGTTTGCAGCATCTGTGTTATGTTCTGCAATGAGCTTTCTGAAAAAAAGTACTTTTGGGATTACCTAAAATTAGACTATTCTAATTTAGGTTAACTTCCTGCAAGTTGCAAGCTGCAAACATGGATGGGCAGAGTCTTTCAGATCTGGTTACAGCGATTAAAGCTGTTCTTGCTGCCTGACTACTACCCTGAGTGCAAATGATAGAGCACTTGCTGTTCTCTTGCTGCTCTGTAACCCACACTAGCTTAGTTGTCTTCATTACTAATTCATGCAGATTACTGACTCTGCACTGAGATGTGTGGCTACATGCAATAGATATGAAAAGGGCAGGACTGCCCTAATATCACACCTGGGAGAAGAAGTTTGGAATTAGCATCCACTTTTCCAGTGGTACTATGGAGCTATAATGAGTTGCTCAGTTTGCCTAGGTGATCTGTGCATGTTAATTGCAGCTGTAATTAGCTAGGCAGTGTTCAAGTTTCAGATTGCACACTTGAACTTGGATGCCTTTGGGCACGTTGTTGTAGTGTGGTTCCCATTAATTGGACTTTAGAGAGTGATTTCTTCTTTTTCATGTGGGTGATCAGCTGAATTGTTCTGTGGACCAACTTCCATGGCAGTTTGGCCACTTAACTTCAAACTGAATTCCATCCCTGTTGTCAGCATCCTCCTATAATGGAATTATTAAATGTATTTAATAAGGCACCTGAAGAAGAACTTAAGACATCTCTTCTGTTATACCCCAAAGGCAATTAAAGGAAATTAACAATCACTCCTTCAGAACAGTTACTAATTTAATGGAGAACTGATGACAGTTGTTACCTGTTGTGTGTATTTTGGCCAGTGATACTTAACTGGAGCTTTTCAAACTTGTTAGTGATCTTCTGTCTGGATATATTAAAAGTATTAGGTCCAATCTTAAAATGAGTGGATTTATTTTTGAAGTATTGCATGCTAGCTGAGCGCAGAAAGAGAAATCTAATCTGTCAAAATGATGAACTTTGAAACATGCCGCTTCATGTATGTGGCTAATAATTAAGGATAATATCTGTAACTGGTCCTTATTAATTTGTTTACTTAATGTTTGGGACATTGTTGGAGCTGAAGTAGTCTTTCATTACTTATTTAGCAGCAGCTTTTTAAACTTTGTTTTACTTGTAGGCAAATTTAGATTGTGTGCATTTTTAATGCAACAGTATTGAAAATAAGCATCTGTGCATTACTGGTTTGAGAGCATGTCTTGGAAAGCAATACTTGAGTAGTTATGTTCCTAGAGTTTGCATTAATGGTGTCTTCTGTAAATCTTTGGGGTTTTACATTTTGATTTAAATATCTGTTAATGTAGTTTTTAAACTTTTTGTTCATGTTTAGGGTGCAGTTATTGAAGCCTAGTCCTAAAATGGTATGATTCTAGCTTGTCATGTGGCTTTTCTTGTTCTTAATTCAGTCATGCACTTAATTCTTACAGCTTGAGTTTTCTGCAGTGTAAGAGTACTTTCTTCTGAGCAATGCCTCTGCTAACCAGCTTGTTTTCAGAAAAGTAGGTGCCAGCTGCATTTTAATATTGTCTCTGCTTGCTGTCTGCCTTCCAGCAAAGAACATGACTATCAATTAAGGCTACTCAAGTTGCCCTGTAAGATCTATGTGGAGAAGGGTAGAGTTACCAGCTCTAAAATTCCTTCATGTTTCCCTTGCAGAATTCCTGACCTAGAAGGGATGTTGCCAGATTGCCATCCTTTGATGCAAGTGTGCAAGTCTTTTGGTTTCTGTTGTTTTTTAAAGTTTGCTCCCAAATCCTTGTATTTTGTGTGTGCTAAACTTGACTGCTGTAACTCTAGCAGCTCTGAGGGAGCTTCCACATGTAAATTATCTATAGCACTGCCATGTTTAGGTAGAGAAATGGATGCAGACTGGAAAGCACAGTACTGTGTTTTTTAGTAGGTTGTTGTGACAGTAACACTACAGTGTGCATTTTCATTTTCCTTCAGATAGGAACCAGAAGGAAATGTTAGCATTAACTGGGCTCTCTGAAGGTCTTTTCCTGTTTGAAAAACCATTGCAATGTTGAAGATCCTGCTGCTGTACCAGCTGAGGAGTACTCAGCTACTGAATCAGCTGATGAATAAAGTTGTCCACTTTCTCCAGAGTCCCCATTTCTAAGTATTCACTGCATCCCTGCAAACCGCTTTCATACTAATGTGCTAGCTTCTGAACACCGAAGTGGCTTTTGCTTTGCAATTTTTTTCTTAACTTTGAGATAAGATTTGGACTGTGGCACAAGACACTCCTGTCTAAAAACTTCATCCTTCCTTAGAAATGCACATGCTTGGGGAAAATAGCTTCTTTACCTCTGGTAAAAGGTATCATCACTATTGTGGTGATTCAGTGGGGAGAGAGGATGTGAACTTTTTGAAAAATCTCCAGCTTCAGTTTCAAAACCTGGGTGGAGCAAAATCTGGCCTTAGTTTCCTTTTCTGTTATTCCCGAAGTTACGTTCCTCTATAACTAATCTGAAAACTATAGAAGGCTCTTGACTGCTTAGTCAAGAGACTGTGTAGTGGGTGGGGTTTTTTTTTTAGGCAAATGAGGAAAAAATTGAGAAATAACATCGGAAGTTTGGAGCAAGTAGGCTGTATTAAACTTTATCTGCTAAAGGTAGTCATTACCCAATATAAGCACTCTTGCACTTAACCTGCAGAATTGGTGGATAGTGGAAGGGGTGACAACAAATTACCTACAATAATCATGACTAATTGCAGCATTATAGCAAAATAGGGTTATGACTGCTGGAATGCTTTTCAGATGAGCTAGGTAGGTCCAAGAGTGACAGTTTAGCTTCTTGGGTCCCCTTAGGGTGCTCTACTGGTTTTCACATGTTGCTCTAATCAACTTGCTTGAATTAGCAGGGAAAGCTGGACTCAGACTGCTCATTCTAAGCCTATTTCCTGTCTGTCAATTTTAGCCTGGAGTAGCTTAGGCACTGCAAAAGTATGTGGAAGGGAGGCAGAGGCTGTGGTGTTTAGTCACTGTCTTCAGCCTCAGAAGATGACTAGGATGCTCTCACAAGGGAAGTGACTGGCTGGGGTTTTAAGGTATGGGTAGTAAGAGTGTGGGCACTTAGTGGACTTCATCAATATTATCTGGCTCTGCCCTAAAATGGGTCAGGTTGTCCACATAGTAACAGAAAAAGACGCACTGCCCTGTTCTTCCTCACTCATCTAACCAGAAAGATGCCAGCTGCAGCAGTGTCTTTGAAATTTTATAGTAAGTTGGTTTTAAAATTTATGTCTGGTTTCATACTGAGGAAGAGACAAGTCATCTAACAAGTTGGGTTTTTTTTTCTTGATGGTCTGTAGTACCAAGGTGTTCTTCAGTGAAACTTCCTTAAGCTTTTTTTTGTGTCCTTTTACTCTACGTGATTGCAGCTCTGTATAGTTAAGTAAGGACTATAGTAGGTAGAGTCAGGGTACAGCATGTTCTGTGCTACTAAAATCGAGTTTGCCAAGACAAAACTAGAACAAGTCAGATGAAACAGCATTGTTAGGGTTTGCTGTTACTCAAAACAATGTAAGTGTTCCTGTAATTTCCATAGAAAGTCTTTGAAAACTACATGACAAAAATAACAGTCCAGCTGGGCCTGCAGTGACTGCCTAAGCTTTTGCTCAGTTGGTCATTCAGGTGTTGCAAGACCAGTCTGTCCTCTTGGGCTTTTAATTGTTAACTTGTTCTTGGGACCTTCATTTAAAAAAAAAAGAAAGGCATTTAGTGAAAAAACAGATGCCTTAGGGTTTAGAACTAAAACAAATCCTGTGATGAATTTAATAAAACCTAGTGTAACTTGTTATTACAGGTACAAATGGATTTCCTGATCCTGATTTAGTCTTGAAGTTTGGTCCTGTGGACAGCACATTAGGATTCCTTCCATGGCACATCAGACTGACAGAAATCATGTGAGTTGCTTATAAATGTTGTGAAACACACTGGAATGAAAAATATCTAGCTAAACAAGTCTTTATGATGTAACTTATGGAACTGGCCAAAAGAGGAGATCGAGCTAAACAAGTGTCTGGAGATTGATTTGAGGATATTTTAAAATTATTAAATGAAACCTGTCAAACATTCATTGCTGTTTTTTTAGCCCTGACTAGGCAACAGCAGGCTTCATGCCTCAGGTTTTAGGAACAACTTCTGTCACCACCTAGTGTGTGGTACAGTTCCATTTGACAGTGTTCCTTATATCAGTGTTGATTTTTCTGTGGCTTATAGGTTTCTAAGAGGGAAACTAAGGATACAAGGGAAATGGAATCAAGAAGATCGCACCTATGGATTGCTTTTCAGTTGTAGTAGTAACTGAACTGACTAGATTTGCTGAACTTCTTAAATCCAAGCTCATTTAAAGCGCACTGAACCACACGGGCACACTGTGCTGCTCCAGCTCTTCACTGATTTGAAGGGCCCTGTATACTCTAATGTGAGGCATTGGTTTAGAGGGTGACTGGTTTAGTTGTTAGAGTTGAGTAACAATAACCATGTTGAGAACAACTTCACAAGGTTACTCAGACTGTAGCTTGCTTTTAGTGATATTCCTGAGTGGCTGTATGAATAGTGTGGTGTTTATAAAAGCTTATTTTAATGTTTCTAACTTGCTTTCTCAGTTCTTTGCCTTCCCACCTAAACATCAGCTATGAAGACTTTTTCTCTGCCCTCCATCACTATGCAGCCTGTGAGCAACGCTGGGGAAAGTGACTGCGGGCTGAGTGCATGGAGTCAAGCTTTCTGTGGGAAGGAACTGATGTCTGTTTACAAGCACCTGCGACCCATAAGTCTGGTTCATAGTCCTTTCTTAATTTATCAAAAAAATTCAATAAAGTGTCTTACCTTTCTAGAGAGTCTGTGTGAATGCGTGAGAATCTATGGGGAGGGTGAATTCACAGGTTTCCTGTTTGAAAAAGACAGTTACTAAAAGCAAAGCTGAATTGCCCTCACTTTGACATTCAAGTGTCAAAATGAATGTGCAAGAATTAAGTGTTGTGAAATCTACAGGACAATGTAAATAGGAGTCCATGCCCTGGAGATCCTTAAAGCCAAGAAAAAACTCCCATCTTTTTTTCTTAATTCTTCGTGGTCAGGCATTTCAGAGCTAATGGTTTGTCTTCAGATATATTTACTATGTAATATGTGAATTCTAGAGAAGTTGGTTTTGTTAACTGAAAATAGAGACTGCAGCTTGGCTGGGATGACTAAGCCAGCTGTAGGTGTTAAGTTCTAGAAATACTGAGAAGATTCCATAAAAAGTGGTGGATGCATCTATGGTAAGTGGATTAGGCAGTCTGTGTTGCAGTATCCAGCTTTTTTTTTTTTTTTTTTTAAGTGGTGGAATGAAAGTATTCCTACAGCCCTGAGTGAGTGCAACATCTCAGCATGAGGTCAGTTTTCCATTGGGAATAAGCATAAACAGTACTATGTATTGTTTGTATACCTGTTCTCCCCATAACATGCTCACTCAAGATAACAAGCGGGAAAAGGCTCTGGCATCATTTGCTGAAAGATTTGAAAAAGGTCTGAGTCAACTTCCATGGCTAAATGTGATTTGCTGCTTGTACTTGTGTGCCCAGCAAGGGAGTCTGCTTAAGCCTTTTATTATTTTTGTTTGTTCTGAACTGAGCATTAGAAGTTTGAATGGGCCAAAGTGGACAAAGAAGGAAGATGAAGTGAAGCTGCCCTACAGTATTTCAGCACTGAGATAACTAAGTAGAGATATTGGCTAAATGGTCTTCATTGTGGAATGGCCTGTTGGAGTTACATTCCTGTTTTGGAAGTAGTTTAAAATTACAAGTTTATGGCTGCATTTGGACAAAGCAATATCTTTAGATCTGTATTACTGCAGTCAAACATTGATACTGCAGCCTTGTGCCCTGCAGGCTGCAGAATTGTTGAATGCTTCATTATGGAAGTGTTTCCTGTTTCCCCCTCCCCCCACTCTCCAAACTGAGCCTGGCATTATCTCCTTTGGGATAGCCATGTCACTAGAAGGGAAAACAACTGTTTTTAAAAGGGAATTGCTAGATTTTAAATGAATGTCTGCCTCATTGTGAAATGGTGTATTTTAACTTGTTGCTTGATGTAATGTTATAAAGCAGATTGCATAAAGTCTTAGCTGCTCTTAGGTTTTTCGTCATCCTAAGGTTAGATTGCAGTTACAGAAAGAGACCTGTGGTCTACTTTGTCTCAGAAAAGAGCAAGGGATAATCAACAAATTAACTAAGGGTTTTGACATAAAATAGCCTTCCATAGGAGCCGGAATACTTAGAGTACACTTTGTCATCTGGTCTCTTGTGTGTGCCAGGTTCTATATTGCAGGGAAGGTAAACAGTTGTGCAATGTTTCCTGGGCCCTGTCATTGACATGGGCAAATTTTCTCACTGAGTGTTAAGTTCAGCTATTTTGTGGGGAGTGGGTAGCCTGTTGAAGGGTATCTGAAGTATTGATGTTCGTCTGTAATATGAATTTTGTTTCATTAAAATGCAAGGTTGTGTTTACGTTACAATATGTGTTACTGTGTCACTGAAGCAGTTCTGGTGCTGGCAGTAATGGGAAAAACTTAGTTTAGCCCTCGTTTAGCCCTCAAAAATAATGTATTTTTTATATTTGTACCAAACTGCCAAAGAATACTTCTCATACCTGAGTTCCCTCAGTCCTCAAACTTCTGCATATCTCAGCTAAAAAGATGTGTTTAATATTGGAGACAGATCTCAAGGCCTAGAATTTGTCTACAGAGGGTTGCTTAATAAAACTAAAATGATTAGTTCAGCTGCATTTGATTCAACTTAAATCTCTTCTGATGGCCAGTTTAATTGTGAATTAAGTGTTCCTCCTGGAATTAATGTAGTTGAACTAATCCATGTTATCACTTAGTTGGGATTATTTTACTGTCCCTGTGTGGGCAATCTTTGGTGAGGTGTGCCAAAAGCACTGTGCATATCCACAACTTGATCTCTGAATGTACATCCTTGCCCTTAGCGCCTCTCCCCAGCTTGTTCTGTGTGAAGGTCTGTGCTATCGCTGTGACATGTTTGGGTACCTGTACATAATGTGTAAAATGAGTTTTTATGATTAGGGAATCGATTTATTGAACTTTATTATTGAAAGCTGAATCTGTAAAACAATAAATCAATAAAAGACTATAATCTTTCTACAGGCTATGGTGATACATGAATACTTTTGGAAGTTCAGCTGGGGCACTGTAGCCTATTCATGTTACTACATGACTCTGGGGAAGTAGAGAACTTCAAATGTTGTGTTCTTTTGTGCTCTTCTTTAATTACTTTCTATAGTGTAAGAATTTTTCATCTACCACTTCCAACTTCTTAGATGCTTTTATGAAAGCTTTCATAGTAAAGCATTTACTGTAAAAATATTTCTTTGATAGTCCTAGGAACTTGCTAAACTTGTTCCTGGCTACTGAAAAGCTTGCTTCCTCTCCCTGCTGCTGAGTCAGTTGTGGGCCATGGGCTGTGCTGGGCCTTCTGCCAGCCCTGTTGTGGAGCAGTGTGAGGAAGTTAGGGTGTGGTGTGGAAGAAGCCTCTGCAATCTGAGTGATGCCTGCGTGCTGAGCAGGAAAAGGGAAGCTTGTGTTAAGGTGGTTTTGAAAATGCACTGGGAATCATGATGCTAAGCTCATCTTGAGCCAGCCTACAACAAAGGCCAGCAGTGTCCCAGGTTGTGTTAGGAACTGTGTTGCTGGCACATCAGGGGCAGTGATCCTTTCCTCAGATCTGGTGGGACATCTGCAGTGATGTGTTCAGACCTGGGCTTCCTTGGTACAAAAGCAACACAGATTTTATTAACCTAGGCCACCAAAAGGCTGTGATGATAGGAAGTGGAGCATCTGTTCTGTAAGGAGAAGGTTGAGAGTTGGAACTGCTTTACTTGGAGGATGCTGAGGAGGGACCTTACCAACACACAAATGCATGATGGAAGGGGGACTAAACCCAGCCAGGCTATTCTTGATGCTGCTTAGTGGCAGGCTGAGAGGCAATGGGCATAAATTGAAATACAGGAGAATGCTGAAACATCAGAAAAACCTTTTCCTGTGAGAGTGGTCAGACAGTGGAGCAGATTGCCCCTAGAGGCTGTGGAGTCTCCTTCAAAACCAGTATGTGTGCATGGGGATGAGTGTAGGACTAGATCACCTCCGGAGATGCCTTCTAACCTCAGCTGGAGCTGGCTGTAGAGCAGTGTTAGGTGTGGTGCTGCTGGGCTCTCCTACCTCAGCTGGCTTTTTAATAGTCAGCAATGGAGGCTTGCTGCAGGTAATTTGCCATTTCAATAGCAAAGAATATTTGAACTGTCTGTATGGTGGAAAATTCAATTGCACCAGTGTGAGAGCTCCCCTTCACTGCTCTTATTAACAAATTATTCATGTTTCTGTATATTTCCTCTTTTTTTTCCTCTTTCAGTGGTGCCTGATAGTTGATCTGGTAAAGGAGCTAGATGAGATTCTGAAATAGTTGCTTTACAACAGGGAATTTGGGGACATGGACAATAATCCAGCTGTTACAGAAAATAGGCCTACAAAGCAGTTCTTGAAATTATAGTGCTTTTTAGGACATCTCGTATGAACATGCAGCATAGCATGCTGCACTGAGCTGAAGATTGATAAGTGAGTAGAAGGTAAAGGTCATTCTTTATTGAAGAGAGTATGCTCTTACACATTTGCACATCTGTAAGTGCTTCCTAAAGTACTTTACAAAAATGACAAGAAAATAGAACCTGCTGGTTTGGTTTCCTGTGTATTTCATGAATTCAGCTTTTATGTGAAATCACAACTGCCCTGAATAATCCCATATGTTTAAGACAATGACATCTTTTTGTCATTAAAGATACTGTCATACTGTTGAAATAATGTTTCATTATTATTTGCGCTTATTCACTGGTTCTGAGAGACAGGTACACCTATAAAATCAGAGGGTAGGTGCAGACAGTTTTGGTCTTAGCTGATCCCAAGGTACCAGCTGCCTTGCAGGTAGGCTTTGTCCTGCATTGCTGGACTGTGCCGCCCAGCCAGTGCTTGTGCAGGAGGAGCCCTGGCAGCACAGGGACAGGTGCTCTGCTTCATGCTAGCTTCTATGCTGTCATCTTCCCTGAGGCCGCAGCCCCCCCCCAGTCATCTGCTTTTTGGAAAGATGTTCTCTTTGCTTCTCCCAAGCACTTAATGCAACAACAGCAGCTTCAGCTCAGGGGTGAGGAAGGGACTGGAGAATAAGGCTGACTTGTCGCCCATCCTATGCAAAACCTTCTAACCAGTGTTGCTGTGAAGGTTACTATTTGTCCATTTTTCAACACACTATGGATGAGTGTAAACAACTCCTGTCTTCTATGAGCTAAGCTACTTTGATAAGCTTGAAATGTTCAAGCAAATGAATCAAAGGCCACGCTTTAAAGCCCACAACTTTTTTTTTCCCTCAGATCTGCCAAATTAAAAGGGAGAGAGACTTGCAAACCCTTCCTCTGCTGTATGTTTGTCTGTGTTAAATGATGTGAGACCTCCTTGAATTCCATTGAATTACTGCTGAGAGCTGTAGGATTATTCCCTAATTGCATCCTAAACAACTTTTTTAGATGATAAATAATATCATGTATTATACAGAAGCATGCCTCAACCTAAACTTTGAAGTGCTTCACAAATTAATGTTTAATGAAACTGTTCGCCTGGAGGTTTTTGCTGTACTATGTAACTGGCTGAATACACACAAGCCAGGGCTCTTTCATCTCCCTGAAAAGCCTTACTGCTTTAATATAGCATATTTTCTCCAACTGTGTGCAGTCAGTCAGTTCTCAGTTTTCTACACATCTCCCTGGCCTGCCAAAATACTACCTTGTCCCCCCAAAAAGCCCACACATAGCAGGAGACCCTAATGGATGGATCATATAGAAAACACACTTTTGGGGCAATGTTTAATGGAACAAAACATGACTTATAAATGGTTTTGTAATACAGTTCATTGTGGTGAACTATGTTATGTTATTGTATAGTAGGGGTGCCAGTTGACAGCTGACTAAACATGAACCAGCAGTGTGCACAGGTGGCCAACAAGGCCAGTGGCTTCCTGGCTTGTATCAAAAATAGTCTGACCAGCAAGACCAGGGGAGTGAGTGACTGTCACCCTGTACTCAGCACCTCAAATCCTGTGTCCAGTTCTGGGCCCCTCACTACAAGAAGGACATTGAGGTGCTGGAGAGAGTCCAGAGAAGAGAAACAGAACTGCTGAAGGGTCTGGAGCACAAGTCCTGTGAGGAGCAGCTGAGGGAGCTGGGGTGGTTTAGCCTGGAGAAAAGGAGACTCCAGGGGCACTTATTGCTCCCTTCCTGAAAGGAGGTTGTAGCTAGCTGGGGGTTGGTCTCTTCTCCCAGGTAATTGTGATAGGACAAGAGGACATAGCCTCAAGCTGTGCCAGTGGAGATTCAGACTGGACATCAGAAGAAATTTCCTCACAGAAATGGTGGTTAAGCATTGGAATGGGCTGCCCAGGGAGGTGATGGAGCCACCATCCGAGGAGGTGTTCAAGAAATGATTGAATGTCACCCTTAATGTTGTGGTCTAGTTGACAAGGTGGTGATCAGTCAAAGGTTGAACTTGATCTCAGAGGTCATTTCCAACCTCATTGATTTTGTGAACATTAGAAGCCCAGTAGCTACAAACTGAAACGAGACATTTGTCTTAACGACTTGGCTGCAGGTGTTTGTTGTGATTTTAATGGAAAATTTCTCTCTGAGTCAGCTATCAAAGTTAAAAGCACCCCATTGGGCTTTATATTCTATAATTCTGCAAAAGTTGCCACTTTGTTGGTAGGGTGCCTACTATGTTTTTGCAAGCACAAAGGTGTCTGAAAATGGAATTTCTAAGGGGCTCTCTCTCTAAATCTGGCAGTGCAAGGATGTTTTTGTTAAATTGATATCATGAGTCATTCTGCAATTTGCAGTATTTTAAGTTGACATCCAAATAAAATCTCTTTTTAGAGTGACAGAGGAGTCACGCAGTTGGAATTGGAGCCCTAGAAGAAGATACTGGCATTATGAAAATAACAATGTCTTACAGATTTAAGTGCTGTGCTGGTCCTGATTCTTGCTAGTACAGTGACACTGAAAGAAAACAGAGTAAGATGGTGATGAGAATTACAGAATAGCAGGAAAATTTTGCTCAGGAGGAAGGTGGCTGGAGATCACCAAGTCCAACTTGGTTTTCAGTTTTTAAAGGTCCTTTTCCAGCACTTCATCCCTGCTAAATGTCTTGCAGAGCTGGGCTGCTGTAATTCAGTACCCTGAACTGGCAGCTTTAAGGTGTGAAGGAAAACTCGGGAAGGTTTCAGAAATGAGTCCAAGTGTTTTGCCTCAGACACTGTCAAATTACATACTTCAGGGCTGGAGAAGAAACAATAGGGTCTAGGAAGCTGCCCTGGAGAAGACCCTAGCAGTCTCATTCCAACAGAAGCAGCTCCTGGTCCTCTCTATCTTTTAGAGCAGAAGCTTGGATTTTCACAGACTCAACTTGCAAATTTTATGGGTGGCTTATATATTTTTAAGTACTTTTAACTGATCAAAACATCTGTAATCTCTTTCATGCAGCAACTGAGAGCCCTTGCAGCCTGTCTCAGGTGCTCTCTGGCAAGCCCTGTGTCAGCTCTGGGGTGGGCTTAGCTCACTGCCCATCCCATTACTTCAACACCAGGGATGGTGGCATCAGACTAGCAGGACTGGCAATGTCCAGCAATGGCAAGACCATTTCTGAGCCCTTAGCTTCATTACCGAAGCCCTGCTCAGTCTGATGAGCCTCTCTGTGCAAGCATATTCAGGAGGCATAAAACAGCATGTCTGATGATGACCACTACCTTGCAATTATCTCCATATAGCTGCTTCTGACCACACTTTATTTAGCTGGCTGCCTACAACAATCTCTGCTCTGCAAGCCTGCAGCCTCCTCCAGCTCAGAGCAATTCCTCTGAATGTTGTGTTGACTCAGTGCTCTGACTTGCTTGTGTCCAGGAGGGAGCCTGCCTGTTCTACCTCAGGTGGAAAGCAGAGGTGAGGGCAATGCCTGCCAGTGCATCAGCAAGGAGCCCTTCATGGCAGTGCCTTGTGGCCCAGCTCCCTTCCCCAAAACCACCCGTCACCTTTTCCCCACCTCTGCAAAACCCCACTTTTCCTGTGTGGGCAGAAAGCCTCCACTGGTTCTACATGTCCCTTCTGCTCTCACATGACTCAAACCTGCTTGACAACTTGTTGAAGACCAACCTCTTTCCTTGGAGGCCCCCTCATCCTGCAGGATCCCCTCGTGCAGGCACAGACGTGGGAGGAAGCTCCTCTCCACGCAACAGGTTCCCTCCCAGTAGCAGCCTCTCGTAACTGCAGCTGCAGCTCTTGCAAGTAAGGCTTTCAAGTTCTCTCAATTAAGAAGTCTACCCTCATTAAGAAGCTTTTAAAAATTTTTTCAAAATAAATTAAAGGTTGACTTACTTTGAATGTGTGTGTTTTTATTCATAGTGAATCTTTAAAATATGTGAAATGTGTGGGAGATGACAGCAATGCTGGAAGATGAGGTTTTGGGGGATGTCTTTCTTTTCAATTGAAAGAGGAAAGAAAATTAAATTTCAATTTATGCATCATCTTCAGTATGAATTTAAAAGTGCATAGGAATGGGACTAAAAAGATAAAACTTACTATACCGACACCAGATCAGCTGCATTGCACACATTGTCTATGTACAAAATGAGCTCATTAATACCACAACAGTTGTGCAATATAATGAGTTTAATACTGCTGAGTTTTATTGCTTCCTGCTCTCCCTCATTTTACTGCTAGTGGCATTTAAATCCTGATGCACTGAGATTGTGTTTACCCAATTTATCCTGTGTTTTTATTGTGACCAGGTCAAATTAATCCATTTTTCTTGCAGTAGAAGCAAGACCTGTGATTGTTACTGTGGTTGAGATTGCTTACAGGGTGTTTTGCCTTCGCAAGGCATGTACAGAGATGGGAACAATGGTTGCAGCTGTTTGCATTGCACACAGGCTAGGGCAGCATGTGAGGAAGGTTGTGGAGACCTGCAGGCACAAGAGACTGCACGAGAGTTTTGCATGTGCATTTGGAAACCACTGCCACACCTCTGCTGGCAGTGTGCTACTGACCACAAACCTGAAATAAGCTTCCTCCTAATTTCTGCTCTTTTCAAGTTTGTAAAATGCTGGTTTTCTGGGGGACCAGGAAGGTGGAAGTCACTTTGAACACCAAGCTCCTCAGAGTTGTTACATTGTCCTATATATGGACCAAAAAATAAATTAGATTGGAAACATAGAATCACATAATCATTAAGGTTGGAAAAGACCTTCGAGATCGTCAAGTGCAGCCTTTGACCAAACACCACCATGGCAACTAAACCATAGCACTAAGTGCTGTGTCCAGTCATTTCTTTAATGTTTCCAGGGATTGTGACTCCACCACTTCCCTGAGCAGCCTGTTCCAATTCTTGACAACACTTTCTGTGAAAACCTCCTGATGTTGGACCTGAACCTCCCTGCTGCAGCTTGAGGCCATTTCCTCTTGTCCTGTCACTAACTGTCTGGTAGAAGAGGCTGAACCACACCTTGCTACAACCTCCTTTCAGGTAGTTTTAGAGAGCTATAAGGCGTCTTCTGAGCCTCCTTTTCTCCAGGCTAAACAACCACAGCCAGCTTCCCCAAATGCTCCTCATATGATTTATACTCTAGACCCTCCACCAGCTTCATTGTCCCGCTTTGGACACTCCAGCACCAAAAGTGCTTATTTTCTTCTTGAAGTGAGCAGCTAGATAATCAGTGAAACACCTCCTAGAACCTTGCTGAAAGTAATTGTAGACAGCTGTGACAGTGTACAGCAGAGCTGCAATCCCAGTCATAAAGCAGAAGCAATGCTTTCAGCTCTTGAAGGCACTCTACCCCACTACCCAGCACTCGCTATTTGCCCTGCTGTGCTGTAAACCTGTGAGGTCAGAGTTGTATGTGAGGATAGCAACACAAGACAAGAACTATCAGCTCTGAAAAATAGCTGCAAACTTTTAGAAAGCTCCCTGTACAGGATGTTTGTAGCCCTTGGCAAGCCACCAATACATTACTGTAATAGCTGTGTTAAACTGCGGGAAGATAACTATAGGGAAAAAGAGAGCATACAAATCTCAGGGTCACTTGCATTTTGTTCACAAAATTAACTCTTTCTCATAGTGTTCAGATCTGAGGATGTGCCATATTTCAAAATGTGCAGAGCTCCCAAACCCCAGACAGGATGCTTTAAGGTATTGATTTATCTCAGGCCTTTCTTTGCATGATATCATGAGTTGATTTTGCTATAGCATAGTTATAGTTTTTCTTATAAAGCCCTAGAAATGGCTTTATGTTTTGGAGATTTCAGGATATTTTTTTCTTACCTCTGCAGTATGCAGCTAAAACATGTTTTGGGAAGGTGTAAATGCTATTTAGGCAAAGCTCTCCCACTTCAAACACTCTGCCAAAATCTGTCTGAGCCATCATAACCCTTATGGCTCACTCTGGTACTGTTTTTGGTGTGTGGGCCAGGTTTACCCATCTTTTCCAGTTTTTAAGGAGCTTGCCAATGTAGCTATGCCCATTCTAATCACAATTCCAAATCGCTGTGTTGTCAGTTCCTATTGCTTTCAACAACAGTCTCCTGCATTTTTAGGCACCTGAACTTGTTGCGTATCTGATTCAAAACCTTGGTATAATGAATAGGAATGTACCAAGCTTGTGTCTGCTTGTAACAAAACTTGATAGTTGTTTGTATTTTTCACCATCTGAAGAATTGGTATCAGTGCCTGTAAGGGTATTATATATATTTTTATTGGAGAAATGTGAAAAGGAGTTGTCATATTTTTGAGCTGGAATTCCATTTCCTCACACTACATCCACAGTACTGCCAGGGCAACATAAACTGCTTCATGGCCTCTGGTTGCCACTTTTCTCCCCGGAGTCTCTCAAAGCACTGGGGAAGTAACCAGCCCTGTATTCCCAGGAATTTTCAGTGCGGTCACCTGTCGCTTTGTGTCCATGGTTTCTGCACTGACCAGAAGTGCAACCCTGGCTGTGAGCCCAAGGCTTAATGCAGACACAGGCAGAGCAAATCTTTGTGATTCCAGGTTTCATGGAAGCATCATACCTGTTTCCATCACCTAGGGACAGCACCTGGTATGAATTACTATGCAGTAGCTCTAGGGTGAGGGTCAGTGGTCCAGAAAGACTAGGCAGATGGTAGAAGTGCCCAAATTCTGCTGGGACAAAGTACCCAGAAGATAAAGTAAGGGCATATTTGGGAAACTTGCATGGGTAGACCCAGTCTTACTGTACCCCAAAGGATCAGCTCTTGCTTTGACCCAAGGAGAACATCTCCTCTTCAAGTCCGCAGCATTTTGCTGTCCAATGTGGAAGAATCAATTCCACATTCAATTATTGTTTTGTAAGCAACTAACAACTAGAAAATATAGGTCACCAGGACTTTCAGAGTAAGATATCCACCACCAGATAGCATCAGCTTTGACATTAAATCAGTGAATGGGAGACATAACCTACTCTTATTCATTTTTATTATGGTTGTAAAAGAGATGGCTCAGGTAACTCAAATCTCCATGGCCAGAGCATATTATCTGACAACAGGCTCACAAGCGACCGATCAAAACGTTATTTTGACCTTAAATTGTTCATTGTCTTATTCTTCAGGGCATTGTGTCAGCTTATCTTGATCATTACACCTCTTGAATTGGGAATCAATTAAATGTCATCTGATCTCTGCGATCTGTAGTGCACAGTTTATTTTTATGCAGGAAATGAGTCCTGCAGCATGATCATCCTGCACCTTCAATTTTCACTGTATACAAATACTGAATAAATACTGCTGCTTTGGCATATTTAGAACAATACTTCCCAAAAATATATGTTTATTTTCAGCCTAGCTCTCGAGGTGAAAAAAAGGTTGTACTTTTATTGAAGCAGAACTACAATATTCCTAAACAGTGTGATAACATATTCTTATTAATAGAGTTGATTATCTATCTAAGAAGATTATGTCTGAAGAGTCAAAGAGTAAATCGTTGTGCAATTGGGGTTTTTTTAGAAAATTACTTTGAGTTGTTTTGGTATGCTAGAGTACATCATATGTTAAGCAAAACTCCAGCTTTTTAAGAAAAAGGCATTTGTGTAGAAACAAGTGCTAATGTTGAAGAGTTAATGTGAACATAGAGGGCAGCAGCACTGCTCTAAAAAGAGGAAATTCTAGGAAGGCTGTTGAAAACAAGTGGAGCCATAATATGCTGAGAAAATTAAATTATTTGGTTTAAATCTGTACCATTTTTAAGGCACAAAATTCTGCAGATTTCAGGAAAAAAAAAAGCATAAACCAGAAGGTACAAATGTTCAGATATGAAACTTTTATTGTCTGACTTTGGGGAAGAAGCAAATGGCTGCAGAGCATCCACTGCTGCTCCAGAGGGAGCAGGATCTCTGCAGAGGTGACTGTGAAGGTTATGGTATTGTCAGACTGAAAGCAGCAAAGTGGAAAGCAGGAAAAGGAAAGAAAAATATCATATTGATTCCAGATCATGTTTGAGGATTTTTTTATGTATCTTTTTAGCAAAAGACCCGTGATGAAAGTCCACCAGGGGCTGTCCTGTGGGAACAGAACATTACATATGTGGGTTTAATTCAATCATCTCTAGGCTTTTGCAGTCATGCTCCACCATTCTAGGGGATAGTGTCCAGTCCCTAGACTATTAAAAAGTGAATCTGGCTTCCTATTCCTTTCATCCTTAAAACCTCTTTTGTTGTTTGCAGGCTGATAGAAGAAAGTCACTTGCAAAGGAATGGAGCAAATTTCTTAACATCAGAAAGAAGGGCAACAGGAGGGCATCCTATGCTGCAGAATCTGCAAACATGCAAAAAATGAAAGTTAGTGATACTTAAAAGGGAAAAAAGAAGGAGTAGGTTCAAAGCAAATTGCTCAGTAACACTTTTTTTTTAATCAACAAACAATTGTAAGTGGGAATGGGTATAGCAAGGTGTTAAATTTAGAGATAAGACAGAAATTTAAATTACAAAAGAATAAAAATTTTCTGGCTGAGAGAAGCTGCAGATCTAATACATCCCATCTCCACTCCCATAAATAAATAAAATGGAAAAAAAAAAACCTTTAAGGTAAGTTTTTTCCATGACAAGAACATAACACTGTTTTTTATGTTTTGCACAATGCTGAGTTGGCATCCAAAAAAGCCCTTGCTTGCAAGAAATGAACTTCCAAGACCCATTCATGCTCTCAGGGACCCAGCCTGAAATAAATATGAGTTTTTAAGAAGCACTGAGCTTCTTCTTCCAGAAACTCAGGTCTTTTGGGACAGTAAACATTACTGACCATTTTTGAAAAATTTGTGTGGAGCCTTGGCTGTCCTTAACACAGTGCCTTCCTTTGTACTGCCCCGAGCAACAGCAAGCAACAACAAGATGCCTGAAACCACAGGCATCAGAGTGCTTTGGGCAATTTTCCTTCTCCAAGGAGCTGCCAGCTTTGGGTCCTGCTGCTACAAGTCCTGTGGTTTAGTACTCAGCCAAGATCACCTATTATGCAGTTCTGGTCAACAAAAGGTTGCAATAGTAAAATATAGGGGAAAAAAAAAAAAAAGATTGCTCAGTGCAGCAGATTTCAAAGCTATGGAGAATGTGCTGGGTCTATAAGGAGTCTTGGGAAATGTCTGACATTCCTGGGTTCAGCACTAGAATTTCTAACATTATAAATCAACACTGATAAAATCAAAGGGATGATGTGGGTATAAAGGAGGATGGAGATTGTTGTTTGGTGTATCCCTATTGTATACAGTGTTAGAAAGTCTCAGCTACTCGTCCTACAAAAAAAAGGAAGCTGTGAAAACAGGCCATGTGCTCCCACCTCATACTGGAAAAAAACCCTAGTCCAAAGTGGCTTTCAGCTTTCAAAAACATGCTTTTGGAAAATAACCCTACTGGCATTCAGATGGCAGCAGAAGATGCCCTTTCTTTTTGCAGTCACATCTTGGCCTCTGGCTGGGCATGCATACTGTGTGTGGCCAGAGCACAGCAGTTTCCTGGTCCCATTTTTGCCTCTGAGTCACACTGAGTTTTGAGAGAGGCAATTCTGTTGACCTTGCTGTGCCTCAGCTCGGCCATTCAGGGACTTGCTCTTCCTTACCTGCCCTAAGGTCATTGTGAAATTTAAAACCTGCCTTCAACTTCTGAACAAAAATTCAAAGAAATGCAAAGAAAACACGTCTTAACTTAGGTGTTGAATACAAGCAGAGGCTGGAGGGTACCATATACTGTCACACAGGTCTTCCCTAGTCACCTGCTGCTGGCCATTGCCTGTCAACATATTGAGTGACAGGGTTTGACCCAGCAGTGCCATTCTCAGGTTCTTATTGAAGCAAACCTAGAAATCTCCTTAAGTATATTAAACATTTGGCTGACATACTCTTCCCCTCAAAGGCCAGAAAAGCATCTCAAGTTGTAGCTTGAAGAGTAGGCAACATCCTGAAGGCCTTTTGGGTATTTTGTTCAATTAGGACAATGCTGTTCTCAGTGACTAAACATTTGGATAATGCCTTCTTTTCAAGATGTTTGTTGAGAGCACACTGCATTTACAGCATGAGCTGAATGCTCTTCAGTAATTTGTTATTTTAACCATAGGGACTGAAGTTGAAGTCTGCACCACAAAAGATGGGTGCCAGCTGGATAACAGCTGGATCGTTTGGGTGAGCTGATACACACTGGCTTCTCCAACAACTGCTTCCCAGGTGTGCAGATATGTTCTTAAATTTTTGTGGAATTTTTGTGGAATTTTTGAATTGTAATTTGTAATTGTTTGGAATTTTTAATATAAAAAATAATATTGAGTTTGGCTGGTATCTGGGCTCCTCTGGAAAAAAAATCCATTTTATTTTTATCTGAAATTATGTTCAGAAATTTATCAGTATCTCTTTTCACTTGAACCTCTTGAACTGAGGCAACAGAGGAAGGAAACTTAAAAAAACCAAATGCACAACAGAGGAAACCTTGAACATTATTTATGAAAGAGCAGGGGACAAAATTAATATCCATATACTTTAGACACTTGATTACATTGTGTTTCTTATGCTGTGTAATTTTGTCTCTAAGCTCCCTCTCTCACCTTTCCTTCCATCTGCATTAAGAAAGAACTTAGTATAAATGTTTCTAGGACTTACAGCTCTGACAGATGCTCAAGTGATAAATATTTGCAGGCAGGGTAATTTTCAAAACTGGTGTCATTTTGTTGATTTAGGATTTTTCTGCACTTTGTATTTTTGTGCAAACACATAGCTCTGGGAAATAAATTTGTCTCAGTCAAAGAAAAAGTAATTAAAAGGATTGTAGATGAAACTGCTGATGTTGCTTCTGAATATCACAAAAATGGGATTTCCAGTGAGGCATGATGCTTTTCAAGTAGATTTAGGATATACAAAATGGATTGAAAATTTTCTCTGTTTGAAATTATATATGTACTGGAAAGCATGGACACTAATTTACTGCAAAAACTAGCAAAGCAGAAAGGAGAAAAATATAGATAAAGCAAACAAAGAGATTGAAAGAGATGAGTAGTCAAAAGAGAAACTGCCTTTGAGAAACAGTGCTCTGAAGTCAGGAAGACAACTTGTACACAGCTGAAAGAAACATGTGTTAGGGGATGGCATCACTGCTGCACTGCACTTCTCAGGGCACTTCCAGGCCAGCAAAGCCACAAACAGTGCAAAAAGGAATTTTCTTTTATGTTGCAGTTTTTTCACTTTTTTCTTAAACTTATTTAAAAAAAAAGTGGGGAGAGATATATTTGTGGTCTTCTAAAATAATTAATTCCTGTCTAGATGTTTTCCTTTTATTGTTCCTGTCCCTCCAGACTCCCGAGCCAGGGTTAATCAAGAGTGTTTACAACAGCTAAGATTTGAGTGAAGAAATTTTACCTCAGCCACTGGCTGAAACTTCATGTGGACTTTATTCATCAGACAAACTTGATTTTCCCTGTCTTGTAAGGGCCTAAAACTTTCAATAAATTCCTGTCAAAATTTGCTGTCAAATTATGGCAGCATTTATAAAGACCCACTTCCTTTTTCTCTTTTCCTTCCCTTCTTTGAGAGGAAAACCTTGTGGCATTTGCACTGCAGAGATTATTTGTCAGAAAGGGTTAATTCTTTTGCAAGCTTCCAGCACTTGTTCAATACAAGATTTTTGTATCCATGCAGTCAATTAAGTCTTCACAAAAGCCCCTCTTCGTTTTAGCCTTCAGACAAAACTCCAGATATTTCTCTTCTAGGATAGAATATTGCCTCTTTCTAGGCAATACTAGAGCATTTTCTGGTATCAGCACTCTGTATCAGAAGAGCTTTAGTTGCCTCAGGTTGGTGAGTGGAGTTATCTTCAACGTAATATTGTAATGGTGTTGTTGAGAGTAAAAATGACCGAATTAATCTGAGGCTTATGGGAAGCTGAAATTTTATTGCTGTGGACATTCAGGCAGCGAGAGCACTGCTTTGTTTTGGTTTGGTTCCTTCTTTTTTTTTTTTCCCCTCCCCAGAATTAGATGAAGAAAACAGAACATTTGAAGATGACACTGCAGTTGCTATTCAGCTACTGAGACTTCTCCACTCCTTTCCTCTGAGTGAAGAGCGGTCTCTGAAACTTAAGTTACAAATTAGTTGTGGGCCATGGAGGAAACACAGACAGAGTGAGATGTACCATGATAGGACCAGAGATAACAGTCACAAGATGCAGCAAGGGACTTTCCACCCATATATCAGGGAAATGGGAAAACAGAAGTCTCAATGAGTGGGTCACATGCTGGAAACAGGGCCCAGGGTGCAGTCTCTGCAACCCTGAAGATTTGTTACACTTCACTTAACAATGCTCCAGGCAACCTTGGGATCCCTACGTAACTTTGGAGCTGACTCTGGTTTGAATAGCAAATTGGATTACATGACACCCACAACAACCTAAATCTTTCTTGGATTCAGTGGAATTTTGGATACATATTTCTTTTAATGGCATTGTTTCCCTCCTGATCCCACCCATCTCCTATGAAAATCAAGTATTTCAAATAAAAATTTTCCCTTTCCTAAATGGCCTTAACCAGCCCTGTTTATCCTTTTAAGGACATAACCTCTCTCCACTTAAGGATGCACATATCATATTCAGCTTTCGTCTTGTTCTTCTGGGCAATAACCACCTCTTTTTGATGTGCCTTTTTCAACTTTTGGTGCCTCTGGGCACTACTACAGCAATGACAATGCATTTCTCCAGGCATGCCCCAAGGGGAGGACTGAGTTTGTTGCTGAAGAGCACAAGAAGTTTTCACCAAATCTCCAGGTTCTTCTCGTTCCCCAGCAGGCCCTGTGCTCCCTGCACTGCTGCTACCGTGTTCCCATGCAGTGCTTCAGCTGTGGCCCTAAGGAGCGCACATGGGGCAAAGGACCCCTAAATACCCAGTGCCACGGAGCAAAAATGCTCAGATGCCTGAGGATCCCTGGGGGCTGGCTCCACACCTTGGCCCTCACATGCATGAGGAGGACAGTCCTGCTTCAACATCCCTCTCTGAGACAGAATCAGCGAAAACGACTTGAAAACCAGCTGGCATCAAAGCACGCTCTGGATGCCCCTCCTTCCCCTTGGTGCAGCAGTCCCTGAGGGAGCAGGCTGTGGCAAAGCTCCTGCCAGCGCTCCAGCTGCCCGGATTGCTCATCTGTGTGGTATTTCAGGGCAGGCCTGGAGGGAGGCTGCATTCATTTTGGCCTGGGAGAAGCTGTCCAGAAGAAACAAAGGGAAATTCTTACAGCTGACAGGGTGGCTTTGAAATCAGCACAAAAAGCCGGGTTGCTAAGTAAGGGAGATCAAGGTGAGAGCATAATGGGAAGTGTTGATTCAGCCTCTCCTGTAACAAAGAGAAACAGCCTGTCAGTGCCAGCCAGGAATGCTTAAATCACCTGTACCTCAATGAAGCCAAAACACAGAGAGCATCCAACAGGTTGAGAAACACTATTAAAGATATTTATGTGTGCTCACATTTGGCTTGGTGAAACCTGCTCATGCCGATGTTCAAACTGAGTGTAACGTGTGTGCAAGGCCGCTTCCACCCAGCCATGGCACAGCTGTTAATCCAAAATAATCACAAAAGCTTTTTGCCCTTTGAGATCTGTTGGGTGCTACATGCCTCGGAACTGTACCCCTATTTTCCAAATGTCTTGCAAAAGCTTTGGTTCTCCTTCGAGACCGCAGGAAAAGGAGGTGCAAGGGGGGTGTTTGCCTTGGCTGGGAGCCTGGGCACATCTGCCCAGCAGTGCCCTGCTGGCCACTGCCCCAAACCCGCCCAGCTTTCAGCGGAACCAGCTCGGAAAAACAAGTTTGTCCCACATTTTCCAGAAGATGGAGCTCAAGAGTCTCCCATGTGAAATGGTAAAAGGTTGTCTGTGTCTGGGGAATACGGGAAGATAGACATTGCTCCTGGAGAGCTACCTGAATAATAATTTTGTAGCAAAAGGCTTAAAATATCTTCTTGTGAGAAAAGGAAGTACACTCCCTCCCCCTGCTCCCCAAGAGTGTGTCTAGAAATGATATAGAAACAGTGAATTTTAGTCTATGGTAAAAGATAAATGAAAAAGTATAGTTTATTTGTGAAAGAAACAAAGCAGGAACTAGGCATTTTCTGAAGTAATTTTGTACCCTACACTATCTCCCCCCACAACCTTTAATATTCTTACTGGCCAGAAACTGCATTCCCTGGAAAAAAACACAATAAAAGATGGGGGAGATTCTTATTTTCTTGAGATTGAGCCCATTACTAACAGTGCATTTCCAGAATGGATTAAAACATTTTCCAAGTGCTGCAAGAGGAATGACAGACAAAGCAGATTGAACCACCTCCTCAGGAGAGAACCATGCATGTACAAGAGGTCAGCAGGAATTTGCAGAGATTAACAACTAAAACCATCTGCACTCTGAAAAAAATCAAACCCGTACCATATATTGTGTGGGAAATCCATGCAGTAACACCAAAATCCCTGGGGGCCCTATTAGTCAGACCACAAGATAGCCATGAGAAAACAGTTGAAATGAAAATTATTAGCAGCTTGCTCTCTTCAGGTCCACCTTAGAGCAGTCTAGTACAGCTTTTGAAAGAAAAATATGAGGTAATTCTCTGTTAAGCTCTTTGGGCATTGATAACAACTTCCTCCAAACCCAGATGGATTTTTATATCCGGCCTCAGCTGCCCAGTTCCATACTTAAGTACACACACTCACAATCTGACTGAGATGATGTTGATGTAAAGTAGTAAATATTTATTTTTATGCTACTGTTGTGGTATCCATGTTCTACTCTATAACATATAAAGAAACATTTCTATAACTTAACTTTAAAGTAGTATTGATTTAAATAGTATTTAAATAGATCTGAGTAAAGCTGAACAAATAAAATTTGGAGTGAATTCTGCTCCTATAGAATATCTGAAGGCTAGATAGTAAATTTGAAATCTCACAATGTCTATTTTGCAACTGTGAAAAATACTATCTATATATCTATAAATCCATAATGCCAAATAGGCTGCTTTTACTGCCTGGGGTTAGGAAAATCCCAGACTTATTAAGTCCTGTTTCCTTCCCACTGCTAGACTGAGAGAACGTAGAAGTCTCTGATAGGTCAGCTCTCAGGGGTTTCTTTCCTCCAATTCCTTCCTCCTTTGGGTTTTCCCATTATAAAAGACCCAGTGCACCTGCCTGTTTTCCCTCTTGGAGGAAATGTGAGTCCACATTGCCAGGTCATGTCCAGCTTTTCATCCACCAGTAAACCCAGGGTTAACCAAGAGCATAACTCAGGCATAGCACAATCCCACTCTATGATGGGCCTCTCTTTTCAGCAATATCACCTCTATAAATTTGATTCTAATTCCTCCCAGGCGAGCTTTGTGGGAATATCTTTGGACTCTTAATACATATCTTTACACAGAAGGAGCTAATAGAATGAATGAAACAGACATCAGCCATTTCTTTTCAAGGAGGAGTGCAGACACTGCTGCTACAGAAAAGAAATATCTGGGACTAGGGCAGTGAATTGTCCTCTGGAAGTGCTCTTTGCTCAAGGCTGCACACAAGGAAATTCCCAAGTACTGACTGAGATAACCAACCTTTAGATATTCAGAGGCCCTTCTTTTTTGTCAGAAGTGTCCTTTTCCATGTTTCAAGAACAATTTTTATGATGCACATTTATTATTGGACTTTTTATAGGCATCTATTTGATGTAAAGTCAGCTAAAGACAAATCAGTTTACTTACTTTTGTAACAAATGGTTATTACTTGACTTTGCTACTAGCCTTTTTATTTCAAAATTGGTGTTGAAATTCAAGATTTTCAACAAACTTCTTAAATTTGCTGCCGGAGGCCAATTACTGTGAGTTTATGCAGAGATCAGTGCAGAAGTAGACTATTCCTGAGATACTGAATAAGCAGTGCACTTTCAGGATAAACAAGGCTGAAAGCAAAGAAAAGTCTGAGGATGATTTTGCCTGCTGAGAAGGGGTGTGGAAGGGGAAAAAAGTAAAACAAAAGTATAATAAAATGAGATTTAGTGAATTCCTCTTTTGTAACTTAATGATAAAAGGGACAAGATATATACATCAATTATCAAAGAAAAAATTAAGCATCAGACTACACTGAATCAGACACTGACAACTTGGAAAGCAAATTAGGTGAAGAAAACTTTGCTTTTGTCTGGCTGGAAAAGGATTTATGTCAAATATTTATTAAAGCACAGACTCAGCATCCTGTCGTAGTTGTGTGGAACTGAACCTCCCTGCACTCCCTAAACCTGCAGAGATAAATGTATTCCTGAGATTTGAAAACTAAGGTAAAATCAGATTCTGCCAGAGACTTGACCATCTTCACCTAGTGCTAGTAGAGAGGTACAGATTGAACATACTTTTCCCTGTAATCTACAGGGTTTTTTTGGAGTCCAGCCACTGAAGTGTTAATTACATGCCCAAAAAAGTGGTAGATTAGACCTATGGGGGCAACTGTGTTTGAGTGGGTAAAGATAAAACATGATTTACTGCTCTGTGATAGCTTGTACCTTGCAGGAACTTGCAGGTGACCATGCCTTTCATGCAGCTAAGGACAGTCACTCCTGTTCTTTCAGCATATTTCTTTTGTTTCATTTTTGTCCTCCTTTTTTTTCCTTTTTGTTTTTACAGTGAAACTTATGTGGTTTGCTCAATGGCACCCAAATTGATAATCTGTGATACAGACATAGAGATAGATTGATTCTTAACAGCACATATAAGAAGCCTTGACATGGACACATGGAATAACTCTGCCTGCATGGTGAAGATCACAAACTCTTCACTCATGTGTTGTGCTGGGGGACATGGGGGTCACAAGAGCAATATCTTGGACTAACTGTCTCTGAAACTACTTCAAATTTCCTGTTAGTGTGTTCAACATGACAGATAGCTTCTCTCCTTTTCAAAATGATGACCTATTTTTCTACTGTCACTGCAGAATACATTATCATAAACTATAGTTTTCAAATTTATTGCTCTGGACCCTAGAATCATTATTTATAAGAATTATAAGGTGGTCTACGTGTTTTATTTTTAGCATTAAACATGACTGAAGCTTAGAATGAGCTATTTTCCATTCTTACCTTATTTTGTAGGCCAGAAGTGCTGTGTGTGGGTGTCAAAATACAAAAGGTTTCACAGCTTTCAAAATTATAGCATTTTCCAAACTATTTCCAACGTTAGGCTTTGAAATAAAGTGGAATACCACTTCACATGCATTTATTTTCTTTCTTAAAATACAAAATTAAAATAATATCTACTTGCAGGGTGAAATAGCTGTAGACTAGGTCTCTAGGTTGGAAAATACCTGAATACTACAGCAAACCAGTAATTCTGTACTGTACAAAAAATGTTTTCAAAACAGCCTTTGAAAGAAGTATGGCATTTAAGCTGTGCATCTTCATATTCTTCAAGTAACCAAACAGCCTCACCTCTGTCTTTTTTGCAAGGTCAGGCTCTTTTTCTCTCCTTCAGATATGTTTGCCTGTCATTTGGATACATGTTCTTCCCTTGCAGAGAAAGAGCTCTCCCATTGAATGACCTCTAAACTAGAGAAAACTTGGCTTGGAATTCGTCCTCATTTGCTGGCAACTAATACTAAAAGAAATCCTGGAAAATGAGCCTTGTTCTTTTATTGGGAGAAAGTAGAGAAGGAAATATCTAACTCCAGTATCTAACTTTGTTTGTCCAAGGGGTGTTCTTAGAAAAAAAATCTTCTCCTCTAGTTCAGGATTTTGAAGCAGGGAGTCAAAGCTGGCTGGGAGGCTTCCTCTGCAGCCAAAGAGAGTTTTACACTGATGGGATGTGGCATCTTTTGGAAGTGCCTGAATATCCATACACCATGACTGGAGAAGGAGCCCACTAACTACGAAGAGGTAAGACAATGTCTTCCTCTGCCCTCAAGGCAAGTGAGGCTTGTCTGTAAAGGAACAGCAATAAACAGGGTTTCTCTCCCTGATACTGTTTCTGTGAGTGAATAAATGAAAAAAGTGTTTCAAAATCAACTCTCTGGAGACAGAATTAGAAAAAGTTCAAATCAAATGCTTCATGGTCGCTGACAGGTACTTCTGTTCTTGGTTGCTGATCAATATTGTGACCAGGTCAGACAAAGGGAACACATCACTGATAGTCTTGGGCTATTATTCACTTCACTTTCACTGAGCACTCCCACAAATCTGTTTTCTGTATGTTTTACCAGAAATCTGGGGCTACAGAAACATCCCAGATTTACTCTGGATTTGTGAACCATGCCGCTTTTAAGTGTCTACATTTTGACACAGAGGCCGTGAAAACTTTTCATATGACATTTAACAAATTTCCTCCCCGAGGAACTGTAAAATTTTAAAAAGTGTTCCCAAAAACTATAGTTTTATAAACCAAACAGTCCTTCAAATGGATCCTGCACACTGCAACATGTTAATTGTATCCTTATCCCCGTTCATACTCCCGTCCTGCCATGGAAAATTAAATTTCTAATTGTTCTTCTGTGTGCCACACTTTGACAGCATGTTTTGCTTCTTAAGCTAAAGACTTCTTTAGCTTAAGTTAACAGTTGAAGAGTAGTAAAATATCTGGAACCCACAGTCAACCTGCATTTATGAAATTTTAGAAACATTTCACATTTGTCTCTATTGTACAAATGCTTGAGTAAACACAATATATCTGTGCTAAGAAGAGTTCATATACTCCAGAACACAATCTGACATTTACTCCCATTTATTTTGAAATGCAAATGAATCTAGTTTATTCAGGATTCTTTTGCAGCTTACCGTCTTATTAGTGATCATGCTGATAACTTGAATTTCTGAAATGTTGTTGCTAAGCAATGCAACTTCAGGCATGTAATGAGGCTTTCCAGTGGCTACTTGAAGATGAAGAAAATTATCTCAGCTTCACAGGTTGTTTGATCATCAACCACATTATAATGGTTGGATGATAAATAAGTTTTCAGCTTGCCCTCATTCTCCTGCAAATAATTTATTTTTGTATGGTAACTAAAGATCATACAGTATCAAGAAGAAAGTTGTGTATTTTGGGATGCAAAGGCAGAACCAAAGAACTTGTGTAGTTCCTTTGTGTAACTTTCTATAGAAAGAAAATTCCTTCCTGCAGCTCATTACTTCAGGGAACAGTAGGGGAAAATTAGGATGCAAAGTTGTCCCAGCAGGACCCCTCCCCACACAAGGTGATGCTGCCCCTTTACCCCTTGCAGTGCAGAGCTCCTGTTGGTGGGACCTGACTGAGGAGACCCTCCAGCTGTGACAGGAGCAGACAGGTGTGTTGGGCTGCAGGCTGGGGCAAGTCCTCTTGCACCGGCTTTGTTCTTGGGAAGCCAAAACCATACACGGAACCGGGATAGGTGAAACTCCCCTGATGTGGCCCAGCCTGGAGCTCCCCGGTGCATCCAGGCAGAGCTCCTGTTCCAGGAGCTCCATAACGTGGCACTACCAGCTGGAGTCTGGCTGTTCTTGAATAATCTTTCCATTCTTTTCCTTCATCACTGCAAAATCCAGTCACTTAAGCCTACTGTCAAGAATCTGATATTCCCCCTTTTCTATAGGATGATCCTGGAGCTCTTGCCTTTTTTTCCCCTCCATTGTAGACATTAAAACCCCTGCAACTGAAGTACATGGGAACCCTGTCCTGAACAGCTAACCTACTCTTGTGGGTGCTGCTCAGGGGAAAGAAGGTCCACCCTGGCTTTCATCTCCCAGTGCCTCAACCCTCCACCCACCGAAAGAGGCAGTATCTACAAGTGCAACCAAACCACCATTTGAAGTATTCAGAAGTAGTAATAAGGCTAAAGAAAAGGCCAGGGGGAAATAGATAAATCTTTATTCAGAACTGGTTTGAAAAGTCTGCAATAGACAAGGCCTGGGGCTACAAACTGGAGAAAAAAGGAAATAAAATAAAATATTGACCTCCTGCTCAAAAAGTGCCTTACCTTCTCCCATGCACTTCACACTGCAGCAGACCAAGTGAGAAAGGTTGTGTAAGACAGTGCCACAAGAGTCATGCAAGTGGATTGAATTCAAGTTGTACAAATAACTGTCACATTGTCTCTTCAGTGCCTCATTTTTGCAGATTAATATTTTTGAAGTAGGTGGGTGTTTTGTAGATGTCCGTGGTGTTGGTGTACAGGGCTTTTCTTAAGGAATCTTGCTAGAATAAAGGCGGCTCGTAGTACTGAAAGCTGCTTTTGTAAAATTGCAGAGCAGTCTTACATTGAAAAATTAGAAGTGTAATGTAAGATGATGCAATTTCTTGCCCTGAAGGATTTATTTTTATATACTTTTTCCCCTGAACATATCAATGTTCAGAGTGAGGCAGTAGTTTTAGTCACTCACCCAGCCAAGACTCATTTTTCTGTGGGTGAAGAAGCAACATTTTTCTGTCCTCATCAAGACAAATTTTTGTCTGTTTAACAATTAAAACCTTAAGGATTTAATCCTGGAAAAGAGAACATTTTAAAGGTTGTGGGTTTGAGCATCTTTGATTTCATTTCTGGCCCAAAAGCCACTAAATCCATACTTACAGTGTGTAGACACGAACCTAATCTAAACATCAGATTAATTTCCTTACCTGTGGGCAAGCAAGCCTTAAAACTCATGCAGCCAAACATTTGTGTTATATTCAGTGCACTGTTCTTGTCACTGCTAAATGTTTGTCCTCCAGGAGAGATTTCTGTTCATTTTGCTCCTGCATGTTCTATAGATGCCACTGACAGTCAGTAGGTGCATTGTTGGCTGCATCTCATTATAGTCACAGCCAGCTATGTTGAATCATATAAGGAAGGGAAAGCATGTGAGGAAAGGTGAGATGATGGGAAGATTTTTTTACTTTTAAGGAAGGAGGAGAAATTGGAAATTTAAAAAACCAGACACCTAAGGCTTAATTCAGAGCTGGTTGTGCAGCAGCACAGGATATTCTCATGCACATAAACCTGGCATGAAAGAACATATCTCCTCTTTCCTGTGCTGAGAAAGCCAAGTGAAGACACAGGCTCTGAGCTTCTGTGGAGAATGTCACCCCAGGTAGGCAGCACACCTCGTATTTCAGCCCTGCAGCATCAGCGCTAGGCAAGGAGCTCAGTGACTTTGATCCTCATAATGATTTTTGTCTTATCGCTGCTGTTTGCTGGTGCAGGAGCAGTCAGGTTTTATTGGTTTGCACAGTTCCCTTCCTCAGTGGCACACACGGTCTGTGGCTAACTGAGAAGGGGATTTATTTTCTGTATCTGTGATAAAATGCTTTCAGTTAAGTCATTAATCTTCTAGACTGACATTTAACCCTATACAGGTCTAGTATTCCAGCAGCTGGAATCCTCTGCATGAAAAGCCTGGCTAATTAATATCCTCCATTTCCAGTCAATTAGGAGGAATATATTTTCTAACACAGAAATAGCGCTGTCAAAAAAAAAATACAACTAACATCCAATGAGAATAATCTGATAATGTAATCAAAGATTCTCTCTAGCGTGGCAGTTAAAATTAAACATTGTGAACAGTGCATAATGTTCCCATCTCTTAACAAGTTCATAAATACTTTAACCCTTAGCAGCCTGGATAATTCCAGCATGTTAAGTTTGTTGGACATGGTTGAGCCACACACACCAATATGTATATATGCACACACCAACAGGAAAAAGCAATGCATTGTAAAAATAAAAATCTCCTTCTATACTGTTTAACACCTTTACATTTCTTTACATTTTTACATTGCTTTCTATCCTGTTTTACTGTTGGTTTTTACTCTCACTACCAGCACCTCTGTGTGCTGCTCTGCTCAGGCAGCCCAGCCCGTGCTTAGGGAGCTCTGGCAGACGGCAGTGAAGGAGATGGGCCAGGGAAGGCAATTGGGTGGTAGGAGGATGTTGGTCCCCATGCTGGAGGCTACCCTGGGGCCAGCTACAGGGTTAATGGGGAGTGGAATATGCAGAGAAATGTAGGAGAGGAGTCTGAGGAAAGAAAAGGATCCATAGCAGCCCAAGGACTGAGCTTGGTGATCAGTGTCCTGATCCTCCTGGGCCACACAAATGATTCCTCTGCGCCATATGGGAGGGAGAGACTTAAGTGGTTCAGGCAGGTCTTGCTGGGGGCTCCTCATTCATGAGGAAGCTGATCAAAGGAGTCAGGCAAACAGCTTCTAAACTTGGGGTGAACAAGAGGATTTGTATTGCCTGTGCCACCTTCAAGGTCACTGATTTCATTACGAGGTCAAGCTCATGACAATGATCAGTCCTCATAGTGTGAATGACAAAGGCTGGATGGGAAAAAGTTTAGCTTCTGGTCCTCTTGTGAATGGACAGAAATGCTTTTTAGCCATTGTAATTCAAGAATCCTCAGTCAAGAAGGAGACGGTGCCTCTAGAAATAAGATTAACAGCTAGTGAGCTTCACAAGAGGGCTTGAGGATTGATTAATACGCTGGGACTGCTCGATAGCATAGAAGTGCTACATATCAACTCACCCAGGGAACTGCCAATGCTGCATAAGATTAGAGCATGAGCCCACGATCCTCAGATATACAGTCTTTCTTGAAGTGTTACATGCTAGACCTTGTAATAGAGTGATTGCAGATGAAGATATATGGAGGGCTAGTGACCCAGGTGAGGAAGGTAAAGCTCCCAACACTTAAACACAGAAAACCTTCAGTTAAGGAATAGTATTATATGTGTTTGTATGTGTGTATTTCCTTTTGCATAAGTAATTGATAGCTCATTAACAACCCATTAGAGTGAAAACTCCTGGGATAAAGAGCATGCTCGCTGTTTGTATTTGAAAACCTAATACAAATAGAAGAAGGAAAACAATTTTGGAGTCTGACATAGTTGACTGCTGTGCAGCAGGATCTTTCTCTGGCTTCCAGCTGCTATGATCAGCTGGCCTCAGGTAGACAGGGAGTTTCTATCCTGACCAGAGGAGCTCCAGCTCTGCTAGGTCTGTAACTTTTTTGCAGTGGGATTTTAAATGGTTTGCAGCATAATGTCCTTCCTGCACCCCAAGGGTTCTGATCTTCACAATGGCATAAAATGGTCAAATGGTTTTCTTCTGGCTGAAAACCTAAGGGCTGGTAGAAGTAAAAGAAATTCCCGGCCAGAGACATTCACTATTTCAAGTACAAACATGAAGGGGAGCCACGAGGCCTGTTGTACAAGGCTTGGAGAGGGTTAGGGGCTAAGGAAACAGCAGCCTGGACCCGGAGCACCTAGTGGTAATCTTGTCAGCAGGAGGGTGCTCAAGGCTGACAGAAAGAAAATGCTGCTCAGAGAGCAACCTCTCCTTGGCAGCTGGCTCTATCCACAGGTCAGTGTTATGCAGCGTATAAAATTCATTACCAACATTTGTCTGAAGGGCTGAGCAAGGTTGCTGCCTGTCAATGGAATGGCAACTCCCCTCTTGCCAAGGGCTTGGCGCAGTCACCAAGGAAATGGAAGATTTAGGTCCACGATACACCATGCACCATCCATTTCCAGTGACTGTAACATAAGCTTTGAAACAAGGCAGGGTGAAGGAACCAAACTCAGCTTATTCCCCCTCTCCACCCTCCCAATGTTCAAATGATGGACTGTCACCATCCCCACTCTTCTCCTCTGGACCCAGCTCTAGGCATCTTGTCCATGAATGAGTGCAGAAAATGTGAGTGCCTTCACAAATGCAGCTCTCAAAAGACACTGGGATAAATAGGATACATTTTCCAAAAGAATTAATTCTATGCAGTTATACATCTGACCAACCAAGGTATCTCATTTGAAAAATATTGATACATGAACTAGAAAATAATGCTGATCCAGGGTCAAAAGTGGTTTCTTGCTCTTATGTTTATTTCACAGCAGATGAGGGAATTAGGGGAAGACTGATGGAAAAAAAACTGGAAGTGTGTACCTTGAAATATGTCAGACAGAAGTTCTGTTTTTAATGTCTAGCAATAAAAAAGATCACCACGTCTTCCACTTTTCTAGCATGTAAATAGTTTTCAGATTTTAGCATAAATAAATTTTGCATAAATAGAATCTTTTATTTGGCACTGAATATGTAAGACAGACAAGACATTTAAAAATTATGGGAAAATTATTCATTTCCTCTGACAATTTCTAAAATCAAAGGCATGTGTTTTGGAATAATACATACTAACCAGGAAAATAATTTTTAAAAAGTCTTTCACAAGTGTTACCAAATTAAATACAACCTTCAATGCTGTTTCTGAAACACATATTTTCTTATCAGAGGCTCCCCGTGTTCAATTTATTCTGTGTTCCTTTTACATCACAGCAATGACAATGAAATAGTCAATGGCTAGAAAATACACATTTATGCAGGAGAAATAGGTGCATCAACACTTTCTTCTGAGTCTTTAAATGCTCTTTATCAATGTATTTAGCAGACAAAAGCAACATCTCATTCATAACACAGGAAACTTAACAAAAGGCAAGCAGATATCATTGCTACTTGAGCCTGTAAAATATTAAAATGGAAACAACAAGTTGCAGGTGAAGTAAGGAAAATAATCTTCATCTTAAAGAGAAAGCTGTTTTTGACAGCTGGACCAAATCTAGTGATACATTCATTTTGCGAGGAACTGTGACAGGGCAGAATGGAAAAGGTCAGTGTGGAGATTGCCTGCAGTCATTGAGCAGCAGCATTGTCTGGGGAGGACTGAGCTGAGCGCAGCACGTCAGGCATGTCAGAGCCTGAAGCGAGGCCGCAGAGCCCAGGAGCCATGGGCAGCCCCGGGCTCTGGAGCCTGAGAGGGGCTCCAGGCGCATGAGGAGCTCAGCCTGCACCATCCTGCAGCTGTGTTACAGGCCCAAGGGCAGGAAGGGCCCTTCCTCCCCCAAACGCAGATATTTCTTTTGAAACTGTGAAAGATAAATACAGAATTATTAATGATAAAGCCTGCAGACTGTGGGGAAAGTGTGAGGGCATCTACCCTGGAAGGCTAACTGGCCCTGGAGACTTCTAGCAAAACAGATGTGGCTGCTTTGCAGCTGGTTCCGAAGAGGCAAGGAACACAGATTTTGAATCTCATCCCTTTCCAGGCTAAGAGCTTTTTTTTTTTTCTCTCTGAAGCTTTCCTTCTGTTATACTGAGCACTTTTCTCAGTTCAAAGTTTCATACAGATTTCGTATTAAGCTTCATCTAAGATCATCACCAGCAAAAGCATTTGCTGAGTGCCTGGAATTAGTCAGAAATTCCCCTTTCATCGTGAGTGATTCCACATCCATCCATTATTCAACCGTCTTCTCAGATCAGTTTTAACCCCAGAGAGAAGCCAGATGAGACAGACCACCACTCTGATCAAGCCTGAAAATTCTGGTAGTCTTTCTAGCAATGTTAATACTCTACAAATCACACAGACTGGTTTTTTTTTTAAGGTATTTAGGCACCTAACTTACACTGCAATAAATTTAAAGGTCTTTGAACAAATTCTTATGCAAGAAACTCATATTAGGGAAAGAATGCTTGTCCTTCTCACTTAAAATGAAATAAAAGATCTAAAGTCTGCTAATGAGCAGTGATATTCTTGAGTGCCAATTTAAATGGAAAAAATTGCTTTCATTATGCAGATTTTGATGCTGGCCGTGTCATGACACTACTTTCTCCAGAGGATTAATTTAAGTCCAGTAAAGCAGAAAAGAATCCCCTTGAAAGTGATGAAGTGAACAAGAAGTGAAATTGATTTATGCAAAGTGAGAAAGTCCTGAACGAGTTGTAGATTATGCAAATGATTAAAAAAATAAAAGACGAGGAAAAAAGTAATTTGAAATTTGGAGGGGAAAAAATCAAATTACATTATACAAGAAATAGTAGCTCTTCAGTTAAAGGTCTTTTTATTTGATTTTGTAAATGGAATAAGTTAATAATAACTTTAAAAGAAATTAAGAATGCAATGCGTATTAAAATGAGCCCCAGTCTTGCCTGGGACTAGACCTTTGCCAACTCATAGGACAGAAATATTGAATAAGAGCACCCATGTGCGGTTATTTTTAAATAGCATCACTGGCTGCTGGCATCTCGAATTGCAGTGCTTTAGAGAGTACAGCAAGAGGAATCTGATTAGTATCTAGTACAAGGTGCAAGTTCAGGCTCATTAGCCAGTGGTGATGAAAGGATTAACGCCCTTCAAGGAGTGCATTTACTCTGAACACATTTGCTCATTAGGAGGATGAAGGTCTCTTTTTTCACAATGCATCTGAGCTGTGAAAAAGTTTAAGGAAACTCTTTGCTTTATCAGAAGCTTTGTCTCCTCATGCTGAAAACCAAAGGGAGGTCCCAGGGCACTATCATTGGGAATGGGACTGAATTCTCTTGGCAGTGCCTCTCATAGGGCAGGTGCCCGCACCCAAGGTGTCAGCAAGGTTTTCACTAAGGTACAGAGAGAGGAGCTGGAACTTCCAGTTACTTGAGATGAACTCAGTAAAAATGTCCCATATAGAAAGAGAAGACTCATTGCTATGAGCTAAAGAGTGGTTTAGACCACCAGTTTGCAGAGAATTGTCCATATTAGCCTTGGGCAGATGAGTCACAGCCCTTCTGCCTGGCACAGAGTCATTGCCACTTTAATCCAGCCACAGGTACAGTAGATCTTATTTTCCTGTGGATCAAGCCAACATTTAAAGACAATCTCCTATTGCATCCTGAATAGCAGCCTTCTACTGCATCCAGTCACAGAGATAGAAGAAATGAGGGAACTAATTTGAAAGTGGACCCTTCAAACACTATTAAAGACAGTCAGAAGTTTCTGGTCTGTAGCAACAGAAATGCCACCAGTAATTGCATACATTTGAAAGAAACTTTTGCCCCAAGATGCTTGCCATCTTTGACATACGATCAAGGCTGGACAGCAAAACAGAAAATTAATTGCTCACAGGACAGTCCTTGTTCCTGTCCTCATTCTCCTTCAAATAAGGGGATTTGTTTCCAGACCCACTTGAGCTGACTACCCTTTTCCTCCTTGTCTTCCAGAAAAGAATTCAAAAGTTATCAGCAGAAGTGTGGCCGTAGAAAAGGCTCTTTCATAATTCTTAATCTCACCAAATTTAGCCGAACTATTGTGTTAGTTTTCTGGCACATGGCAGAGTAGTTATACACATGGAAGACATGCAAAACAAAGGAATTGTTCCATGTTCTTTCAAAGCTGCTTAAAATTTCTTCCCACTCTGCAGCCTATTATTGTTCTGAGAAATGCGACACACTGACACCCCTTGCATGGATATTTGTGCACAGCTTTGTTAGCCTGGTAGAAGTATTTCTACAAAAACACTGACTTGTAAAGAGGGTCAAAACACAGATACATTTGCCCAGTGAAAGTTTAGAGAAAAACAGAAATTGCAGTCCATGCTCCAAGAAAGAAATGCTCTTTTTTTTTTTTAATTAACCCTCTCTTCACAAGCTTCCAATGTCTTTGATTACAAAATCTTCTCTTCAGACATGATGAACTGCCAAGCCATTGTGTTATTGTTGGGAAAGACGCTGTCTTCATCAGCTTTGTCAGCATTTCGTGTTGTGAGCTCCATTATACATGGCAAAAAAAAAATACACTGTGCAGGGAAAGATGCATATATATGCAACACAAAATCCCTCTACTGTGCACACTAAAAAAGGGGAATTCTGATATTCAAGAAAATGATCCTATCTGTATCTTTCATCCTTCTGATCCCCTATTAACTATGCATGGAATATGTTAAGGCATTTTATTATTTTGGGGAATATTAGTTTACTACAAAGTTACATATTATTTAAACGTCACTAGCTGCATCTCTACAAAGATGGTGACTTTGTGGGAATTGTCACAACAAGCAGTTACTCCAATAAGAGATTTCTAATGAAAGGGAATTATACTGATTATTAATGAGTTCCAAATGAATTCAAGTCCCATGGTAAGCTTAAAATAACACAGGCAAAAAATACTGCAATGGAAAATGGTTGATCTGATCAGAGGTGTATTGAAATGTATCTTCAAAAGAGTAATCAGACAGAACTGAGCCAATTTTACTTGCAAAAGTAATTATTTTGCTTACATCATATCTCTCAAAACTGTTCAAAAAAAGAACAGTTTTGTTTCACCAATCAATGGGTTCACATGATTGCTTCACCAATCCATGGATTTTTGTACCTTCTCAAGAGACAAATGCAAAATAATAAAAAAGAAGAAAAAAAATAGAAAAAAGGGGGAAAAGAGGGTTGCATACTTAGAAGAGGAGAAAAAAGAGTGAGAGAGGAGTAACAGACACTGATCATTTCCAAAATGTGTTAAAACTAAAGAAAGAATGGAGGAGGTTGGTTATATCCCGAAGCAGCCCAGTGAAGCCTGAAGATAAATGCAATGTATTGTCAGCACAATGCCTTGCTATAAAGAAACTGGTGCCAGCACTCAGGGGAGGCAAAGACAAAGGAAATAAAACTGTTAATGTGGTCACACAGTGTTTTGAACAGAAGAAATACTAGTTTTCTATCCTGGGAGGCAACTTCTGTCATTGTAAGATTTGCATGGCTGGCAGCCCCAGGTGCTGCTGTTACAGTGCATCCTATGGTATGGAGGTGAGCCACCAAAACTGCAGAAACAATTCTGGCCAAAGTAAAGCTGAAATTTCTGGTACCCAGAATTTCTTCTTCACATTGAAATGAATTTCTGCTGCCTCTGTTTTCTATGCTGGGCTGTGTGACGTATGCTGCCTTCAGCATCAATCCCTCCCCTAGGCAGGATGCACCATCCCACTTCGAGTGCCAGGAGCCCTCCATCCCCTGACCCTCACCTCCACAAAAAAGCTGCCAAGGAAGATTTAACAACTCACAAGAGAATTTACGTAGAGGGAAGGAAAATGAAGTTTTCCAGAATGTAAATAGAACAAAAGTGCCTCCATAACATCTTTCCACCTGTGGCCATGCTCCATTGGGGTTCAGTGAGATGGGCAAGGACTGAGATGCATCTCTGCCCATGGGTCTCTGGATGTTGTTTGCTTTTTCTTTGTGAGGTTCTTCCAGAGAAAGTGGATTGTGCTGCTTCTCTGACATTGGATGCTATGGTCCCCCTCTATGGAAAAAGTCTGTTTGAAGTAAAGAGCAGCCTAAACCAAGGGTGGTGAACTTGGTAGGGCAAGAGTCTTCTACTGACTTAGTTGGCTCCATGTACCACCTGGACTTGAACTGAGTAAAGGCAGACTGGGGACAAGGCAGATTACTCTGGGGTTTGGCATCATGAATAAATTCATTACTGAGCAGATCCCTTGAAAATTTCCTTTCTCCTCTTTTTCCTTTCCACTCTGGAGTTACTCATCCAGCAAGCAGCCACATGAGGCAGGCAAACCTTTGGACACACAGCCACTGTGCAGATTATAGTCAAAATTGGCAACTTGTAAATTAGGTTGCTAAAGACAGCATTAATCCGTTGGTGATGTAAGTATTCCAGCTAAGAGTGTTGTGTCAGTAAACTTAATCTGTAATTAGCAGAGTGCACAACTTTTATTTCTCTTGGCATTCACAATCTGGATTCTAATTGCTTATGAAATATAGGTATGTCCCTTCCTTTTATAGCAAAGGATATTTCCAGTTTGTCATTCCTACTCAGTCTCCTTGAAGTTGTGGAATTCTAAAATCAAGCAGATAAGTGTTCAGGAAGAAAGCCCCATCTTCCTGTGATTTCTTAATATGTGCTAACATTATATTTCATTTCTTTATGGTAGCTCATCCTCTCAGTATTACGTGAAATGCTGAGGAGGAGCACTTGTGCTCAATAGCATTGCAAATCCAGATATCCCATGGGGGATCAGATAGTTTTAAATGTTAGGAATTTGGGAAATGCCAAGAACTTCAGTTTTCTAAAGCACATGCAATATACGTCAGGACATGTGGCTAACCAACAATGATGGATAGATACAATAAACTCTCCAGAGAGCAGTGGAGTACTAAAACACATTTTAATTTGAAACCAACAGCAACATCTTTTCTCACTCCCTGGCAGATAAAAAAGGTATCTAGGTTGCATTTCCTTGTTGTGTTGACCTGCATCTCTGGAATTCTGTGTAGTACTTAACAGGCTGGCCTGGCTTTGCTACTGCAGGAATAGTGTGACTTTCCCCTTCTTCAGAGGGGCACTGGGCTGAGGTTAGGACCTATTCTTGGCTATGCACAGCTGCTGGGACTGCCTTTCACATGCTCATCCCTGATGCATCCATTTCCTTTTGCACTTCACAGCACTACTGAAGTAATTTGCTGATACAGAAAGTAAGCCGAGAGACACAAGCCTGCAAGTTTCTTGGTCTTTATCAATCCTTTTTGACACAGGGAGTATGTGTGGCTGTCAATGACATTTTTGCAATTCTAGTGCCTGAACAGAGGAAGCTCATGCCATTTCAGGCACATAAAACATCTGCACAAGGCTGAGAGCCATGGCACAAAACCTGCCACACAGCTTGGACCAGCACCTGGGGACTGGTGTGATGCTTTACAGCAATTGAGACAGCCCTGCATGGCTACAGTTAAGTCATGAGAATCTCACCCTTGGAGTAAAACTCGGAAAATACAAGATTTTGTAAATATAAAACATAAGTCCTAATATTTCAATCATAATTTCTCTCTCTTTGTTTTCCCACACTCCAACACATAGTCTCAGTTTATTCCTCTGGATATTCCCTGATTCAGTATCAGTGGGGAAAACTTCGGGCAATCAAAGACAAACTGAATATCTGCTTGATGCTTAATAATTACTTTTTGAAGAAAAAAATTATCTCACATAAGGAGAAAGAAGAACTAGACTAAGAATCTGATGCTCCTGATGTCTGTTTCCCAGTTAGAGTTAGTAGATATTTTGCAGTTACTTGTTCTTTTATCTATACATATATGTGTGTGTGGTTTGTATTTTTCTTAAGCCACGTTTCTATTAGTAACTTTTTAAAAGTTAACTTCTCTTTGTCATTTGTCTGTCTTTTATTGCTGAATATGAAATACTAGTAGTAGTATTCTTAGAAGTGATTTATTGTCTGATGTCAGCATTTTATTTTTTCTTTGGGAAAATAAGCTTTTTCATAGCTATTTTAGAGGCTTAAATTAACCAGAAGGACCAGTGATTTTGCAAAATAAAAGAAAGAGTCAGAAGGAAATTACTATGATGAAAGAAAGAGAATAAGAAATAGGAAGGAGGCTGAAAGAAAGGAGAGGAATTTAGGGGTGCAGTTTAGGCAATATTTATAAAAAACCTGTGTTCTGTCAGAGTCTTGCTTCTACCAAATGCTATTTTGTCAAAGTAATAAAATACAAGAAGGGTGTGGAGGTCTGGCTTCAGCTCTCCTGTTCATAAGGTATTCAACAACTCTTTTTAAAAGAAAAGATAGAAATGTCAGCGTTTCTATATTTGGGAAAAATGAGAAACAACAAGGTGACTTGTCACAAGATCTGTCATCACTATAACTATCTTGTTTGTATTCTGCGAGCTCGTTTTGAGCTTTGTGTCCATTTTGTGATCAGCTCACAGAGATGCATATCTGCTCTGCAGGTGGGCATTGCTGTTATTTTTAAGCATCCTCAGGAAAGATGGGATCAGCTGGAGACAGTTCAGAGGAGAGGGTGTGAATGGGCAGAGAAAACAGGAACATCTCATTTGGCTTGGCTGATACAGACCTGTTGGCAGCTCGGCTGGGCTGTGCTATGCAGAGGGAAACCAGAGGCTGAGGGGAGCAGCATCTCCTCATGGCTGGGCAACTGCAAGGCCAAGGCTGGAGTGCTGTGTCCCCTAGTATGAGAGATTGACAAACAGGAGAGGATTGTCTGGGAAGGTCAGGGAAGCCTTTACCACGTGAGAAAAAGGCTTGAGAGGACTTTTATTTGCTTAAAACCAGGCATTATCACAAGACAGATAACTGGTAAGGTATAGAACTAAAATTACAGCTGGTTAAATGGGTGCTTTAAAGACTTTTAGATGGCTCTAAAGCAGGAAGACCTTGCAGTCTGACCACCATCCCTTGCTCCTGTGCAAAGCCACCACCACGCACATGACCAGGCTGCAGATGTTTTCTGTCTGTGTAGCACAGGGTCAGTGATGTCCCTTACTGCCTGAACACATAAATCCTGCACAATGAAGGTGGTTCATTGCCATCGCTTTTCCACACCTGTATTGTCAGAGCTGGTTTCCTCAGTGAGGGACAGCTCTTCCCAAAAGGGCACGAGCTGGGACCTGTGGGTGACTCCAGTGCAGGCCATGTCCTCTCCAGTGGATGCTGCCCCACAGGCTCTGGCTGTGGTGGGCAGAGACAATGGCTGTAACCAAGTCCACCAATGGCCCTGACATGGGAAGTGATAAGGGCCAAGGACCATCCAGGAGCTCCCATCAGGAGCTGAAGGAGAGGGCGCAGGAGACAGGATAGAGACAAGGCTGTGATGTACAACCGAGGGATCCCAACACAGAGCCAGCACTGCTGTGGTGTCTGTGGGGCAGGGCCTGACCCTAGGCTGGGCTGAAATGGCTCCAGGTGGATCCAGCAAAGGCTGGGCAGGAGCAGGAGAGCCTCAGATGCCCTCAGGGCCCTGACATTTGTGTAGCCATCTCCTTGTGAAGAGAAGAAAGTAAGAAAGCTGTCCAGTAGTTGCCCAGAGTGTGACATTGCTTCAGGCACAACTGGCAGGGAAAAAAAAAAAGAAAAGTAGGTCTTTTCTCTCTCTGCAAGTTTCTGGTGGATGAAATATGCAGGAATCTATTTTTGGAGGTGATCAAATAATGAGTGTGAGGAACTCTGTTGTGCTCACTGCATGGGGAACAAGGAGAGTAAAAAACACCCTTTCCTCACCAGCTAGTTAACCAAGAACATCCATATACACTCACCACTTCGTTCATATTTCACCTCAACAAAACTGAAACATCAAATAGGTTTTGTAGACACATTCCTAATCACTGAGATTTATTTTTTTGGGCGGGTGGGGGAGGGGGGGAAATCATGGTGTTTCCCAAAATGTAACGCCTTTGTGTTCTGGTTCGCTGTGTGTGGTGTTGGGCAGATTCAGAGATGTCCACCACGGACCAGACCACAGGAAAACATGTACTCTAATTGCACCCTAATAGAAAGGCTCCCCTGTGGGCATTCAGCAGCTAGAGAGCCACACCACAGCCCATGCATCCTTGTAGCTAGCAGCTGGCTCCAAACACTGGGAGTCAGGCCACAGCCTGGCCTCAGCCACAGAAGCTTTATGGTGTGAGGAGATGGAGTGAAGCACTTAACAGGGGAAGACATGGCTCCTCTTCACAGCAAGCCTGGAGTCCTACTACCCCTGGGCCACAGCCCCGTGTTACTCTGCCACGGAAACACAGCAGATCTACCTGAGCTGAGCTCCTCCACAAGACAGTCTTCCCCTGGCAGTGTGCCTCTTTCTAGTGCTTCAGTACAGTTACTCCAAACCACAGCTGCTTTTACCCTGAAGCACACCCAGAAAAGGAAGGGGAGAAGGCAGTGAGAATAGGTAGCTGGGTCTCCCTGAACCTCATCCTTTCCCTTCAGATTTTAGGTAGGCTGGATTCAGCTCTACTTTCATGCCAATGGATGCAGAAGCAGTGGATGCTCTCACCAGCTGCCAAAACCTCACCTTGAGCAGGTGATGCTCCCTCCCTCCCTCCCTCCCTCTGTCCCAGCAGTGCAGTGTGTGTCTGGGTCTGACATCTGGGTCTGAGGTCTGCCTCTGGGAAAAACAAACCTGTTGGCTTGGCTGGTAGGTAGGCAGGTACTTTGCAGGGAATTACAAAACCCTGCCCTTCCCCAGGACAGAGGCCTTCTCCAAGCTGTGTCCACAGCCTCAGGCACAGTTTAGGGGCAGCAGGGGCTGGGGCTGGCACTGGGACTCAGCCCAGCCTTGCCTAAGCAGCAGGAAGTGGGTGGCATGGCCAAGCCTGCTCCCCTCTCGCCTTTCCGCTCTGCTGCATGCCAGACAGAAATGATCCCTTTGTTAATTTAAATAAACAGTAACACAGTGATGACAGGTTGTTTATTATAGGCTCTAGGCAAGAATCCATGTTTTCAGGATCACGTGGAATTCTGTGGTAACAAAGTGAGGCAAACTGGGAAAATGCCTGCAGGACCCTTTGATTAATGCTGTATTGCTCCTCCTGCCCCTTCCCCCCATTTCCTACTGCTTTGTTTGAATTCATAGAGTTAATTGAAAGCAGGCAATAATGGGAATTTTTACAGATCTGAGCAAGGAAAAGTAAAATAATGACCTGGTTAAGCAAGGCTCAGGTACTCAGCTTCAAAGGAGTGAGGATAACAATGTCTTGTCTCTACTCAGACAGGCTGGGAGACTCCTCCAGTAGCCAAGCCTGCTTTCAGAGGAGCCCCTAACACCTCCAAGGTTCCAAAAAAGGGCAGGGAATGATGTGAAACAGAAAAAGCTGACAGGCTAAAGATATGTTTGAAAAAAAAAATGAATTGATCTTGGGAAACAGGCTGCAAGCCTGATAGCCAGTTTCCAGTTCTCCATGTTGGGGAAAAATACCATGTCTGCCTATGTTCCATCAAGGAAAATTAAGGATGAGTACAAATATAATGTGTAAGGCACCTCTCTTAAATCTGTTCTACTGAGAGCTGTGCAACTTTTTGGCAAAATAAATAATAATTTTTATTTCAGTTAACCTGCTGTTGCAGGCTACCAGCAAACTAGTGCTGGCAGCCCCACATCCCAAATTATGGCGTGAGTATTGCAGAATTTCATGCAGGAGGTATCTCCTGGCTTCTTGGGGACAGAGAAAGGGAGAGGGGATCTTAGAGATGCCCACAGCAGGGATGGTAGCACAGCTAACCCAAAAGCACTGGTGCAAAGGATTTAAGGCATCCTGAGTGACATTGTACATGTTCTGTCTAGGTCCTTCCTGGACGCTGCAAGACCTGTCCTTATAATCCTACATTGTTGTCCAAATGATATTTTTTTTCCTTATAAACCAGCCTGTAATTCCTCATAAATCCATCTCGCTGTCTCACAGAGATTGCATTGACTTTCATTTTTCACTCCCTGTGGCATTCCGTGGTTAGAGAAAACACTGTGGTGAGCTGGTCACGCTTCAATAGCTCTCTCACAAATGGACTTGTCAATAATTAAATTAATATATTTTCAGACAATGAGGAAAATATTTTCAGCAGAGCTGTGAGCTAGTAGTGCTCTGCTTTCAGAATATTTTGAGACCACAAAGGCCACTGCAGAATCTGAACTTAATGCATTAAAAAAAGAAACAAAAGCAACTGAGTTTCCACAGTTTTCATTAATTTAATTTAGCTTGAATAATTCATGTAGCACAGCTTCTCTGTAGTATATTTTATCTGGAGATGCAAAGGTTCTTTAGAAAGTTGGGCAGTATAATTATCTTTTTACAGGTGAGGAAGCAGAGATAATCTCCTTACTCAAGCTTCAGGCAGCAGGCAGGATTTTCCTGAGGCAGGCACAAAGGCCCTTTCTGCCAGGTGTCGTTCTGCAAGAAGGCAAGCCTGGCCTCATGTGTTAGGAAAGTAACTCCAGAAATCTGGCTTCTAACCCTGCATGTGACACACGTGGGAGCTACACTTCTGCAAATGAGGTCACTCAATTGACCTTAAGTATTTAATTTAGTGCCACTGTGTGTCAACTGAATGAGCAGAAATCTGAAAACCACAAGTGATGGGGGCTCTCTTGGCAGTCTAGTGGCACCCAGCCCTTTGGCAATCCCCTCCTCAGCTGTGGTTTCATGACACAAAATCTCCACACCGCAGCACGGTCAGCGGTGCTAAGGGGCTGCTGCCCCAATGCTGCTGCTTGCCCAGCTCTCCTCACACACCAGACCTTCATGCAAACCCAGCACAGAACTGGCCCAGCCTAAAAATGACCAACTGAAAACATCTGGAGCAGCTCTGCTGATTTCTTCATCACATTCACAGTGTTGTGGAACAACAGTGCCTCAGGCAGAAATCTGTTTGAGCAGAACAGTAGGAAGAGATGGGGTGGTGAGGAAGAGGAAAGGGAGGTCACCAGTTTTTCAGGCTGGTACTGCCACCAAGGACTTTATTTTACAAAGCCACAAAATCATAGTCCAACTTTTAGTAGCCCCTCCCTCATTTGAAAACAAAATTTTCAATGCAATTGAGCTTACAGGTCCAGGATACCCAGATTTGGGGTTGCATTCAGTCTAAATTTTTAGAGCCCAGCTGAACAACACTCCAGATGTATTTTCTTAGCTATTGCCAAGAGTCCTAATATCTGAGCCTGTGCTGTAACTATCCAGACTGGTACAAGAGATGGAGCTCTTTTGAGGATTGTTTCTCGATAATGGAAAACACTCAGTGTGAAACTTTCATTTTTTGCCAATCAAGGCAAAAGCTTGGTGAACCTTTAAAATGCATTCCACACAAAACTCAAGCTGGCAGCAGTTACATGTGACTTTGCTGTGATAGACAAAACCATTTTATCCTAAACTGCATATTGTCAAGAAGGGTAAGAGAAGCAAATAGGACACAAGGAAAATGTTTCCTAGAAGAGGATGGACAAATGCATCACACTACTATTGCAATAGCAGTGGCCAGTAATTAAGGCTCTAACACTATCAAAATGTACTTATTTGTGGCATACAAGATAGCAAGCAGACCTGAGGGGGCACTCTGATGATCAATTCTGCTACTAGGAGAAAAAAATGATAAACATGGTAGGAGGGATTTGAGTGCAACACTGATGGTTTCCTAGTCTTGTCTTTTTCTTTTTTTGCCTGTCTTACCAAGCATTTCACTTTACTGTTGCTCAAATTCCCATCTTATTCCTTTTGCTGTTGCTCACAGTGTCAGTGTAGCAATTAGCTGCACAAGGCAGGAGCTATTTGCTGTGATTTGCTCCTTAGACATCAGACAGGCTCTGGAGAAAAAAAAGTCAGAAACCAGACAGGAAGAAGTCGACCAAATAAAATCAGCCATCAGAAAACCAGAAGTAGTTGTATGAGAACATTTTTGGGCTAGAGTGGAATCTTACATGTTCTTAGAGACAAAACCCTGATTTTGAAATTTTTTTTAGGACTTGTTATCATTGAGTTTAGGATAGTTTGGGGTTTTTTTCAGGGAAATAAGACCCTGTTGAAATTAATTTAGTCTCACCTAGAATAAGAAACTGCATGTAAACAATCTTGTTTGTCTTAAAAGAAACATCAGTCATCAAAGCACCTAAATTCCCCTCATGATTTTAGGGCAAGGAAGGAAGGGCAGACTAGCAACAGAAAGATGTGTGTAATGATGTAATGTAACACATTCCATCCGGTTGATAACAATTATCTCTGCTTTCGAAGTGGATTGTGCACTAGAGAAGAAGGAGATGTTATTTTGGGACCTAGGGAATAATAAAGCAAATAGGTTTGTATCAGTAATGGTCTGTACACAAAATTTCCAACTCTTCTACAGGGGAAAATTTTAAGTTGGAAACGTCACCTCTGTCTGATGTGAGCCTCTGAGTGGCCACAGTGCAGGCAGAGGAGCTGCCAGCAACAATGACATGACAATAAGTCAACTTCGCTGTAATGGAGGGGCTTGAAAATGATGTTTGCTTGGAGGTCATCTGTCAGCTGGAGAGGAAGGATGATGAAGAGTTCTCACATAAAGTCATTCTTTGTCTTATTGCAACTGACGAGCTCTACAAAACTGGGTCTGGTAAAAATGGCCCCAGTCATAAACAAAATGTTCTCCATGGAAAGGGCAGGGCTTCATAGCCTACCATGGCTGTCAGCATTTAAACCAGAGATCTCTGGTGCTGCATCCCAAAATATCCCATGATTCAGTAATTGTACATAACAGTCTACTTGAAAGTACTGCAGAGAGGCAGCAAAGTCTAGGCTGGCCTAGAGAGTTTAGAAGACTCAAACTACAATTTAGGAAGTTCTCACTAACAATCTGAGCTGAACTAAATCTCCAGGTGCCCAAACTGATAAAAATTTTTAAGTAAAACTCATAGCTGTATTATTCCACCTTCACCAGGGGTGAGACTTACCCTAGAAACAAGTGGTTTTAAGGGGAAAGTATTTAAACCAGGAAGTTTTACTTTGTAAAGTGGCCAGCTATTCATATGCAATGATCAGCTATGTTGTCTCTGTTAGCATGCAAGGCTTTTTACTCTGCTAAGAGGTGATTGTCCACCAGAGGCAAGGGTTACAAGGATATTGATAAAGCACAGGGTTAACAATTCAGGAAACAATTGTTGTTTACTACACAACACTGCACTCTTAGAGAAATTTCTTCATTCTGATTAATTTTCTTCTTTTAAGATCACATCCAGATACCTTTGTATGGTTCCTTCTCCATGACACTACCAGTCACTCATCATCTTGAACCTGAAAGTTGCCAGCCACCCCCTTTTTATTATTTTAATTCAGTCAATGGATTAAAGTTGGCACACTGTAAAGCCTTGTCTCTAGCAGAAAAGTGAGTCAGTTTAATTAAATTGATTTAAACTTAGGTAAATTACTATGATAGATGTACTGAAGCTGGTTTAGCCCATGTTTCTATTGATTTATCTTGCATCGGTTCTGCTTCTATCAAAAATGCCAATCATGATTCTTTTTTAACCAGTACTCAGACTGGCAAAGTCACAAGATAAAGGAAATAAGCCAAAGCTTACGTTTTCTTCCTTTGCAGGAGAAAAATGGATCTTGTTGATACCACCTTGTGTGTTGCAAAAAGCAGTAAAATGGTGGAAGAAGGGAAAGAAGATGGCACAGAGGCATAGAAATGGGCAAAACACATACAGTTGGGCAGGGTTTGGAGAGTAGGAAAATTTCAGGACAGCAATGATGGTCATACACCTGCATTTTCCACTCCATTTAGCTGTCATTTCTCATCATTAATTTTTGCTTTACATAGGCAATACCCTGTGCTGAAAAAACCTTTTCACCTGCTGCAAAATCATCCCAAAACACCACAAGAGACTCCTGAAGAGCTCTCTGTGTCAGAAACAGCAGTGCTGACCTTCAGGCACGTGGTAGGGATTGTAAAAAAAAATATATGGTTTGGCTTCCAGAGTATGCTCAGGGTGTCTCCAAGCTTTATGCTGAAAGCCTACAGAATTGTCACACAGACATTTTCTGGGTATGTTTTGTTGCTATACTGTAGCTGTTAAACCCTCCAGACCTTTCAGAAAGCTGCTGCAGCTGCTTGCACTGCTTACTGTGACATAACCTCACAGCTTGTAAGGGGCCTACCAAGATTCCTATCTTGCTCTGTGCACAGATTACTGCTGCATTACCATTGGACACAGGTCCAGAGCTCATGTACAGCTACTCATTGCAAACACTTCCTCTGGGTACTGCAGTCCTGAAATAGTCTACAAATCAAGAAGACAATGTCTCACTCTGTCTGAAATCCAGCCCCGTGGGAAGGACAGGCACATAGATTTTATTTCACTTGTAAAATTCTTTTATTTTAAGTAAAGTGACTGGAGTGTGACTCCTGTCAGTGACTCTTGTACTCATCCCCTTATACAGGGATTCATCCCCTTATACAGGGATGTATGTCACCCACAGGGACTCCTAACCCAGCAGCTGGTCCAGCAGGTGGAAATACCATAATCAATTGTGGCATTATTCATAGAATCATAGAATTGTCTGGGTTGGAAAGGGCCTTAAAGATGATCTAGTTCCAGCACTACTGACATGGCCAGGGATACCTTCATCTAGACCAAGTTGCTCAGGGTCCCATCCAATCTGGTCCTGAACACTTCCAGGGATGGGGACCCACAACTTCTCTGAGCAACTTGTTCCGTTGTCTCATCCCCCTCACAACAAAAACCCGTCTAATATCTAATCTGAATCTCTCTTCTAATTTGAATCCATTCTCCCTTTTCCTGTCACTACCTGCTCTTGCCAAAAGTCTCCTCCATCCTCCTTGCAGGGTCCCTTCAGGAACTGGAAGGCTGCAGTTAGGTCACCCAAGCTGTCTTTTTCCCAGGGTGAACACACCCAATTCTTTCTGCCTTTCCTTGTATGAGAGATGCTCCATCCCTCTAAACATCTTGATGTCTCTCCTCTGGAAATGTTCCAATAGATCCATGTCCTTCCTGTGTGGGGACCCCAGAGGTGGATGCAGCACTGCAGATGGGGTCTCACCAGAGCCGAACAGAGGAGAAGAATCACCTCCATTGCCCTTCTGGCCACACCGCCTTTGATTCAGCCCAGGACACAGCTGGTGCCTGGGCTGCAAGTGCACATTGCCCAGTCATTTCCAGTCTCTCATCCACCAAATTCTTTGAATTGCTTTCAGTACAGATTTTGTACACTTTTGTACACTCTCAATTCAATGTGAATGAACAAGTTGCTATTTTGTCATGACATGTGGCTTGGACACATGGCAGATTTTTGTCATACAGGAGATCCTCATCTGGAGTAAATAAATATCCCATGTGCAGGCATTGTACTGACCAATTAAAGTATTTTGAAGAACAGAAGAATCTCTCTTTTAATCTATAAAACACTGAACTGCTGACACTCACTGAATGGCAGATGATATCCTGCAGGGGGCTTGTGGTTTCTTTGCTCCTAGACCACAGTACTGAGGTTGCATCTTGCAGTAACCCATCTGCTCTTCCTTGTAATTTCAAAAGTACTCAGATTCAAATCCAGAGGAATTCAAGCACAAGGTGGGTTGTGTTTATTGTATCACAGATTTCCACTCTTTACTAGAAGCCGTGGATGCAAAATTTGAAATGTCTTTGTGCATTTCATAGATTTTGAAAGGACGCTTCCCCTTCAGTAACATTAACTTTGCTGCCCATTTTTCTTTCTGGTAAATTCTTTGGAAAGATTAAGGTGGAGGGAGTTGAATCTCAAACTGCAAATGCAGTCTGTGCTTGTCCAAGGAAGGGGAGCGAGCAGAAAGGCTGGCATTAACTGGCAGGCTTTTCATGGGGCAGTAAGCAGTAGTTTACAGGATTAGTTGTCAGGCAATACATTTTAATGGGTGCAAGTCAGTTTTCAAGTGATGCTGTGAAATATTTTGCATGTCTACTATTCTTCTGGTACTTTCTCTCCAGTTCTGTGCTGGGTTACTGAGTCAGAGAAAGCTGAAAAGCAGTCCCAGACATCTCAGCTGGATTTAAACTCTGTTACCCAGGCTGTGCTTCCTTAAGAAGGATTTCACAGTATGTACAGGAGCACATTATGGTGGGATTTACTTGCTTTTACTTCAACACGGGCATTATATCTGTCTGCTAAGTAGTTCTTATCACTGAGAATAGCTCTTGCTTCTCTTGGCATGACAGTCAAATACTTTTCAGAATATGATAGACATGTTCATTAATCCTAGTGTAGGACGAAGCAAATCCTGGCTGCTTGTACACCAGGACAAGCACATTATTCATCCTGTTTCCTTGCTCTCCATCCTAAGTGTGGAGAAGGGCGAGGGTCCAGCTCTGCAGTTTGGTACAAATGTGTGTAGAAATCAGTAGATCTGTGTTTGTGAGAGCAGTTTATGCACCTGCAGCAAAAGTCTTAAACCAAGTAAAATTTCCACCCAAGTCCTGCATCAGTTGTTTAGCATGGAAGCTAGTTGAACATGTTCAGAGAATAAGTTAAAATGACCAAGTCAAGAGAAGTTAACATCCCAGTCAGCAAAAAGAGCTGAATTTGGTCGAACACTTTTGCCCATAGACTCTGACTTCCATATCTCTTTTCAAAATTCAGTGTTCATTCAGACAATCCTTTATTAACCATTAGCATGTTCTCAGACTATATGTGGGACATGACTCTCTAATCATCAAATCTAACTTTTGGAATGAATCAGGGTTAGCCATGGAAATAATTCCACTTTCCATGCATCCTTCTTCATCTTGAACACTGCTGATGATGCTGATGTAATGATCTCCTTAGGTGCTAGCTTCCTAAGCATAAGTCGTCCTGTTAATCATTGCTGCTGCTAATTCAGAACTAATATAATAAATAATAATTTGATAAAGCCTTGAACCTGACAGTAACTTTCATTAATCACCCGAAGAGTTCACCTATTTGCAAAGTGTGATTTTCTTGCCCCAAAATGCTATGTATTTAATCTTTAATTCCTTCAGCACACTAGCTTTTGGGCTTGGCTTAACAACAATTCCTCCTCTCATTCACTCACAGAATTGCAGTTATGTCTTGCCAACAAGGCCTGCAAAACAAATTGACACATGAAAAAAAGATAACATGGAAAGGCACTTTACACTTTGAAAGGAGAACTTGTTAATACCTGGAGATCAATCTTTATTTTTGAAAGATTAAGGCATTTCACAAAAATGTACCAGACATAAAGAATCACCAGAAACCAATAATAAATATCCCTAAAGAGTGCTGCTTCCAAAGGAAGTACTCTGATTTTTATCTGGTATTTTTAGTTGTTACCCCTGCTGATGGATGCACTAAAACAGCCAGTCAGTCACATACATACTGAATCTTACTGAGGCAATTATTCTAGGAGGTTCTCCTCTCTCCAGTCCATCAAGGAATATGGCAAGAGAGCTGAATCTCTGCTATTCCTTCCAATAAATATGAGTAATTAAGAATTTGCATTTGTCAAGGGCTTTGTTGTTGCTTTATTCACATACATTTTATTTTTGTTCTTGAAGAATGTGGGAGTAAGTCACTTTCTAGATCCTCATTCTTTCATGTTTTTATGTAACTTTATCCTAATAAAATGAGAAGTAGTGAAAAGGTTACTCTTCCCATCTCTTTTCCCTTCCGGATTTTTCTGACCCCACAGTTACACATACACATACTGCTGAAACAACTAAAATCCTAATTCACTGGACTATAGGTTAACTTTCCTTGGACGGGAACACAGAAAGACTCTGGTCCAACCTCCTGTGAAACCAGGTGCCTTGTGATTTTACTAGTTGGATCTTGAAAACCTCCAAGGATGGAGACTTTCCATCCTGGGCAGTCTGTGCCATTACTCGATGGAGTTAATAAAGCACCTGGCTTGTTGTAATCTCTATGCTAAAGATGCTCTGATTTGGTGTCTTTAGAGCATTGTCATGCTAGAAAAAGAGCAGGTTTGTTCTTGTATTTCCCACACTTTAGGGCAGCCTCAAGGTGTAACCAGGATTCTGACAGTCCTGGGAAGTCTCAGGAAGTTAGAAATGATAGAAAGGAGGAAAGGTAGTACAAAGGTCAGTCATTCTCCTCCCCTGTAGCATTAACTAAAGTGCTGCTGTGTTGTCTGTCACAGGTTTTTGGATCTGAGAAGGTGGGACTGTGCAGGGGAGGTGAGGCGGGTGGGACTAGATGTACACAAGGCCAGAGAGAGAAGACATGAGAAGTTTGAATAGATGCTGAAGGGTAGGCACTGCCAGCAAAGACACACAGCTGTGGTCACAGCAGTACCATTTCAAATGGCTGGTGTGTGCAGGTGAAATGAAGAGGGAAAAGCTAAACCTGCACCGCTGTCATGACCACTGCTTAAAAGCACAGTCCTTCTGCTCCTGTCTTCTGCAGCCTGTCCTCAGTTGGACCCCTCTCCCCATGGCCCTGGGGGAGGAGGGAGCACCACACTGCACCTGCACTCAGTCAGGGCTGGAGCTGCAGTCCCTGGGACCTTGCTTGCATCTCCAGTGGGTTTAATTTTGGTTTCAGCCCTACCATTTTGTTTCCCCATGGAGATATGACAGCAATAATTAGAAACCCAGAGGCCTCTGGTGTTATTAACTAGGACAAAAGTCTGTCAATGAGATATATTACAATACTGCTAAGGCATACAATATGTATGGTTGGTTTTCTCTAGAGGTTAACACATTTACTGTTTGGGAAGCCCCTTTAATTTCTCCACAGTCCATCTAATGGCTTTTCTCCCTTACAAAATGAACTCTCATTTTTCTCCTGCGGTGATTTGCTTTAAATGTTGAAATCCTTTTTCCAGATGGAATTCTTGTCCGGCAAAACTGCTGTGTCACTTTGCCCTGGAATCTGGCAGTCCTGGCCTGTATCAGAAGCAGTGTGGTCAGCAGGACCAGCGATTGTCCCCCTGTATTTGGCACTGGTGAGGCCACACCTTGAATCCTGTGTTCAGTTCTGGGCCCCTCACTAATAGAGAGAGACAGTGAGGTGCTGGAGCATGGCCAGAGAAGGGCAGTGGAGCTGGTGAAGGGTCTGGAGAACAAGTCTTACAAGGAACAACCAAGGTAGCTGGGGTTGTTTAGCCTGGACAGGAGGAAGCTCAGGAGGGACCTTATTGCTGTCTCTAGCTGCCTGAAATGAGGTTGCAGCAAGGTGGGGGTTGGTCTCTTCTCACACATAATAAGCACCAGGCTGACAGGACAAGTCGCGATTTAGATTGGATATTAAAAAGGATTCCATCACTGAAAGGGTTGTTCAGCATTGAAAGAGGTTGAAAGAAGGAAGTGGTTGAGTTACCAGCCCTGGAGGCATTTAAAAAACATATACATGTGGTGCTTGAGGCCATGGTTTAGTGGTGGCCTTGGCAGTGCTGAGTTAATGGCTGGACTTGGTGATCTTCAAGGTCCTTTCCGGCTGAAATGATTCTGTCATTCTCTATCTCTCACCTCTCACCCTGAGTTTTTGTTTGGACATTGCTTTCTCAGAGAGGGCATGGCCAGGAGGACCTAGAGGTCACCTTAAATAATCTCATGTACATCACAGGCCTCTACATTCCACTGAGCTACTGCTGTATGGAGATGGTGTGCTGAAACCAGGGCAATGAAAGGCCTCTCAGTCCAAGGGCAACTTAATTCTTGGAAATTCAGGCCTCTCCTTGACAGATTGTTAATTATCTGTCTTGCAAACGGACTAATAAGCCACCTCTGCTGTGAGATGTGTAATTTCCAAAAATATTTCCCAAGTCATGTGTTGAAGCATGCCTCCAACCTGCTCCCTGAATCCCCCAGGCAGAGAAGATCCTGCAGGATTGGGGAGTTTTCTATAAAGTACAGATAAGTAAGGAAAGAAAGCAATATCAAATTGTCATATTTCTCCTGAAATGGACTTTTCAAGACTCGCTTCCTCAAAATCAAAAGGAATTGGTTTGATTTTTCTCATCTGTGTATCACATTTTCTGATTGCTGAACAATAACATTGAAAAGAGTTATTGTTTTTCCACAGAAGAACAGGATTATTTAAAAAACTTGTTATTTCTGGACAAATAGAGACATTTAAATCAGGCCATGCTGTAGGCTAACATTTAATAATGCAATGAAGAAGGACAGGAATCACACAATCATAGAAATCAAAGTAATCTTAATGCGCTTTTGTGAAAAGAACAAGTAGATTGAAAATGCTACTGAGCTGCACAAAACCAGCGACACATGATTTATTTCTCTTTTGCTACCAGGTTAGGGACTTCTTCCCGCTTGCTTTTTCAGTACTGAATATCAGCAAGGGAAAATAGCAGTCTGCCTCCCCGCAGCTTCCTGAGCTGATGAGCTGATGAGCTGTTGCTTTCGAGATTCAGCTCTCTTTCCAGTCTGAGGTTTTGAGTCTGTAAGTGACCTATGCTACAAGCAAAGCAGGAAAGTTAATACTGTTCTTAATTAATCTCTGCAGGATTCATTTATGTTTATGCAAATTAGGAAGAGGACAAGTAGGTAAACGTCTGCAACTGTCAAAAAGCTGCCGGCAATTGCACGGCTGTGACAAAATGCTGAAATGATTGCTGCAGCAGTGAAGCAAGGAAATCTCAAAGAAGAGGCAATCACATGTGAGGCAGGAGCTCTCCCCATTCTCCTCCTTAGAGAAACTGAGCTATTCCAGATGTTCTGCTTCTGAACTGCTTGTGAACCTTGTACTACTGTAAGCTCAGGCATTCGCAGATTATTTATTGTACTTTTTATTGGGCCTTTGCTGCTCACCGAAGGTGATGGAATTGAATAAATTCGATTTAATTTTACATTTTCTGTATTGTATAATCTATCTTCTTTATATGGATGCAGCTGCTTGGTCTCAGGCTCCAAAGGCATTGCAATGCAATTCTCCCTGTCTCTATGCATGTGTGTGAATATTCCCCTACAAGAAAGAAAATTATTAGTCAGTTGTTACATTCCCTTCTGCAGCTAATGAAAAATATAAAGTATTTTTATGATGGATGTGAATAATAGACATCACCACCCACAACCTTCCTCACTCTCTCTGCGAGGCAGGTGGGGTGTCTCACATCGCATGCAAGGCAAGGAAGTGAGAACCAGTGGGGAGAGCAGCTCTGTCTGTGCCTCCATGCTCCTCTCCTCTTGTTTCATGAGATGCAGAGTTCTTGGCTGGGAACTGTACGTGAGCTGTGTGCTGATATTCCCCACAGCTATGTTGCCTTTCCATAGATGTTCATCCACTAACGTGTATGAATAGACACACTACGCTCATCATTCATGACTGATGACTTCTCATCTTGTAACCACTTGTCTTGTGAGGCCATGATTACCTGTAACAACGGTGCCAAAGTGGGACAGTGGCGCATGGAGGCTGAGGAATAACATGAAGGTTGTGCTGCTGTGCTCTACCCTTCCTTTTTTTTGTCATAGTCAACCTCCCACGTTGGAAACTTGTCACTTCTGTACATCTTTCTCATGTGTGTTGGGAGGTGGTTTGAGTAGTCAGACTCTCCTAATAAACTCTGCCCAAGAAGAGGCTAGGAAGGATTTTCAGCAAAGGACTTTTGTGCACACCAACACTTTGCCTCCACGGCAGTTGCTTGTCCCCCAAAAGCACCATAAAAAAAAGGCTGTCAGCATTTCCCAATGCAGCTCTGCCTTTAGAGATACCTGGGTTTCTTTCAAATAAGCTAGACAGAAGCACTACAGCTTCAGGATGGTGCTCAACCCAAACTCACCAGAAATATGACTAAACCCTCTCTGGAGCACCATGCAGGAATAAGTGGGATGAGCTAATGTTGATCCATCTGGTGTTGCAGCAGAGTGTGTTAATGAAAGATCTCATTCCTTCCAGCTGCAACTATTTCATTCCAGGGATAAAGAAAAAAAAGTAATATTTGATTTCTTAGTCATAATCAAGCAATGTTTTAATAAAATAAAAAGGTTTAAGATAAACAAAACATTATATTAAATATTAAAATTTACATATCAACATAAAATTTATATAGTCAATATAAATCAAACAGGAAATATATAATAGTCATTCAGAAGGATGAAAAAGAGATCATGATTCTTCCTTTTGGCATCCTTGGTGGTGGAAGGAGAAATGACAGTGCATGTCCTGTCTTGGCTAGAGCTGCTTCAGTATCTCAGTTTTCTCATCCTTGAAAAAATGTGACAGAAGAGTCTAGTTTGTCTGGCTGAATCCCCACAATATGACAAACAGCCTTGAGAGTACAACACCCAGAGTTTTTCCACAGAACTGCCACCATTGAAATTTGGAGTTCTTTTCTTGGAGCTGGGAACCAAGGGATGCCAACAGAAAAACTGACTTCAGCAATTCCAGGAGACTCAGCTGGAAAAGGAAAAATTGAGTTTAAAATCTCTAAAATTTGTCTAATCAGAGGTGAGAGCCCCAGTCCTCGCATCCAGGGAAACTGTTCAACCTACTTGGAGGTATAGGGACATGCCTTTATAAAAATTTCTTCTTTGTTAGTATTGCTGCCCTACTTCTAAGTTCTACTGGTACTGTGTTGTCCCTCTAGTTACTGGTTAGCCTCTGGTCCTGCCACAGGTCTCAAGTCCTTCCAGGTCTCAAGTGGGATTAGAGCACAGCTGCAAGGTTAGAGCCCCAGGAGAGGATTTCTAGTTTAAGGATTGTGCTTCAGGCACAAGGATTTAGGCTTAGGCCAGACCCCTGGGCAGTGTGTTAGGCAGTCACTGAGGTTGCTGTTGTAACAGCTTTGTACACCTTTATTGACAGAAACTCAAAAGTTAAAAGGACTTGATCCCCTGTGAACTCTGGTGGCCATGGAGAGTTTTTTCCCTTTTATTCATGGAGACTGTTGGAGAACAAAAAGGCTGAGACAGTTCAGTGCCTTGAGAGTCTGTTTAAGCTCATGCGACAATATTGGAAAACCTACACTTGAAACCAGATTCAATGCTAGAAGGTGAATTGCTTCTTCAGGGTAAATGACAAAAAGGAGTCATAGGACTAACATCTAGCATGTTCACCTGGGGGGTGAAATGCTTAACAAAAAATAAATTTTCACAATTATACCGATTCTATGCTCATATTCTGGTTAAACTACTCCAGTTGGGTGTTACATAAATGAAAATGTCAGCTGTGCCATAGCTGAATGTCAACATGGGAAGTAACAGTTACAAAGGAGCAGAGCATGCTTAGCGCTTTGTTTGAAATCAGGCCAGGAATGCTAAGACTGAGGGATACTGAGCCACAGGAACAACATCTTGAGCAATTACTAAAATGTTAAAAAATGCTGCTCTCAATCAGTGCCTGCTGATTGTATGTTGCAGTCCACATATTACTGGACTGATATTACTGATATCAGTAATTACTGATATTACTGCTGATATTACTAAACAGAAAGCATCCTGTATAATTGCTCCTCCCAGTACTTTTGTCTAACCATGGAAAAAACCCTGCATGGCTAAACTGCAATATTAAAAGCATGAAGCCATGGGATGGTATAATGCTCTGTGTGTGGTATGGTGTGGTAGTGAGACAAAGTGAAAAGTAATTGGAAACAATTTCACTGGACACAGCAAAAGTTTGGCATCGTATTTATGATGGACCTGCATGTGCAAGAAGTCCATTTGTCACAATGGCAGCAGAGCTGTCTGCACAGACCTACAGTTTTTCTCTGCATTGCCAAAAAGGGGGCTGCCAAATAAGGGGGCTGCTCTGAGGACAGGACCTCCCTATAGCCCCCCTCCACCCCCCCATCCCGTTTATGGGCAGATCCCAAATTGGACTTCAGGTATGCATTCATTTGGTTTAATCAGCGGGAATAAAGTTACACAAACACTGTTGTTCTGATCTGCTCAGTTGTCGGATTAGTCTGAAATGGCCACTGAGCACCCAGAAGCAAACACATCTCTGACCTAAACCGTCTCTCACCGTCACAGCGAGTGCTTCCAGAATACTCATCCAGCCGCAATGTGGAGAAACAGCCTGTTTAGCAAAGGGCATGGAAGCATTAACAAACAGGTGCGAGAGATACGTAGGACACAGATGAGTGTGCGACTTGGGAGATGCTACAGCTGGACCCAGGCGGTGCCGCTCTCAGCACGGACGGCAGCACGGGGCTGCCAGCCTCGCAGCTAGCCTTGTACCGCCCGGCGGCAGGGCACTGCAGCTTCCGAGCCTCTGTCCCTTCCACTTCCAAGAGCTGCCAGGGAGAATGAACCTCAGCTTCTCTCCACTTATGGAAGCATGTGGTTGCCATGGGGGGAATAGGAGAGAAGAGAATCTCTCAGTAGCATAATCCGATTCAACTGAGATTCGGCTCGCGCTGAAAACAGCTGGCTGTTTGCCCAGAACAGAGAATGAACTTTACAGGATTTCGAGTGAGCAAGCCCCATCTTCAAAAGCATTCCTCTGGTAAAGCAACATGCTCCACTGGATCTCATCTGAAGACCTGTTAGATGGAGGCTGCTCAGGTACTCAGAGTAAACTGACATATTAAACATTGATATTGGCAAAAGGAAGAGTTCCTATAAACAGACATTACCGACCTGAAACCTAAAAATTAAAAAAAAAAAAAAAAACAAACACGGGAAATATAATTTTGAGTATCACATCTATCTGATTTCCCTGGGAGACACCGCATGGCTTTACAATCACATCTCCCTGCTTACCATGAATGTTCATCTCATCTTCACAGCTTTGTGTAAGGTTCACACAAAGAGAAATATAGGGAAAGAATCCTTGACAAAAATAAGCAGAAGCGAACAACAGAATGAAGGTGAAATTTCAAATGTATGTCACTTAAAGGACTTAGCAAAATTATCATGTAATATGTTTCAGAGAGATATGATCGATTACAAAGACACCTCCTCTGAGCCTAGTTCAATTTTTGAAGTGAAATATCTTTATCTTCAGAATAAGAAATATTGAACCCACGTTCATTCCATTTCTCTTTGGGGAGTCTCCCAGTATTTGAAAGAGAGAAACACAACACTTTAACAGGGCTCGCCCAGGCATGAACTTCAAGTGCACTGTCTCTATGAAAAATGTATGGAGCTCTGAACTTTACAGCGACTGCCATGCCTGCCTCGGTCCCTTACGTGCCTCTGGCAGTGTAAGAGCCAGGGCGTTGTTCAGAGGCGATTTTTTCTTTCTGTTTTTCCCAGTTGGCTGAGGACGACATCGGCCGTGCCACGTTTCAGAAGACAAGTGTACGGCAACTCCCGGGTGTTCACACAGCACCGGCCAGCGAAGGAAGTGCCGTGCCGCCCAGCTGTGAGCATCCCCAACCCAAAGAAACAACGTAACATCCCCAAAAGACCCACCCCAAAAAGACAACTAAACACCCCGAAAAAAACCGATGAGCACTTAACGGGGCAAAGTTTGGGGCCCCGCCGACGCGGCTCCCCCTCTCCCCACAGCGCGGAGCTCAGCTGGACGCCGGCAGAGCTCTCGGGGCGGGCGGGATCCCCGCGGGACCGACCCCCGCC
>VXBC01004462.1:1154790-1177770 GCA_013399945.1 Ploceus nigricollis | reverse complement strand
GGGCTGGGCTGGCAGCGCCTTTTCCCGGGGAAGCCCCGGGCGGGCAGGGAGCGACGGCACGGAGCCTCCCCCGGCCCATTGTTGACTCCGAGGCGGCGGCGTGAGCCGCCAGCCCGCGCCCTCTCCGCCGGTGCCGATCNTCCCCGCTGCCGCAGCCCGGCCGGCGGCGGCGGCGCCACCGGGGAAGTTGGAGTGCGGGCGGCGGGCGAGAGGACGGCGGGGAAGGGGCGGCCCCTGGGGCTCCCGGCCGGGGTCCGCCAGCAGCGGCCGGGCGCGGCCTGATGCTCCGGGGTGTCGGGTGGCGTCGTGTGGGATCTCTGCCCGGTTCCGAGCAGCTCGCGTGCCCCCGGAGCAGCACGCGGGGGCTGCTGGCGAGAGGCGAGTCGCTCGGTTCGCCCCTGCGTGGGGCTCAGAGCGGTCAGCGCAAAGATGGGAGAACTGCAGGGTACTCGGAGTAAATTATTTCACCGAAGGCACAAGAAAACGCTGGAACCATCTTAGTTAATCCTTTACGCTCCCCTCTCTGCCGGTTGTTTCTTTTGAATTGCATTTGATTAGGGCAGAGGGTTTTACTACAAAACAGAGTCCATCCAGTGCCTAACTGGTTGCTCTTCTCCAGAAGGAGCTCCAGTCTGAAAAGGCAGCTGGAGCCATCACTTCTGCCTAATGACTCTTACGTGCTAAACAGAGCAGTTGCAGCAGTGGGATGGTGCGTACCAGCCTTGGTTGGCCTCATTGTCCCGGCTTTACTTTCAGATTCATGTAACATGGACGAGCTGCTGAACCCAGCTATTCTAAATGGGTGTATTAGGTTTGAAGATGAAGCTTTTAAATATTAAAAAATTACAATTCCTACAAATGTTACATTGTTAAAAAGACGTGAAGCTATATGCTCTTTGAACATCCCTATTACACGCAATTAATTAACTGTTACCATTCCAGGAGAATTCCCCAAAGCTTCAGTGACAGAGGAAATACTTATCTTTTGTTATTTGATCATGACAAGGGTTGAAAAGAAGTTGAAACAAGTAAGAGCTGCTTCAACTCAGTTACACATTTTCTTGTACCACATGCATTTTGCAACTCTCCGTATTGAAAGATTGGCTCAATTCCTCGACATGACAGTCTGTGTCATCTTAGGAGTCCTGTGCTTGCAAGATCCTGCCCTCCTTCTGCTTGGTCATCCTGAGGTGTGTGTCAGTCCTGAAACAAGACACTAGAGACAAGGTGCCCAGGGGCACCAAGAGAAATATGAAGATGTGGTGAAGAGATCAGATACAAAAGCAATAGCCTCTCCTGTGCAAGGGTGGTAATAATGATTTCTGGGAAGTCATCAAATTGACCACAGTCTTCATGGAGGTGTTGGCTTAATTAATACATTTTAAACAGTTACCATGCTTATGCATGTATATGACTGAGCTGTAGATAAAATGTCAAATCAATATCTGTTGTTCTTTATATATGATTGTATTATTGAAATGAGAATACCTAGGTTGTGGTGGGTTTTTGTTTTGTTTTGTTGGATTTTTTGTCTTATTTTCTTTTTTTTTTTTATTTTAAGGGCAGGAAGGGTAGAAATTTGCTCTGATGACCGAAGTTCAAATCTGTTCTGATTCATAAACTTGAACCTAGAAATGAGATCTCCCATGGCCCAGAAGAGCAGCGTAAGGAGCAGGAGTCAGTCACTTTTTCGTAATTGTATTCTTATCTCCTCCTAAAACATAAAATAAGAGTAAAATTTTTCCAGATTTATGTGGTTTATGGAGAAGGACAAGACATGTTACTGAGATGTTTTAATTCGTAGCCAGTCCCACATTGTGTATCAATGGAAATTTTTCAAAAGTTAGATTTCCTTAAGTTTCTTTCAACTTTACATGGGAACTGATGTCTCCCTGTAACATCACAGCTTTCATCAGTATTTCTGTTGATACAGTGAAATAAATTCTGACATGATGTTTATATTTTCATCCTCTATGGAAACAGTAGTCTGAAAATACATGTGGGAAAGAAAGAAATATATATGCCATATCCCTAAAGAAGTAGGCGACCCCAACAAACCAAACATTGGCTTTTCCAATTGTTTTTCTCCAGAAGAGGGTAACACTTTCTCTGTGTTATCTATACTTTGTGTGCACCATTTGCTTGAGACCCATTAGTGGAAGGCTCCTGACTGATTCATTGTGCTTCTGTGTTCTGCTACACAAAGTAGCAGACATCAGGCAGACATCAGGCAGGCATCAAAATAAAAAGGTTGAAAACAACGGGGGCTGCCAGAAACCTACTTTTGGCTGGTGGAATCACAGAATGGTTTGGGTTGGAAGGGACCTTTAAAGGTCACCTAATCCAACCCTGCTGCCATCAGCAGGAACATCTTCAACTAGATCAGGTTGTTCAGAGTCACATCCAACCTGATCCTGATTGTTTTCAGGGATGAGGCATCTACCACGTTTCTGGGCAACCTCTGTCAGTTTCACCAATCTCATAATAAAAAATTTTTCCGTATATCGAATCTTTTAATTTAAAACCCTTGTCCTGTCAAAAGACGCCCTGTTAAGAAGTCTGTGCTCAGGGAGGGGACAGACTCTGGTGTGGTCAAGGAGGAAACAAGACATCAGGAGAAAGGACACAGACACTGGCAGAAACTGATCATTGTTTCTTTCTCACTTTGTAGCAGTTCAGTTACCCAGGCACTTCCTGATTCGTGAATTGCCTTCCATTGCAATTCAGGAATTAAAATTAAACAATTAAAACAAATTAAAAATTTTTTACAAGCTATAGAAGCTTATTTTAACTTCACCTTCCAATCCCCTTCTCTCTGTTCACTCAGTAGATCCCAAGGTAATAGAGAAACACTGGAACAACCCCTGCAAGGTATTTGGGAGAGAAGACACTGAAAGCAGAGCTGATTGCCTGTAAAAGTCTATTTCAGTGATCACAGCAAACACTGCACTCTGAAAAAAGTTGTCCATACCAAGAAAGCAGAAAGAAATTAAAACACAAAAGTGAATGGTTGGAATTATGAAGGACTGGAGATGCCCAGCACAATTATGAGATTTACTGGAATAGCTTGTGTATAAACTCTGGGCTGCCAGTGATAGTGAGCAGGACCTGCTGCAACAGGATCAAACTTGATGTTATCTTTGAAGTGGTTGTGGTGCTTAGGGATGTGGTTTAATGGTGGACCTGCTAATGCTGGGTTAATTGTTGGACTCCAGGGTCTTGGAGGTCTTTTCCAGCCTTAATAATTCTATGGTTCTGACTTGGGAGAGGATGGCTTTGAGTTGCTGTAGCAACTCAAAGGGGAAATGTGCTGCAGATAGGTTCCTGGACCTGTGACTCACACCCATGGTCCATAAATCCCATCTGCAGGGCCCTGCCTGGTACCTGCCGTATGACATTTGCTGAGCAGGTGTCTGACTGTGCCCTGCTATGTTGCAGGGAAGAGCAAGAATAATGATGGCTACTTGATTGCTTGATTGCTTGCTTCCCCAAACTTCTGTGAAGCCAAAATTGGACTCCACAAACTCTGTCTGCTTGTAGAGGACCACTTAATAAGCAGTGACTTACTTGCTCGTCATTGACTCCCACCTCTAGTAGGAAGATAGAAAATAAATTATGTGGTTTGGAGTTCTGTGGTTCTCTCTGCCTCCACCCCAGCAAGCACCTACATATTTCAGATATCTGTTGCTGGGTCCCAGCTTGCTCCATCTGGCTGTATTCCAGCACAAGAGGCAGCTTGTCTCCCTTTCTTGCACTCTCTGGGTGATCTGAAGGGCAAAGACTCACCTGGCAGATTTTCCTGTGGCCCCTGAAACCTTTTGAATTTACAGGTTGATCTCAGGTTGGGAAGTGTGGTTATCACCTCTTGAGAGGAACTGGACATACAACAAACATTGCTGAAACACAGGGGGAGCAGGTTGCCAAGTAATCTCTTTGGGGGATTCTTGCAAATTGTCTCTAAATGAAAGCCAACAAGCAAGATACCTGCTTATACATTATCTCTGTAGTCCTGGGCAGCAGGACAGGGAGGGAAAAGGAAGTTTCTGCAAGCAAAATGAGTTAACATCTTTAGGTACTATGACAAAGTTATTTTAGCTAAGTAAATGAGATTATTCCTGGAAACAAAAAATACCATAGCTGTGTCAATGAACTCAGGTCTCCAGAGAAATGTCTAAGGCACTGCTATTGTATTGCTTTCCTTGACAAGGACTTTTTTAGACAGCTGGATGGCATATGCACTTTTCTGGGTTTACTCACTTCTATCTTTTAGGTCTTCCTTAAGGAATACGAGTTATGAAGTCTGGCTGTGTCTTATCTTGCTGTTTCAAGGTTGTCTTCTTGGGCTTTTTCTTGCTGGCAGTTGCTGAATGGCACTTTGTATTTCTCAGAAGTTTCCTAAAAATCATATCAGAATATTAGAGACATACTCAACTTGAATCAGAAAATGGAATAAGAGTTATTTCAGCCATTCAGTCCCATCTCATCTTTTAAATAGCTTTGTAGTTATGTTCTCTGCACTAGTGAATTGCAAAAGTTATCTATGGAGCAGTGTGACTTTCTCTGCTTCTTTGCTCACTTATTTACTTTGTCAAGTAAATTTCAGCCTTATGTAAAAGCCACTGCATGGTCTAATTCCTGTCTTAGGAAAAGGAAGAAAAATGTGTTTCTAATAAGTATAATTCATTAAATTAGGCAGTGATGTATTGAGCAAAATTATCTGAAGAAAAGCAATTTAGATTCTTTTTGAAAGAAAGCTCCTCTGTTTGGGTTCAGTCTGAGTAAAACTTTTGATTTTTTAGTGTGTTACAGACCCAATTCCTCCCTGATAGTGGAGTTGAGGAAGAGTTTGGCCCACTAGCTGACTAACTTTGAACTTGAACTGTATGTCAAAGCTACTAACTCTTCAGAGATGGGAGCTGTTTAAATGGCACTGCAAGTATCAAAAGCTATACCCCAATGTGATTTTTTTTTCTAGTAACATGCACCTGCATAATAAATCAGACATAGGGATTTTATGTATTAAAAAAGAACTTGGAGCTGAATAATAATAAAATTGAGATGATATGTTTCATTGCCCCAAAGCAAAAATGTCTTTCAGTTGACTGATCAGAGAGGCAAACAAAGCAAATAATTTATGGCATTTTTCCTTAATGAAAAGCAAGTCAAGGATCAAACATATCATTTATGAATCCAAAAAAAAAGTGAGTATTCGTGACCTTCAGCTGCTTTGCTTTCTTCTTCAAAACAAAAGAATTTGCTTCCTTTAGGATTTTTATTCTTAAAAAGTACAAATATCTCCTCAAAGTCCACCCAGAATAACAGTGACTGTAGAAAAATGAGCCTGAGCTCAATTCAGATAGCCACAGTTCTCCTTTTAGGTAAAAATATTTATACCATTCTGAAGTAAGTCAAAGAAAATGAGATCAGAGCATAAATAAAGCAACTAGGTTGGCTTTCTTGTGCCTGTTAGTATTATTCTTTTTAGTTGAGGAAGTGAGAAGGTCATATCTGCCCATAGAAAAGCAACCTGGCAGAGGATAAAGAAATGAAGTGCTGAAAAATTGTCCATTCTTTCTTTTTCTCATTAGTTTGTTTGTAATTGCCATTTTGTAAGCAAACAGCTTCTGCAAACTAGCTGTGTTCCCAATGATTAGGGTGCATAAGGGAAACACCTGTAAAATGGGAGAGAAAGATGCTCTTCCTCTTTTCCAAACAACTTATTTCAGTGAATGCACACTTATTGGCGTGCCATAGCACACCCAAAATGCTTTGATTTAGGAATGAAGATCAGCTAAAGTACAAAAAGCTTCCATATTTTTGGTGGAGCATGCACTGTAAATCTGTCCAAGTTTGGTTTCAAAGTGTCTGAGTGTCATTTCCTAACAGGTTTAGAAGCCAGGATTGGGAAGCTTTGTCCCTCTTGCCTTGTTTTTGCTCCTGAGAATTTGCCCTTTAGGAGATACAAGCCTTGCTGGTCCTGTTCTGAAGCAGGAATTGTTTGAAGTGATGTGATATCCTAAGTGCACTGTAATCCAAACCCAACAGTCCCCATACTGAGTGGGAAAAGACTTTCCCTAGGAGGGGCAATTCGGCAAGGCAGAATATGTGGGTGTCTTCTGTCTACCTATGACATTCAGAATGCTGCTACTTACTGGGTGCCTGTCTGTAAGTGGGAATTTTTGACACTGGCTGTGCTGTGGGCTTTGGGAAGGGGTTACTGCCTCTTGAACTAGGGGGGTTTCAAAGGAGCAGCGCCATAAATGGCTCCATAGAGAAAGCGGGAGGAATGGACAGAGTGGCTCTTATGGGATGGACAGAGCAGCTTTAATGTGCTAATGAGGGGAAGGCCAGATGCCAGCAGCGATCAGAAGGGCTCTTTGTGACTCTGTCTCTTTGGAGATGGCTGGAGTCTCTGTCCTTATCGGGGTTGTTTCTGCAGGCAGAGGGAAACACTGGGGCTATTAGTGAGGTGTTCCCTTCCTTTAAGTCAGCAGATAGCCTTACAGATTAGCACTTGAATACTGATTTGGGCTAATTACCAGGAAAGCTTAGGAAAAAGAAGTTGCTGAAGAAGCTTGACATTAAAAACTACAAAAAATGAGCCCCCAAGCCCAACAACAACAGAAGTCTCATGCTCAAAGGCTTGTAAGCTGAGCTCAAACTCAGCTGAAATCACCTGTTGCAAGAACAGCTGTATGGGGACTCATAAATTGCTATGACTGTAAAGTGTGTAAGTATTGGTAGTTCTGAGATTCATGTTGTGAACTGCCTACTCTACCTGTCTGTGCTTATTTATGTCTGTCATCCATCTAGCTGAGATTTTTACTGAAAACACTTCAAGTTTTGAAGTTCATCTTTCAGCTTTCTCCGGCTTGGTTTCTCTTGTGATTTAAGAAAACATTTCTGCAATACATATTCACTCTCGGTCATTTTTCTCAGAGACACCCAACTATTGAGGGAGCAGGTTTGACTGCCATGCACCACCTTTTCCTCAGTGCAGGAGGGAGCATCCTCACAGCCTGGCTGTGCTGGGTGAGCACACCCGTGCTTAGTGCCCTACACAGTGTCCTACATATGTGGGGAGTGTGCCGGCTTTTTGGAATGTGCCATGGCACACAGGGATGACCAAATAATTTCCTAGAGGAGGTGGGTGACCCTTGATCTCACCAGAAAGGTCTGTCCACAAATGATGCCATGCAGCCTCCACGGTAAAAAATAGGGACGCTTATTAAGCCAGTCTTCTATTTATAGCTGATACAGTAACTTCAGTCCATAATCTCAGATTCCCCTTGGTGTGGTGTGGTGCTCACCTTTGCTTCCTTACACTGCCTGTTCCCCACGTAATATGGGAGGTCACACTCCACCTTCAGATAGGTCTGACCTGTGGCAACCTGTAGGAACTTTGGAGCTGCATAGTGAATCTTCTCTTTAGCTATAACTTTTTTTTCCTAACAGAAAATGTAGATGAGTCAAAACCTTCTCAAGAAGGATTGGTCTTTCTCGAGACTGTGTGTTTAGTAAGGTTTCTTATGTCCAGACTAGATTTTTTTGGTTGGAGAGCAAGTAAGACTTCATGGTAATCTGGTGATGGGAGTGCTTATGTAGGAGACCATGATTAACTCTGCTTTGCTGCATCCCTGAAGGCTGCTGTGAGCACATGTACTGTGAAGTTCCCTTGGGAGGAAGAACCTCAAAAGGTCATGGTTTTGTCTTGATGCAAAACATGAGAAATTTTGAAAATTAAAAGTTTACAACTGGAAGATGCTTTCCCCTCCCCACCCCCAGCTCATCTTCCAAGGCATTTCAGGCTTCAAGGTGTTCATGTTACAAAAGCATGCTATGCTTGAAACAGATTGCTGCATCTCTAATACAGATAAATGAAGTAATTTATGTCCAATAACAAGACCATAACCCTAGTGTTAATTTCAACCTGTAAGCCAGTATTAGCTGATAATGGAAAGAAAACAAAATTTGAAACATTTTTAGTGATGGCCATTAGTTTACTTAGTCCTCTGTGGTGTTCATTTGTCAAAGGAGCTGTTGTGTGTGTGTCCAGAAGCTTCACTGTATGTAATTCAGCTGCTGATTTTAAAAGGGTGCTGTCTTCTGTGCCACATTTATTCTCATTAGTTTTCTCATCTGGCAAGTGTTTTTAAATGGGAGTTGACTTTTTCTGCTTTCCATTTGGTAGAAAGGGAATATGAGTTGAGAGGGGTGTAAATCTTTCCCCCTATTTAGTGAAATAGAGAAGAAGCCATTGACATTGTGGGATGGAGATGCAAGAATCTGTTCCTGCTCTGATACTTCTTTATCAACTCTTCAAAGCAGAAGAGAGCTTCACAGCTCCACTCCTGGATCTCTCCAGCCTAATGACTAAAATTCTGGTCCTTAATGTAGCCTGGAGGTGGCTATCTCAGAGCTTTTCAGGGGAAGGGGGAGTTTGAGGGAGCTGGGCTGGGCTGAACAAGAGTGGTGGCTGCAAGTTAGAAGCAGGGGGAATTCTCCTTTTTGTTGAAGAGAGGAGGTAGATGTCTAACTCTTCAAGAGGAGGCCTGAAATAAGTCACTGAAAGGTAGGGGCCAAATGCTTCAATGAGGGGTAAGGCATAAACTGTACCCTGTACAACGCTTTCTGTTTTTACCAAGATTTCAGTCTTTGTCTACCCATGTTCCTCTGTGGCTTTCCCAGGGTGCAATATTATTCTGCACGGATCTTTTGGGAGTTTTTTTGCCCCATGATGGTGACACAAATGCTAGAAAATACTTACTAAAATTAAATTAATTACCTTGTGATTATTTTAAGTCCCGGTATTTTATGGAGTTTAAACAGCTCTGTATTTCTGGTGGCTTCTGCAGCCTGATCTGGGCCATTTGCCTTCTGAAATCTCTTCTTACTTGAAGTTGAGTAGTGTAATGAAACTAAGGGTTTCTTTCCTGTTGCTGCTTTCCTTTTCTCTCTCTGCTGCTGCTGCTACAGACATGAAATGATTTTGAATATGTTTTTTTTAACTCCCTCCTGCCAGTATATTGAGGTCTGTAGGGATTGTCCTGGGTAGATTGAAAGTGAGAAAGGACAGAAAATAGCAAGTAGGATAGGTAGCGTTGAGCAGTGAGCTGGAAAATATTTTAATGGGTATGGGATTTGACACTTTAAGGAAGTAAAACTTTAATGTTGTAGATATAATTTTCATCAGGCTAGGTATGAGGATTAAGTACCCTTAGGCAGAAGAAGTTTCCAAGCTTCATGGCATATACTGGGGAAAAAGCCATCACCCAAACATAAATAATGATCAACTGAAGTGCCTCCTTGTCCTGGTTTGGGACAAATTTGGAAGGGAACTTCCAAAGGGAAGATTCCCTAAAGGGCAAAATTCAGCGGCTCTTCTGCCCACTTGTTTGGGAGATAAGCCTCCTTCAAGAAAAGTGGAAAAAACTGTTTATTTAACAAAGTATTCACAAGCATTAAAAAAATGAATACTATTAAACAATAAAACCTGTTGCTGCTCTGAAGAGATGGCAAATTCAGAAAGTCCTTCTGTAGTTCAGAGAGGTGTTTCTCTGTGGGTGTTTCTCAGCTCACTGAGTATCTCTCAATCCCTCTGGTGCTGGAATGCAGTATCCTGGGCCCTGGTGGCCACAGGTGTGATCTTCCAATGTTTTTTCTGGGTTTTTGGTCCAGAGCAGGTATGAACAGTTCCAGGAAAAGAAAAAGCCACAGTCCGGGGAACTTCACTGCCTCAGCTAGCTAAAAAAAATTAACGAAAAGCAAAGGAGAGCTCTCTCCTGCTGTCTGTCCACGCTGCAGACAGCAGTCTGTGAGAAGAAAAGCTGAAGCTCTTATCTCTGTGTTTTTGAAAACACCATGAAAAAATTCCACCTCTTCTCCTTCTCTCCCCCTTCGCTCTCGGATCTAGTTTTAAAGGCACAAAACTTATTTCTGGGCTAAACAGATGAATGGGGATACAATTCAGCATCAAAAAGTCACCCCAGGACACTCCTTTTCCTGCATAACCTACCAGACATGCACAGGTAACTTACAGTCAGATTTTGATACCTGATCTCTGCTGTCAGATACCTGATGTGCTTAGGAAAAAAAGGATTTTCAGCATTTGCAGAGGTGCTGTCCAGCTTGTCCCAGAGCAGACAGCACCTGTGGGTAGCCCTGGAGACCTTGTTCCATTGCTGCCTCCTCACATTCTTCTGCCAAAGCTGCTTTGCTTTTTGCTGGTGCTCACCAGCACTTTTTTGACAGTATACTTAAGGGGTTTCTTTTTGGGTCCAGTCTGTGGTGGGGGAATCATGTCTTCAGTGACATCCAGTAGATTCCAGAACATTTGGAGGATTTAATCTAGAAGCACAGGGGCAAGGTGGGGTGATGGTTATCATACATGCATGAAGGCACCTCTTACTGTCACTGAAAAGGAAAATTCCAAGTTTTCTCTCATTTAAACATAATGGTGACAGCAGAACAACTGTTCAGTAGCAGAAATGCACTCAAGGAGTGAGGCAGAGTGGTCAAGGTAAGATGCAGTGCCATGATGGTAGCTGAAGGGTTGCCAGAAATACAATAGTTACATTGGATTTGTGTTAACCAAGCAAAATCTCTGGGATTCAGAGCTGGTCCTGCTCTAGAGAGGTTACTTGAGTTTAAGACACCAAGTAATTCCCTAGTAATTCACTTGAAAAATTCTGTCTGTGACTGTGTGTAAGCATGTGATATCTTTTAGTTACCTAAAATCAACTTCCCATTATAAATAAATAAATTCTAGCACATTCTAACTTGTAGAAGAATTTCTGTTAAATTTGATGTCTGAAATTGTCCATAAGTATTGATTTGGTATGCATTACTGTGTTAATGGAACTTATTATTACTCAGCTAGATTAATTTATTAGATTTATCCCTACATTACAACCTATAGATGTATTGAGATATGAGCCCACAGAATCAATATCAATTTCTTTCCTCATTTATGAATGTTCTTACTAACATCCAAAACACTGTTACACTCAAGAGTATTTAGCTGCCATTTATTGTGAAGCATTACACTCCAACAATTTTAAATTTGTCTTTTTTCTTTGTCCTTTCATGATTATTTTTTCCATTTATCTGGGCACTTGTTTGAACAAAATGCCGTGCATCAAGCTTCAAATGAGTCATGATCATACTCCAGTCCTTGGGTCTAGCAGTAACTTAGGTGTGCAAAATTAGGGCTCTGAGACCAGACCTAATCTTTGAGATGCGTTTTGGCTGCTGTTCTGTGTGGCAGGCCCAAAGCGGAGAGGGAACAGAGGTACAAATGTAACTTCTCCTAAGCTGCCTGCCAAATGTGGTGTATTTGCATGTTTTCCTTTGAGCAGCGGCCGTGCGTGCATTTATCTTTCAGAAGCAGCAGTGTTTGGCTGAGGAGCAGTTGCAAAGACCAGCTGAAATGGGCAACTGATGTGGAGCTCATTCACTTGCTTCCAGAGCTTGAGCTGTTGAAAGCTCATGGTGGGAAGTACAAGAAGTGGGGTCCAGGAGAAATACGGGGTAAGAAAGCTGTTTGATCACTTCTGCCTCTGCTGCAATTCAAGACTGGTAGACAACACTGATGGCAGGGAGAGACAAGTCTTCAGACAGTCCTAACACTGGCATTTCTATTCCCATCACAGCTCCAGTGCTGTTTGGGGATAATGTCCTTCCTTCCTCTGGATGGACCAGAAATGTTCTGTAACTCTCAGGAAGAGAATTGCAGAGACTGTTTGGTCTCAGCCCAGCCTTTAAATGCAATTCTGAGCAGCTCACCAGACATTTATGTGGAGAAATCTCCAGCAGCTGCATATGCACAGAGATAATGTTTCATCCAGTGGTCTGTAAGGTGAAACTCTGTAAAACTCACTCTTCTCTGGACAATCTTTCTTTCTTATTTTCCAGTAATAGTTGCTGTATTCACTGACCTGCTTATCTGCAGTATTCTACTGTATTCACTGGCCTTCATATGCTGCTTATCTGACCAATTTTTGGCTCATATTTAACTCTTGCTGCTGTAGCTGCTGCTTGTGCACCACTGCAGTTACTGGACATTAAAAGCTCAAGCCTGATAAATGAAATACAGCATGCACAAAAGGATCAGCCAGGTGAAAAAGGGAAACTGAGGGGGAAAAAATCACCCCCAAAAATATCCTATATAAGTATGGTGCAGAAGTAGGCATCAGAGTTAAAAAAGTGGTGAGCTGCCCCATGAATACTGTCTGCCTGAGCCAGCTGTGGGGTTTGGGACCAAAGCCAGAGCAGGGTGATTTGTGTCATCCTGACTGTGCAAGACTAAAAGTTAGAGGACAGCTGGTGGACAAAATGCAGCTTTACCGACGTGTGCAGTGCAGGACAGGGAGGGGTAGGCTTTTGCCTGTTTTGTTTTCAGGAGAAGCTGTATTGCAGCAGCAGATGAAGGGAAATACTGTGTTTTAAAGGACTTGGAGAGAAGTTACATACAGTAGCTTCTGATTTACAGTCCAGAATTGGACACCAATTGGGTTTTTTTGGCTCTGGGTGAATCTCTCAACCTTGCTGGGTCTGGTTCAGCACCTGTAAAATGGGGACAATTAAACTTAACTACCCGGAAGAGTTGTTGATTAGTTAATGCTTGTAAAATGCTACACAGTGCTATAAAACAGAGCCTAGTACTCAGAAACATCTGGTTTGCAGTTACTATAGTGCTTCTCTGAAACTTTATGGGCAAACTTTGCCAAGAAGCAAAATGATTAACGTGTGCAATACATGTAGGCACTGGGAGATGAGGGACAGCATCTAACTTTCCTCAGGTACATTCTCTCAAATTACAAGAGGATTCCCAAGAGCACCTGAAATGGCCTGGGACAGAAAGCAGTGTCAGGTGAACTTGGGGCTGCAGAATGAGGCTCTGGTAGGTGGCAGAAGAGCCCCTTACTCCACTCCTATCTTCTTGTTCTTATTCTTGACCCTGCCCAGCTTCTTCCCCCTTTGTTTTTCTGATGGAACTGTTTGCACAGTACTATCAAAAACCACGTTGGTGGTTTGATTCAGATGGGAAAAATGGGATGAAAATGGGGAAAAGTTTCTGCCATTGTTGGTTTGTGTTTCCAGATGGATCTTATCTCCAGTGTAGTTTATCATGTGGCTACACACACATGGACTCTGAGGCTGGTACATAGTGGAGTCTGAGGCAGTTGAAATTCTCCTGGCACTGAAGATGGTCCCACAAGCCATGTTACCCAGACACAAAAGGTGTTGCCATCATAGAGCTTAGAAGAAAGTGAGCCAACCCTTTCTCCTGCCTCCAAAGAGAAGTTACACTGATTTCACTGGAGATGTGTATGGCAGCAGAGAGCAATCATTTGGTGAAGAGCTGATCATGGCTGAAGCTCATCACATTGTGTGTGAAACTCTGCTAACAGAAGGGACAGAATGTGATATAGACAAGCTTGTAATAATTTCTGAGATTTGCATCTTGACTATTATTTGAGATACTTACAATGTGGATATGTGCACTGTATGAATAATGCACATACATACACATTGATTTGGTTTAATAGGAGACTGTTAAAAAAAATAGAAGCAGTGATGGAGGGAAGAAACCATTTCCAAATCCATCACTCCTTCATTAATACCTAGAAATTATTAAGAGAGAGTCACAAGTTACCTCATGTGAAGATTCAACTTCTCAGTCATTTTACAGGGCTAGGTAAGATGAATATGAGCTAACGCTGAGGAATGAGTTTGTTCTTAACAGAATAACATGAACTGCCAAAAGGAGGTTCCACTTCTGTCTCTTCCCTGCTCCTGGCCAAATTGCTCCTTCTGCTTTTGCTAAGCCAGGTCTGGTTTCTGTCAGAGGCAGATCTCTAAAATCACAGATTACTAACCAAGCTGAAAGAAGTTGCTGCTGTAGCTGGGTTTTTGGCTAACTTTTTATTAAACTAGTGCCTAGACTGATGATGAAAGGAAGGAAGCTGTGAGCAGGGAGCAGAGAGGAGCAAGGGCAGAGGAAGTGGAGAAAACAGGGATGAGAGGTAAAAGAAACTGGAAAGAAGGAAGGGAAAGTATATCTTCCTATGGTCTCAAGCTTTTTGTTTGGCTCATCTGTATTGTAATACCATGCCTGAGCTAACTACTTATTGCCAAAGTCCTCAGCTTCCCCCTGCCTTCTTGTTACAAACCTTAGTGTGATGTTCCTGATAAAATGAACACATGTGAGACCTGTTGGCTATTGACAGCTGGTAAACAACCAGCTGTAGCCAATTCCTCCCTCAGGTAGGGGGGAAGTAGTGTGAATATACGCAGAGAGGAAAAAAAAAAAGGTTGCCAGATACCTGGTAGTGTGATTCTGAATGGGGGTGGTGGAAAAATGTGTGCTGTTAGACCTGTAAGTACTTGCTGTTGGAGGTGATGGTGGAGGTGTGATGCAGGCCTAAATTGACAGTAGTCTTCTTTGTTACAGGTTAAATGTGTTTATTTTTAGGCAAGCCTGAATTCAGTGAGGATCGGCATTTGTGAAAAACCTTAGTGTGCGCATGCTCTGTGTTTCCCTATTGATAGAAAATGGGAGGGCAGCCTTATCCATGAAACAGGTTTTTTTTCACAGTAAATAAAAGAGCAGGCACATGTTCAGCAGGTCTAAAATCGTTATATCTGGTGTGCAGCAGTGCTCCTGTGGGCTTTGTGACTCACTTCTGCCTCCCTGCCAAGGTGTGCATAACTTCTTTGCTTTGTCTGACTAGAAAAATAACCCAATCAGTGGTGGCCACTGAACTGGTTTGTCTCCCTTTCCTTGATGGCATGTGATGTATTACAGTATTCTCCTATAGTCTAGTGTGAATGGCTGTTTTTATTTGGTTGATGTGATCTTGGAGGCTTATTGCCATTCCCTTTCTTCCTGGAGCCAGCAGCCATGCACAAGCTTTCCCAAAACTGTGCCTCTGATCTGCAATCCTGTAACTTCAGTTATCAAAACAATTCTTTAAGAGCAAAATGTCCACCAATTTGGCCACTTTGGGAATGGTCACGAGATTGTACTGTCATAGATGGTTTTCTGGAAGCATTTCTCTGTTGGTCCTGCTTCCCAAATTGATACTGTATCCTCCTAGCTGTTGTATTTTCACTTGCAGTAGTGTTGTATAGCGGTGCTGCACAGTTCCAATGTATCAGTTCACAACAACTTCTTCTCTCCTGTAGGAAGCAAAGTTTTTATATTTAGAGCACTAAAAGTACAGGTAAGGAGGAAAAGGGAGTGATCGTCTTCAGACTGGGAAGATGTCTATTAGTAGGAGTACAGGCTCTGTTGATTTTTAAAGAAAACAAAATAACATCATCTCACCCTTCTCACCCCCAGGAAAAAAAAGAACAAACCACAAAAAACCAAAACCACACAAAGAAATAACACCAAACCCAGCAACCTTGCTACAGAGCATTATACAGTGATTTGTGTTTTGATACCAAAATGAGTGAAGAGGAAGGGAAGGGGGAAGAAGGGAAAGGGAAGAAGTTTTCAGGTAAATTCTGCCAGTGTTTGAATTCAATTTGTTGGGAGTAGAGAAATGCAAAAGAACAAAAACCTTACATTGCCTGTCTGTGTTCAAGTATGCTTCTGTGGGATAGAAATTACCATGGAGGGAAGGACCTGCTTCTTGCTGTTTTGGTGTCTCCTGATGACCATGGCTCTGCTCTGATCTTAGGTAGGCAGAGATGGCCAGTGAAGTAGCTTGCAGGTGTGCTGTGGTATCACCACATTGGCTGTTTTTATAAACTCAGTGATGGTGATGTCCTGAAAGAGGGAAGGAAGACAAAAGACTTAGGTGTGAATAAAGAAAATACATCATCAGTGCAGGAAAAAGTGGTATGTCAGTTCTTAAGATGAATTCCTAGCTGGACCCCAATAATCCCCAGTTTTGTTTCCTTTGCCGGTCTGACTCTCCTTTCCTCCTCCTCCCCTGACATGCAGCCTCCCTCCACAGCCACAGCAGCACCATGGTTTCAATATTTCCTGTAAAGGAAGGGGGAGTAAGGGGAGAGTCCCTCATGCCTGGTTAAGAGGGTCTGTTATAGAGGATTAACTGTGCCAAAACAATGAAGCCCCTCGAGGAGCCCGTTACCCTTTTGAGATGCGTGTGTGGGTAAGAGGGCACACTGCTGTCCCTGTATCCCAGCCCAAGTGCGTGTGGTTCCATGCCCTGGTTGCTATGACAATTAATCGCATCTTTTAAGGGCTGGTGCCGACTACAGATCCCTGTAAATTGCCTGAAAGACTAGTTAAAGCTGCTCCTCAGGCACCTTTATTTGCTTTTACCCCCAAAAAATGGGGTGGAGAGGTTTTCTGCTTCCTACTTGTAAAAAAAAAAAAGCCAGAGTAACTTGGTGTATGCCTTTAGACTGGCTTTCACTTTCCTGAGCATGGTGAGACATTAATTTTTTCTGAAGAACAACTATAAAATAGACAGGGATGTGGTGCCTTCCAGCTCTGTGCATGTAGTCTTCATGTGACCAGCAGATTGTGCGTGCCTGGGAAATGTAAGTAGTGTAGTCTTCAAGAGGTGTGCATGGATTGTTTTGTGTGTGTTTGTTTTTATTGGAAGGTTTGTACCAGGCCATTAATATGTCTGTCTTTGGCTTTTCTTTGTACCTTAAAAAAGAGCAACAGGGAATTACTGTGGTGTCTCAACCTACAGCAAGACCGTACTCTGTATTTGCCTGTTTGCTGAGGGAGAAATAAATGGGAGAGAAATAAAGTTTCCCATGTCATTAGTCCAGAAACCTGAACAGCAGTGAATGCAAATATTCTTAAAAGTCTTCCTGTAGGTTAAAGCCCTGTTTATTGGAAAGGCAGTCCTAACTCAGTACATTTTTAGAATGGTTAGAAAAATATGTCCAGAAGTTTGAGAAGTTTTTTTCTTCCTTGAAGGCACTAAAGTCTCTGTTACCTTTAACATTGCTTCTCAGGGAAGAAAAAAACCACCAAAACCAAACCCCACAGAGGGAAACAAGTTTAAAGGGATAAGTTATCAAATGCACAATATTCTCTCTCAACCTTAAACAAAAGGAAAGGTGCGATTCAGCAGAGTCTCTCTTTTTTTAATGAATGTCACCTTGATACAAACATTCGTGTACACAACATATGTCTGAGGAAACTTAAAATTGCTTTTACTGGAGACAGTGGGCAAGATGTTGGCATTGTTTGGTATGTCACATCAGAGTCAAATGTGCTAAAATAAGTAACTTTGATTATGAGAAATATTAATAGCTGTGTGCACTCAGTGCATGCTACGTATCCTAGTTTTGGGTGACTAATTTTGTCCCACTGGTCACAGAGACATGAATGTGCCATCTGCCATCATAGGTGTATAATATTGGCTTGCTTTTCATTTGTAATTTCAGTACTTGAGGAGTATCAGGTACTACTGTTGCTAATTAAGCTGTGGCTGAAGAAATAGTTGTGTTCCATCTTGTGTATGGCAAATATGTATGATCTTTCAGAATTGGTCAAGCTGGAGCAGCTACAGGAGAAGCAATCAAAATGGACCCAAACCCCAGTCTGTGGCTCTGCAGCCATTACTTCTTTCCGTTATCAAAGAGTTTTAAACTGGAAGTGTGCAGAATTGCTGCTCAAGGCCTGCAGGCTAAGGTCTTGTTTATTCAGTTTGTATCCTCCAGGATCAGCTTTCCTGTGTGGAAGAACAAGAACCAGTTAAATAGCAGTACACTCCCTTCCTTCCTTTTCATGGTGCCTGTGGAAAACCCTTTCTCAAGTCTGCATTATTCCTGGTCAGCAGAGGACTGTGAAAGGCCCCAAGACAGTTGGTGTTTTTGAGGTAGTACCTGTTCAACTTACTAATAGCCCTGGAGGTACTATTCAGAGATGAAAATAACATCATCTGACCTTGCCTTGCCATTGACAGTCAAAGCCCCATCTTGGCATCTGGAATTGGCTTGCAGGGGATGTGAGACAGAAAAGGTTTCAGTTCCTGTCATTTGTGTCGTGGCTCTGCATCATGATGACTGTGATCCAGACAAAGACCTGAACTTGTGTATGCCCACACCCATACTGCTGCCAGTACTATTAAAGTATTGGCCTCTTGCTTCATTTTTCCCATGGAACTCTGTTCAAGCCAGAATCTTTTTTTTCCAATACAATGTGTGTGTTTGGGTTTTTTCCCCTTTATTGCAATGTAATAGTACAATGGGGTTCTTGCTTCAGCAGCCCTGTGTATGTGAGCAGTGCTTGCCTTGAATACCTCACTGTGATTACACAGGCCCTGATGTTGTGCAGTGCATCCTGTTCAGCCATCACTGTATATCCTTACAGGAGTCCTGAAACTTCTTTTTCTCCTCTTGCATCCACTGCAGTGCCAGGACTCTCCTTTGTGGAAATGGTGGGCCAGGTTCTTGGGGCTTTTCTTGGGTGACATTCCTCCAGGTCCCAGTGGGACTGTACCTGGAGGCTCGGAGGAGATAGCCTGCTGCCATGGCAGAAAGCTGAGAGTGCTCTCCAGCTGCAGGACCTTGAAGCCCAGCAGAATGACAGATAGCAGCTTTTTACCTCTGCTGGCAGTGAAATAAGAAACTTGCTCTTGTTTGATACCCCCTGAGTTCTCACTACTAAAACCCCTGGGTTGTCGACACTTTAGGGCCACCAGACGTCTGACAGGAGCCACTGTGGTGCATGGCAGGAGCTGCTGCTGCCACTTGTGTCACTACTGCCAGCCATGGCCCTGCTCTGCTCCTGCAGGGTGGCTTTAGCACAGAGCCCTGCAGCATTGTGTCAGCTCCATCTGCCCTGGGAAACAATTTTATTTTATCTTTGTCCTTTTAATTCTTTGACTTTTGTGAAGCACTAGTTAGTTGTCCCTTTTCCCCTGCTCCCTGTGTGGTTGCTGTTCCCTTCACCCCTTCACCTGCAGCTTCCCCTTTCTTCTTCTCCCCAGCCTGGCTGCCTCTTTTTCTTGCCCTTCTCACAGAGGAAGATATTCTTAGGCAAGGGTCAGATGCTCAGGTCTCTTGGGGAAAGTACTTCAGGGTTCTGAGACAGAAATAGCACAGTGGCTTTTGGTGCCTGCTGGGAGGAGTCACTAGCCTGTGTCCTCTCCCCCAGCTTCTTTGGGCTCTCATGGAGTTGTTTGGCCCCACTTAAATGTGTAGGCTTGGAGGGGCTCTGAAAAGCAGAAGTGAGCTGGGTCTGCTTTCCCATGGCTTCAGTGTGTTTAGAATGTCTTACAAAAGCAACGTGTCTAATTAAAAATAAAAGCAAACTTACATTAAGATTTGATTTTTTGCAATTGAAATTGTTTGATGTGGCAACCATTGGATTGCAAATGATGTCTTTGTGGCAGCAGCCTAACTTGTCATCATGTGCAGGGCTTTGCAGTCCTGTTCTGGCTTTGTCTGCTCAGGGCTATGGATCTTCCAGCTGCAGAGAAAATCAGGTGAGGCACAGCATCTTCTCTTGTGGAAGAGCAGTTTTAGCATAACAAGGGTATACATAAAATCAGCTATTTGTAGCTGGAAAGATTAATGCTGTAATGGGATAATTACAACGCAGTAGTATGAACAAATCAAAAAAGCTTTCGTTTTAACCCATGTTCTGACATGCAGTCCCTGCCTTTTGAGCAAGGCATTTTCCAGGTTTGCTTCTGGTTTTCCCCCTTGGATGTGAACACTAGCCCTTCATCAGGAGACTTGGACTATTTAATAAAAAAACAGGAAATATATTTATAGATGCTTCTAATTTGTATTGTAAATACTGGCTGGCAAGGAGAGCAAGAAGCTAGAAAGGCCATGGCACAGATATGGAAGAGTCTCTTCTATCTCTCACTGCAAGCTCAGAAAAACATGAAAGGGCAATGTAATTGGGATGCTGTTGAATTATGTATAATACTGGCATCAAGTTCTCTATCAGTTTAATTTTGGTAATGCTTTCTTTCTCGCCAACAGAATAGTCTCTGTAAATAAGCTGCCTCCTTGTTTGCTTGCATGGCCTGATTATATACAATTATCCTTTGACTGCTATGACTTTAAATTAGTAGTGGGCTCAGCTGGGTAGGTATTCTAGGATTTCATCTGAAATATTCATTGCTTTAAGTGATCACATAAATGCACATGGTTCAACCCCAAAACCAGGAAAAGCCATTCTGCTGACAGCTTCACCGCCTTCCTTCAGTTTTCTTACCACTGGAATTGCTTGCCACAGTAGAAATGACCTCCATGGTTTTAAGTACAAGGTACCCTCTCAACAGAAGTAAAATAGAGAGTATTCTATAAACATAGTACTTCTAGAGCTTTTACATCTTAAAGTTGGCCTTGGTAACAGTAAAACAAACCTGGACAGAAGGTTTGTTTTTGTCCAGCCTCAGATCCAGATGTGTCTGCAAGAGCATTTTTTTTGCCTACTGTGCAACACATCCACATCCTCCTTAACTTGTGGAAACCTCTGTTCCATGCCTCAGCTCCACATCTCTGAGGCATTGTTATCTTTACTGCTTCAGAGATGGAACACAGTTTTCTCCCTTGTCAGAGGGAAATAACCATCTACAAATGCAGTGGTCTGGCCGTGATATGATAGACTAATATGTGTATTCATAAGCCCAGATAAACTAGATTGGGATTCAGATTTCAGGTTACAGGAATTTTCTGCAGACTGTTGTTTGAACAAGGAGACAAGAGTTGGCAAATTCGTGTTAACCGCAGTTAATGAACCTGAAATTTTTGTTTTAAATATTTGAAAAAGGTTGTCTTCAGCATATAGAAAATAAAGATCAGTGTGGAGCATGTTAGAAAAAATGTGTGTTTTGTAGTGGAACTTCCAGTGTTTGGCCCTATGGAGCTTGGAAAAATCAACACTTCCATCTTGCATGGTGTCTGAAGAAGGTAAAAAATTAGAATACAATTCCCAAGTGTCTTGGTTTCTGTGTGGGGTGGTGTGGCATACTCATGAGAACTAGCTTCACCACAAAATTTGCCTGTTCACCATGTGCTATAGTAATAAGCTTAACACAAGATTTATTAACTTCCTAAATAAAATATTACTTATCTATATTTTGAGTTGAATTTTGGTGGCTGATCTAGAATAAAAATCAGCCCCAAAATGCATTGAAAGAGATTTGTACCCTCCAGTATGTCAAAGATTGATTTAGCCCCCCAAAGCTCCTTAGTTTTTAATTAACTTTTTTCCTTGCTCCCTTCACTAGAAGTTTTGTAATATCATCTTTTTCTGTGAAGCCCTAGCTCTGTGTGCTCTTAGGAAAAAAGGTTATATTTATTTTCTGGTAGGGACACTGAAGGATGCAAAAGAACATGTACTAACCAACCTTATGTGCTACTTATTTTTATTTTTAAGGGACAAAATCTGAAAGTCTTACTTCTTTCTGTGCTGTAGCAGAAGGATTTTGGGGCATCTTAAAGAAGACATAATTAGAACTAGTAGGATAGATACAAAAACTAGGTAGTAGAAAGCAGGATTCGATGGAGGTGTCTATTTGTATGTGGACTAATCTTTCAGAAGAAGAGGTATCATCCAAACTAAATCATAGAAAGCCCTCCCAAACTCATTTGGAGGAAATAATTCTCTGCTGATGGGAGGAAGAGAGAGGTACAGCTGATATAAAACACCCTTTGTAGCTCTGATATCGATAGCTCTTTGTCGAAACTGACGTTTTAGAGTTATTAAAGAGAGGGATGAAGGATCTGTATAAGAAGCATCAGGTCTAAATGTGACTGTGGCGGGCTGTTGTCTGTTTCCCTTGGCACAGGAGTATAGTTTGTCACAGGCATCCTCCCTGTGCACGGGCAGGTACAAGACCCTGAGCTGCGGGCTCTGGTTGTCCCCCCTCCCCACCCTTCCCCGGGAGCAGTGATGGGGACCGGCGTGTCATCCCAGCCCGGGCTGGGCTCCCCTGCAGGGCTCTGCCGTGTCGGGGAGCGGAGCGGGGCTGCCCTCGGCGGCTGCTGCCGGCTGGGAGAGCGCACATGGGAGCGGGCAGGGCTGCAGCTGCCCTCCTTTGATGTGCTGCTGGGCTCTGGACCCCTCCTTTGTGGCACCTAAAGTGCGGTGAAAGCCTCAATGAGCGCCCCTCCGCTAGGCAACGCGGGGAAGGGCGCCTGGAATCCGCTCCGTTCATTGATAAAAGCCCCGCCTGAAAGGGCGATGATGCCTTTGTGCGAGTGCATCCAGGGCTCTGCAGCAGGCTGCCCGCCGCCAAATTCCGCTGCCCCGGCCCTTTGCCGCTTCATCTGAGCCGCTGGGAAGTTGCCTCTTCGGACTCGCTTTGGGGTTTTAAATCTCTTGTGTTAAAGTAATGTGTCCTCACAAAACACTGCATGAACTCAGGGGCCCTTGAGGACTTTTCCAAAGAGTTGGGAGGCAGAAACATAGCAGAGACCTGCTGCATAAAGAAGTGAAACAGCATTTTGTAGCTGCTTTGAAAGATTAAAAAAGGCTCAGACAACCTACCAGACAAAAAGTAGTGTGTTGTTTGGGTTTTTTTACCCCCAAACACAAATGTGAAACAATGGCAATGTCCTAGTAGCCAAACAATAAATGAAGTGAGTGTGAGGTACGTGTTCCTTTGCCTACCAGCCTGAGAGCAAATATTGCATCTAGAACAAATGGGTGAAATTTGACTGAATTAGCAGAGAAGCACCGTCTTGAGGTCTCACTTTCCCCACTCTAATTATTATTTCTTATGGAAGCCCCAGTTGTGCTCCAAGGCTGTGAATGAGTGGAATTTTTCTTCCAAAGCAGATAATCCAACTGCTTGGCTATGAATGGAGAATTACATGTCTTCCAAATTACCACACCAACTCTCAACACATGATGATTTTCTGAGATTTACAAGTGGAACTCTTAAATTAGTTTGAGATTTAAATGGAATTTTAGGTTTTATTCCTTTGAGCCTTCTCTGGCTGCTTCTTTTTCATGTGCTAAGCAGAAAAATAACGCAGTGCTTGCATCTATTTTTTCCTTCCTTTTTTGTTCTT
>VXBC01004462.1:1074410-1154760 GCA_013399945.1 Ploceus nigricollis | reverse complement strand
CGCTGTTGTAGGGCATGAATCCATGATGCTTTGACCTTCAGCCTCATGGTGCTGGTGGATAGAGGAGGCTTGAGAAGTTTTCCTTGTAGACATATTTTTGTTGTTGTAGATATAGAACTGCTGCATAGAGTATACATCTTCATGCTGGATGAGAGGAGGAACACTTTAGTTCCCCAAAGGTTAGCCAAAGCAAAAAAAGGTGGAGAAGAAATAAGCGTAAAGGAAGGTCCATTTTTTTTTTTGCTATCTCAAGATGCTAGCTGTGGTGCAGCCATCAGTTTAACCATCCTTTCTTCTTGGTGCAAATCTTGTGTTTTTCACCTAAGCAAGCTCAGCTACCTGAAGGAGACTTGTCACAATCAGGAACATGAGTTATTCCTGTAAACTGGAAAGTGCTGACAGCTGAATAATTTTCATTGATGAATTGCCAGTGTGATTTTTTGTTTGTTTTAAATTTATATACTCTAAGCTCCGAGTTTAGGTGCATTTTTAATAAACACGTGTGCCTTCCCCTCTTCTTTGTGGAAGAGTGAGAAGTGACCTGAGAAGTCTTTTTTTAATGGCTTTAGTTAGAGGGGATGCATTCCTCTCCCAAATTAATAGGTTGCTCTTGTCTTTTCAGGGGAGTCAAAAATCTTTGACAAATTCTACTTGATGAGACTCAGTGTACTTCCTCCCCAACACATACATAAGGTAAACTTGTGTTATGCAGGAGTGCCCTAAAGTTAAATGAAAGTGCTCCCACACACACACACATACACACACCCCCCCACCCTGCATCTGGGAACAACTGAGTGATGCCTAGAAAAAGGTTTTGGTGTAATAGCTGTAATATGGTTCCTTCTGTGCTAGCTGAACTGGGGACAAGCACCTCATTGGCTTTAGCAGGAGTATGAAAGGGTGAAATTATGATAGCAAGAGCATAGGAAATGAAAAAGAAGATTGGTGTTTTTATAAAACCTTTTAATTGATTTTAATGTGTTGCTTTTAATGGCAGCATTTAAAAGCCTTTTAGTAAATAATCTCCTCAGTACAGGCATTTATTTGGAGAAGAGACATCTCCATGAGAGATTTTTAAACGACAGTGCTTCATGCCATAGGTAAATCAACTAAATGGTGTTTTAAATGCCCATTGATTTCCTTCTTTCAGCCCATGTACTTCTGCTATATTTCATGCTGCCTTGCTGTGTGATAATATTGGGCTGTTGTACACCTAATACAATCTTACTGCTCTGAGCAGCAAAAATAAACCCATGTTTTGCCTTATACTTGGAGACAGATGAGGATCTTTCCTGTGCTGGTGAATGAGTTATTGGGGAAAGCTGGCAGACCTAATCCTTGTTACTAATAGGTAATATGTTCCTTCAGATTTAATTTCTATCAATTTTAGGTAAGTTTAGGTGAATGTCTGTGTTATGGAGAAGCAGCAGTGGGTATTAGACTTATGTCACTTAATAATTCATGTAGTTTTAATGGGGATCTCCCATCAACAGAGCCCTTCAGAGCTTTCAGTGAGACCTTAATACTGAGTTGGTGTGGAGGCTGAGTGACACCATCCACTTTTTTAGAACAAGAAAGCTTGTTCTAATTTGGCCAAGAGTCACACGTCTAGGAAACCACAAATCACAATGAGATGTGCTACAATACAGCTTGTGTCTGACACCGTGCCAGACTTGAGTGTCCACCTAGTGACACACAGATCTATCTTCTACTTGGAAGTGTGGTACCATAAATAACATCACAAGAGTACAAAAAGGAAAATGCATTCAGATTTCCCATAGGTAAGTAAAAGGGGGGGATTTTTAACAACACATATGATAAAATTTTCCATAATGTGAAAGTACCATCCTCTGGCCTGCTAATGTAAAGTCTAGTATCTTGCAGATAAGCAGCGAAGTGGCATAAAGAAGATGGGTGTTGTACAAAATGGCTAGATAAAATTAATTCAGCTACTAGAAAAATAAGGCACATATCTTTACCTCAATGACTTCGCAGTAATTACCCTCAGCTACTGCCTGCTAAATCTTGGTTAGATCTTAATTGACATACTCAATTATAAAACTATAAATTTGGGAGAGGAAAGATCTCCCTTGTCTTTAGCTGCAATAATGTAGCTAATTCTAATAACGGTTTGTTATCTTGCCAAATACGTTTAGCAAAAGATTTTTCTAATAGTTTAATGTCCCTACCAGAAAAAAAGAATATTCACAATCTCTGAAGGATATAAAACATCCAATCGATAAGTTAATCAAATTAATCCTGTCAGTTGTAGAGAGGGGTTGGGTCTTCTGCTCTCTGACACTGTAGTAGCTGCAAATGCTGATAGCTAAAAAACAACCCAATAGTGCAAGAACTGAGCTGTGGGTTGGTAATGATGCTCCTTTTAGATCTTGAGAAATTTTGTGTTCTCTGGACTCTTATTATGTCCCATTACAAATTTTCCAAGCTTACAAATGGGCTTTTCTTTAATCATTGTCTTAAAATAAAACCAAACACCAACCAGCCACAGAAATGACAATGCTAAAAAAATCAAACATGAAATTCAATGAGGAAGTTTAAAGCCTCGTTTAAAAATTTCCACAGTGGTCCTGTAAAATGTAGTTGTTACCCTCCAGAATATTTAGAGCAGCAGTTTCTATCTTTAACAAAATTGAGTACTGTTTAGTCTCCAGAGGGGTGTGCTGCTACCAACAGCTTTGAAACCTTTCGAAGGAACTTCTCTAATGTGGGGTGCTTGTTGCATGTTTTGAGAAGAGAGGGATAACAGATCAGGCTATTTTCTACATTTTCTAAATGTTCAAACTAAAAAGTTGTGATTTCCCCCTCCACACTCCTCCCCCAAGGGGGGGAACTGTAACTCAACCCACTTGTTGGCTCTTCTCCACTGAATACAGATCATATGGTGTAAATCTTACTGAAAGGGAAGTTGTCATTTGTTATAAACACATTTCTCTGGAGGGAGTAACTGGTGAACTGTAGACACCTGGATGTACTGAGTGCGTGACTAAACACGCCTCTGTGTGCCTGCATACAAATTTTGGGTACTGTAAAGATCACACAGCTAGCCTGAATAATCCACTGTATCATTTTGGGGATCAGCATTCCCCAGAGGAGGTTTTACAAGATGAAACTGGCTGCTGCTTCCATCTGCACTCTATGTGCATGTGTTCTAGAGTGCCTTCTCCAGGCTGATCTCTCCAAGTGGCAGCCAGATGTGGCTTTGAACTACTCCTCTGCTCTTTCTCTCCTTTGGTTTCGACTCTTGTGAATGGTTCAAAGTTTGGGAGTCCCATGCTGCCAGGCTCCAGTGCTGGTGTATGAGGTCCAATTCCTGCCAACAAAATCCCACCTCCAGCACTGTTCAGGAGAGCTGTCAGTGCTGGTATCTGCAGTGGCAGCCAGGGATTGATGCTGGGATGTAAGCAGGCCTGCACTGGTACTGATAGAGCAAACCAGTGGTGGGCACCTGTGAAAGTGCTGTGGGCAGCATCCCTAGCAAAAGCAGTAAAATAACTGAGTGGCCAGAGCCTCTGATGTTAGACACAGATGGGCTATGGGCTATATTGGATTCTGAATCTGATTTGTGCTTTCAATTTAAAATAATGTTGCTACAGCTGCTTTTTTCTTCTTCTTTTTTTTTTTTTTTCCCCTTTTTAAATCTCGAAGGGCTGCACAGGAGAACAGAGATTCTTTTTACTGAAATTGGCATCACCCTTTTTCCCCTGCTTTTCTACGTGATTTTATACAACAACCACAGCTGACTTTCACGTGAACTGGACAGAAACAGGAAGAAATTCTGTCTCTGGCATTATTAGCTGACTTCTTGGCATGGGAAAATAAGAGAGTGTGCAGACCGCTAACACAGGCAGTATTTCTTGAGATGAGTTTGAACAGGGGCAGCATCTGATGAAGTGGAAAAATGAGCTTTTCTGTTCCAAAGGTTTCATACTTTCTAGGGCAAGGCAGGAAGTGTTCTTTTCCAGAGAGAAAGGAAATAGGAGGGAGGCTGGGGAAGTGATATGCATGCTGACAGAGGAATAAAAACCAAATAATACTTCCAAGAAATGTTATAGACCCCGAAGTATATCTCTGTGAATTTTTTTTAATAGAAGTAATTTACTCACTTTTATGCTATTAAAATGCAATAGATGACCACATCAAAAACCTGTGATCTGAAAGAACAATTTTCTTTCCCTCGTTGTTTCTTCTTGTGTTTTATTTTATGTTACAGTTGTGTGTTTTGTACCAGAGAAGATAGAATATGAGCTTTGTAAGCAAGGACCATCTATGCAAGATGCTGTCAGTAATTGCAGGAGTTGTCATAATTGCAGTAGTTGTCAGTAATAAATACAGTATTCCTAGAAACCTTTATCAACTGATTGCCTATCCAGTATCATTCCACTACTTGTTTGTCCAGTGAGTTCTCCAAAGACATATTTTGCTGTGGCTGAAGTGATGCTGAATGCTTTTATTTGGTGTTAAAGCTGCTAGGCATTGAGGTTGCTTGGTCTGTAGCGAATGCAGGTCTTCAGGCTGCTGTAAATCTTGGGGCGTCAGGAAAGTTAGCCTGCACCAATGGGAAACAGTGATATATTCTCATTGATCCCTTTTCTGAATAGCTAGCCATTTCATAAAAAATGTCTAGATACACAGCAGCATTGGTTCCCTGGGTTAGTAGCTAATTATAAAATGCCCTGCAGTTCTCTTTTAAAACGAAATTAATTTAAAGTATTTATGTCTTATTTTTTGTGCAAGGTAAGAGTTTAAAGTGCTCTTGGTTTCAGAAGAGACTTGAGAGACCTGCAGAGACTTGCAGAGGCAGCACAACCTGTGCTGTGGGGCAGGCACCTGTGAAGGGGCGCAGGTCCCATCACCTGGATAGTAGCCCACGGCAGGGTCTGAGTCAGTATCTTGTGTTCCTTTGTGCATTTCAGATTTTATTAATTGTCATTTGAAGTAGCAGCCTTTTCCTTGGCTTTAGTGAGATTGGGATCAGGTACAGTGTGATTTGCTTTCAGTGGTGATGGAAGCATAGGAAGAAGTGATTCTGTGCCCAGCATCTAGCCAGGACATGTTGCAGGTGCTGGATGTCCCTTTGTCAGGATGGTAATAAATAAGAGTGGGTCAGTCACTTAGGCTCTTGCTTTGTCAGAGAAAACCCCACCTGCTGAGAGAGAAGATTTTTCTAGTGGTTGGTGAGGAGAACATTCCCTGGGGTTCCTCCCTGCTCAGCAGAAGGGTGAACGTTATATGGGGCATCGTGTTCTGTCTCTGATTTTCTTTCAAATGTTGTACCTTTTGGTTGCCTTGTGAACTCCTGGTCCTGACCTGCTTTCTATGTGTGGGGCTTTTTTTCCTGTCTTTGTGCCTGGCTTTCTACCTCCCCCTAGGTTCTCTGGTCCTTTCTGTCATGCTTTTTAATCACCTTGTTATCTTCATGCTTCTCTCCTTTCAATTAATGAATTTCTCATCTCTTGTTGCTTTCATACTTCTACACATCTCTTTACCAAAACTGGGCTGTTTTAGGAAGAATAATAATAATTTCTAAATAAAAACCAAAGTCTCTCTTGCAGATTTCCCATGACTTCAGTGCATTTAAAATGCACACAGAGGTATTCTAAGCTACACTTTCTGTTTTTGAAGGATGTAGCTTCTAACTCTGCAGGTGAGAACAATAAGTAATTTTTTCATTTATCCTGGTGATAAATATAATCCCTGTCCATTTGGGAGCATTTGGAGGCCACCAGCAGTAGCTGCAGCTGTCTCCCAGCTTGTGTTCCTTTGCTGTGTTTAAGACTGATTATATTTTTAATCATTGATATGAAGTAGGGTTACTCAAGATTTTATTGTTTGTGATTTTTGGATTTGATGGAAAGGTTTCTGAAGGAGGGTCTCTCCATACATGTGTAGAACTTCACTAAAATTCCCTCCACAGTGCTCAGACACACAGCATCAACATCATTTTCTCTGTAACTGTAGGAAGGAAAATGAAAACAAGTTAATATTGCTGAATGCAGCTTAAGGGTAACAGGATGCATCTCAATGTACTTACTGATCCTGGATTTTGGCCAGGACTCCAAGCCAATAGACTACTGAAGCCCAAAATTGTATGGTTTCTTTAATGATCATAAGTAATCGGGAGATTTTGTATTTGCATTTTATCTTGGAGGCAAGTGTTAGAAATAGGTGTAACCAACTGTCACATAATCCAGCTTAGAAGAACGCAGCCTTTCCAGCTGCATGGATGCCTTACTGGCTGGAGGGTTTTTCTGCACATTAAAAAAACCCAAAACAAAACCAAAACACCACCTGTCAATAGCATATGAAAAGACTTCAGTGTCTTTAATCTCCTAACTGTCTTAAACTGTGTTTTAGGGACTATGTGGTAGACATAATTGGATTTTTTCCTCCTAAATGCACACTAAAGTGTTGCACGAACCACAATGCAAAGCTGTTTTTACATCGATATGAGTTGCTTGTGAACCTCTGGCGTTATTTTTAACCTGGAGGTGAAAATGATGTATGAAGTGTGTGTTCCCACAGTGTCTCCTTTGGCTTGACTTTTCCTTTTGCTACCAAGATGTTTCACTGATGCATGTTTCAAATGCACGTCAACTTCCTGTCAAAGACTGCGGTGAGAAGGAGAAACAATAGATTTTGCATGGTTACAGGTTTATACATCTTCCATCTTGCAGTTATGGGAATTTATTGTGTATCCTATATTTTATTTTTTCCCCTATCTTTTTTAGGCGTATTTGGATGAAAAAAAGCTGGAGTACTGCAGTGTGTGTAAATATAACATAATAGAGACAAAAGTCAGTATTCAATGGAGAACCAATTTAGCTTCTTTTCTCTGCAGTGGAGTCACCTTTGTACCTTTGCATTGCCGTGGCTTTACAAACAGTAAGAACAGCCCTTAGGTCAACCCTCAAGTCTTCAAATGAACTTTTTTAAGTGATCAATTTTTTTTTTTTAATGTAGTAGAAGTGCAATATTTATTCTTCAAAAAGCAGCTAGTTTTCAATCTAAATACTTGGATTGTCTTTGCTTTTCTTTCATAAGGTCTTGCTGACTCAGAATGCTGATGTATTTGTAATTTTATTTTCATCTGCGGGATAAAATTCTTCCATAACATGCAACTACAAATTAACTTACCTGTGACATATATTTGCTTTGTTATATGGTTATCTCTTGGCCAATTTTAGGTTATGACTAAACTTAAGTGATGCAGAAAACCCCTTGATTTTGTGGGAATTTGGATATTTCCCAGCTTCTTTATGTAAATTTAGAAATGGCCTTACTAACTGCTTCAAGAATAAATACTACAACAGCATATATGAATTTTGGTTTTGTCTGCATTTCATTTTACTTCTTGTTTTTAATTAACTGTAGTACTAATAGCTAATTTTGCAAATACTGAAAACAAAAAAGATGAGGGGATTGATTTGCTTTTCTATAGCAATACAAAATCCTGATCTGGTTTTGATGAGTGCATAGCACCCCCCTTCCTAGTAAGGGATTGTCCATTTATCTCCTTTATGGTGCCACCAGGTGTACCTAAGAATCCCTGACCTTAAGGCTGTCCTTTAGCTCCCCATCACATTCTTCCCGGGGATGCCCGTAATATTTGAACTCTGCTCCACTCCTTCAACTCAAGCTCTGTTTGCTCTGACTAGCACAGAGCACGAAAAGGAAGAAAAGGGGAAGATAAGGGTTTTTTAGCAGGCAGAGCTTCCACGAGCCTGAAGGTACATTGGAATGACTCTGAAGGTGTGTTGGTTGGGGCTGCTGCCTCTGCCTGTCGTGGGGGCCTGGCACTTGTCCCCCTTGGCATGATGCTCATTTCTGCCCTGAGGTGATGTCTTTCCCGGCACCCCTGCTTCACATGTAGAGAGGATGTGACATAGAGGACTGGAAAAAGCTGGTTTTTTTGGAGGACGAGGGCAAGTCTGAGACAGACTATGCTGCTCAAGTGTGATAATTTGTCAGGGAGATTTGTGTGAAAATGAGAAATCAGAAAATATGGGTGGGCATGGGAAAGGAGAGCGATCTAACAACAGGAAGGAGGAGATGGAGACTGGGCACAGGGCAAAAGTAAGAGTGTAGGAGGAGTTACGTTTTCCAGATAGGGGCAGTAAGCATATATTGGCATGGCAGTATTGTTGTCCAGGTCTGGAAGAGGACATGATTTTTCTGGATCTCATCGCTGCTGAGCTTCCATCTAACTTGAAATCTCATGGCAAAGAGCATTTTCTCTTTGCAGTGGTAATCCACCAAGAGAATGACAGCAATTTCAGTAATTTCATTAGCCCAGATGGCAGATGAGTAAGTTCCCACTGTGCCAGTGAACCTCAGCAGCATAGCAGGATGGTCAGTGAGGACATTTTGGGCTTGCAATTTGTTACTGGAAATCTAAATGATTAATTGCAAACACTCACATGGAGAGGGAACTTCACGTTAGGGTTACGTATGAAGGATATCTCAGTTGCCAGAATGAGCGATCTGTAAATGCTGAATTTACTTCCCCTTTCTAGAACAGTGCTTCTGATAATACAGGCATGTGCTGCAAATTCCCTGCCCCGTAAGTAAGCAGGAGGATTTGCTCACGACCAGTCTGGGTACTGTGCTACAGCTTTGTGGTGGCTGCTGCCTTTTCAAGCCAGTCCAAGGATCAGAAACTGGAAAAAACATGCAGCAAAGGAGGGAATTTCAGGGTGGCAGAGGAATGGTTTGGCAGTTTGGACTGTCATAGGCTGCCTTGAATGATAAGTCATGCAGGATTCAAAGTGACAAGCATTCAAGTACTTATGGATTTAGTGTTTTAGCTTGTAATGTTAAATACAGAGTCAGAGTGGACATCTGTTATGCTATCAAAACTTACTGTGTTCAGGCAAAGCTGCTGCTTAAGTATCTGGCCAGAGTGAACATGAAAAAAAGAAAAAAAATGCCTTAAAGACATGGAAAGTTAGCTTAGGCTAACAATCAATAATGCAGCATCTTTGAAGTTTCTAAAACCATGGAGATTAATTTCCTAACAGAAGATAATTTCTGTGCCTCTTGTGACAACATCTGGTATTGCAAGATAAGTTTTAATAGAACTTTTTATCCTTTGATCAAATTTTCATAATACTGTGGGTTGGCACATAAGCCTGTTATACTGTCAGGTCTCCGGAACCTCTCTGGGCAGCCTATTTCAGTGTTTGAGCTCTCTTGCAGTAAAGTTGTCTTAAGATGTTTCAGTAGGTGCCCACCACCCCTCGTCCTGCCAGTGGGCACCAGGGAGAAGAGCTGGGCTGCAGCTGCTTGCCAGTGGGATTGTGCCATTCACACTGTAGGTTTCAGCACACTGAATTTAATAGGTGCTGCTGTTTCCCCTTCCAGTGGTGATTCAGATTCAGTCTTGTCACTTTTAACTCCCCTCCATCTCCTGTATTGCCAGGGAATTCTTACAGCATTTGGAAAGGTTTCCACATTGTCAAACAGGTTACAAGATTTCGAGGGCAGGTACAGAATATTTGGATTCCATGAAAAAGCACTGGTTTGATACTCATTTCATCTGGACATCTGAAAAGTTACTTGATTCCTTTGGAAAAAAAATATAGTAACACCAACTTTCAGAATTACTATTTTAAGGGAGTCCTGTCTTTCAGTGTGGTAGTTTTCTTTTGAAATGGTGGCTTTTTGAGTTGCTTTTTGGAGTTGAATATTGAAGGTACACAAAGGTAAAATAATTTTGTACTGACACAGGTTAACACATCCTGTGTAAGAAGTCTTGTTTTTTTTTTTTCTTGTGAAGATCTCATTAACTTTAAGCCAACCACTGCTCCGCTTAATTAAAAAAACACAAACAAATATTTATTTCCAAGCGAAGTCACGTGTCATGCAGTGTATCAGGGTCATGACATGAAGGCAGGTGAGCTTCATCCTGTGAGGTGCTGGCACTTAGGCCTTCCCTCAGCAGAGCACTTCATTTTGTGCCAGGCTGTGATTAGTCAGTAGCACACCCTGCCATGCTTTGCTTGAGAGAGGCCGGACACTCAGCACCCCGCTGTATTGAGCCAAGAATGTGCCGCATATTAGAGGGGAAAAAACGACATTGTGCTCTAAAAATACCTTTTTGCAGGTCATATTTCCTCTCCATATTCCCTTTCAGGTCTCTCTGGTACCTGATATTATTCAGTGGTGGTAGATAGAGAGGTTTGCTGGACAAGTGCAATGCTTTTATAGAAAGAGTCATTCTGTGATTTCAGATTGCTCAAAGCTTTTTCCCTTCACTGCACTTATTGAGGGGAAGGGAATCTAAATGTATGAGGGCAGAAATAATTTCCCTTTTCTTTAACAATTGCACCCATGATGTCAGCTGCTGCTAGTAATGTAGAGTGATAAATTGACATTGAACTTGAACAGAATTCATGGCGTGCTGGAGACAATAAGAACCTCTGAGGAAATAATTATTTTGCTGCCAGGAGCTCATGCATCTCAAATTGGTTGGTGCGGGGACTTTAGAGCAGCCTGCCTGCCTATTGACTGGAGTTGAGAGCTAGTGCTGCCAGCTCTATGTTAGTGCAGGAACTCAGGCTTTGTGGTTTGCTCCTAGCATGTCAGAAAAAAGAAAAGAGAGTGACAAAGGTCTGATGTTGCCCACTTTTGCTTGCTTGCTTGCAGGGAGAGCCAGTGGGTGTTGAAAACCAAGTTCAGTAATATGTTTTTTCCTGCGAATATAGGACTTTGATACTCTCACAGCAGTACTTAACTACAGACACTTGGTTATAGCACGATTCCTAATGAGTGGGAGGTCAGTTGCACACTGCAGCCGCTAGAATTCAATTTAGTGTTCATGGGCTCAATCGATTTGGGGAGGGCAGAGTCCCTCTGATCAGTGACAGTTGTTACCAATTGGGGTCACAATAATTAAATTTCCCATGAAAGTAATTAGTTTCCATTGTACACAACACTTTGCTGGGTGTTTTTTTGCTTTGTTTTGGGCATGGCAGTTCTAACTAAAAAGCCCAGCCACTCTGTTCTTCTCCTCCCCTCATTAAAGACAGTTTGAATGTTGAGGATGCTCCATGATGGCCTATAATTAAGGTCTTACTTTTCATTAGAATAAAACATAAATTACAATCTGGCACTGAGTTCCTGTTGACTTTCACTGAGAGTCAGGCATCTTGATGTCTTCTCTGACTTTGAAAATTTTACTCTTTATTCAAAGGTCATGTTCTTGCAGAGAAATAATCTTTCAGTATGTATTTCAGTTTTTCTAAAAGTATTAGTACCTGCAAGGTGAGACAGAGTGGAAATTTACCGGGGCCGTTCTGTAACTTGCGCACATGCGCCCAGCGCTGCAATAAACATACCAGCTTTACAACTTTTACAAACTTTTACAAAGCTGTAAAGTTTAATTCTTTTTTCTGCAATTCAAAGGGACAAGAAAAGATAACTTCCCAAAGTTTGTAGCTTTCTTATGTCTCAAAGAGACTTTTCATTTGAACTTTGACCTCCTAATTCAGGATATGTTAATTTGTACAGGTCATAAAGTTTTGGAAGGTTATAAATTAGTGTACTTAATCCCTATCTAAATAACAAACTTACAATATACAAGCTTGCATTTTCAAAGAATAGTTTGGGTCAGAAGGGGCCTCTAAAGGCACCATCTGGTCCAACCTACCTGCAATGAGCAGGAACATCATCAAATACGTCACTTTATTCTGAGCTGCTCTTATAACAGAGCGTGGCTCCTTGGTGTCATCTTAGCTCCTGATTTGGGCTTGGCTTCAACTAACAAACGTCCAAAATGTGGGACAAGTAAAATAAAATTTTCATCTGTGAAAATCAACATCATGCTTTCAATAACAATAACTTTTAGTAACAGTTAGTGTTACAGCTCTGTGTTTTTCCAGTGGGCAATTTTTAACAATGAAATTTTCAGACATCCAGTGTGGTGTGAACCAGCAGCTTGGACAATAAGCTTGATGTCATCTACTGATACGTGGTTGAAAGCTATGTCTGAACTACCAAAGGGCTGTCTCCTCTGATATTTATTACTTTGATAATCATAGTTTTTCAGTGATGCATCTCTGGTTATATTTGGTTTATTCAGTTCCATCAGTTATGGTGTTACACTGGTTAGAAATGACTTCTTGGGGTCTTTTTTAGGCATGTAACAGTATAAAATCAAGTGTCATTGATATATTCAGCGGTGGTGCTTTTGCTGTGACAATTGAGGCTAGTCTCTGGAGCAACAAAAAAAGCCTTCCAGTAACATCTGGGTGAGGAGAGTACCATATATTTAATCTCTGACCTAACTCAGTTCTTTGCTTTGTTTGATGCTTTCAGAGAAGAATCCTGTGTTCAGTATCTTTCTTCCCTTTTTTTCATGCTACTGAAATCTTTAAAAATGGAGATGTTTCATAGTTTGCTTACCAAGGTAAATGGTATAGCTAAACTAAATAGTAAAATGTAAAAAACCAATTAAAATTACTAGTACCTTGTGTGCAGTGAGCTGGTTTGGTTACCTGCTGGTGAGGTAACGGGAGCTGGCTTGTCTTGCCTACTGTAACCTAGAATTTGATGTGGATATACGAAGGCATGAATGAAAAGGTTAAAAATTTGCAATACTTTCACCCCACAGAAGTGGCCCATAGTACTCTTTTTAGGGGAGTTTTAGCCAGTCTTTGGGGGAAGAAGGCTTTGATGCTACCTGTGCTGCAGGGCAGCACTTCTTCTATCACTAAAAGTTTCAGTGTGTCCTATCAATTTTTTCAGCTGAAGCAACAGTTCTTAAAGTGATCTCTTAGTATTGCTTGGAAGTCTGTGCAGTATGTAGTGGCTTAATTTTTCTATATACAGCTTCATGCAAACACCCTGGAAGGAATTCAGAACAGGAGAGTTTTAGTCACCAAGCAGAGAGAAAATAAGGGCTTAAGTATTGTGTACTTCTCTTTTCCTTTTAGCAGTATCCCATGTAATGCCAAAGTCATAAAATGGTCCATAAAATGGAAAGGTGAAAGGGTTCCTTGTCCTATATAATTACTAGACCTTAGCTCCTGTTCACTTGGTCCCATTGTAGGAATGCTTTGGCTCTGGTTCCCTGCACATGTTCTTTAATGAATTGCTGGCATTTATACTGAAGACAAAAAAGGAGAACATTATCCTTTAAAACTTTTCTTCTATTTTCATTTAATTAGTGCTATTTACAGATGCAGAGAAAAAAATTTAAAAATCCGAATCTGCTAGTTTTTCCTTTTCTGCTGTGGTAATAAATGTCTGGGATGCAAGGCACTAAATTCAGTGATGCAGATAGGAAATTATTTGTTGGTTAGTTGACTGTCTATGGTTAGCTGTTCTTCAGGCTTTGAGATTAAATTTCTCTGGAGTCTCACTGGGGACAGGATTATAAAGAGTTTTTGCATGCTCCATTGTACTGACCCATAATTTTGTGCTGTAGCTGCTGAGTTTTTGAGAAAGCAGGAGTGGGCTGCATTCTTCTAATTTTTGCAGGGGAGAGACTAATATTCAGTGCTAATATTCAATTCTTTTTTTTCTGTATCAATCAACAAGTGCCAGCAACATGGATAAATAAATGAAAATGTATCCATAGTTAGTCTGTGAGACCTGGATATGAGATGAAAAACCTGACTGGTCTTGTGTTGCAAATAAATTCCAGTTCATCAGAATTTTTTTAATTTTTTCTTTTTTTCAGCAAGAGTCTGAATGCTGTGATTATTACTCAGGCTACCCAGTTATCTGAGAGACACCTCTTTTTGGCTTCTTGAAATCTCCTTACCCGCAGCAACCTGACCTCACCCCTTTCCTGACTGGAGTCAGCCTCATCTTTTCCTCACATTTGGTCTTGTTTTACTAGGGGCAGTTTTGATCAGCTGGAAACTGCTCATGAGCAGCAGCTCAGTCTCTGCTTTGGGGTTTAATCTCTGTAGGCCTGTGTGTGCAGCTTAGGTGTATTTTGGAAGTGCAGCATGCGTTGGTGGTGCCACTAGTGAAACTACCCCTTCTGCTTGAATCTCCGTGTTTGTTTTGCAAAGATTTGTTCCTTTATGATGCAGAAAATGTCACCACCGTAATACCATCTGTGTGCTTTTTCCATAGAGGAATGCAGGTGAAATTTGACACTAGGGTTGTTCCTATTTCCCAGCTAGGGACTTTGAAACCTGCTTCATTCTTTTCATCAGTTCTGGGCAGAAATTTCATTTTGAGTAACCAGTAGAGATTGCTATCCATCTGGGAAATAGAAAGATAGCCAGACACAAACCTGGTTTGATGTGGACCCTGTCTGTCAAGACTCTAGGAGAAACAGCAACACAAGGTAAGAGCTAGAAAAAAAGAAGGTGGCCACTGAACTAGCATGCACAGGAAAGGGCAGAATTAGCACTAGGCAGTTCAGAATGTTAAATGAGGGAAACTTAATGATTATAACAAAGCAAAAAGTCAGTGTATTGTTTTGATCACAGAAGATAAATCACCTAGCCAGCTCTCCTTTACAAACAGTTAATGTGGGTTATTTTTGCTCCTGGAGTTGTGGGCCTCCAATTTATATTAAGATTGAAGAGCATTAATCATACTTATTTGCACAGACTTTATCCCTGAACAGATTCTGGTCGATTAAATTTTGCCCCATTACTGCTTTAAGTAATGACTGTGCTACATTTAGGCTTTGTTAGGGGAAGAGCGTTATAATAGCTGAAGTTTTGTGTGGTTTTGGGCAAGCTAGAGTGACCTGAAGGCTTTTGTGTAGTTGACTGTGATTTACAGCGTAGAAGAAACAAGTGGCTTGTGCTGCCAATTCAGAAGATGCCAGAAGTGAATTTTGGTAGGCAGCCTGGTCACGTAACTTATGTGGGTTATAATAGTATAAACTAGTGATTAGTTTTTACCTATGTCTAGTGGCATAGGGAGTTCTCTTCTTATCTTCTCTTAAGTACAATGCAGCTCAAATCTAAAGCAGTGTTAAGCTATCAGCTAGCACAGGTGAATAATATCTGTGGGTCACTCTTCAGGAGATAATGGCAATTTTACCTGTGTTTAACTGGAGCAGACCAGCAGGTGGTATATCCATAGCTGCTGTTTCATTGCCATGCCAGCAGTTAACAGCTGCTCTTGGTGGCTCAGACAGCATATCATCTGTGGTATATTAAGTGCTGTGCTTTAAGCTGACTATCAGGGGTACAGTAGACAGATGTCTGCGTTAAGTTGTCCACTGGTTAATGTACATTGCTATGAGTGGTTTATAATGTAAAGGAGTAGGGTACCTAATCTCATGCCTATTGAGATGCATGTAAATGGTTACATGGATCCCTGATGCTGTTCTGAATGTCCTGTTATGTGCACTTTGGCTGAAGTGCGGGAAATGCATTTTTGGATTTTTTTTTTTATAGGAGGTTAATGTGCATGTAGGCTGTGTACCACATGTGGGCAATTTATGTCTCAGACTTCACTACAACCAATATTTTCTCTCAGGCCAGTAGTATCTTGAGACAGCATACTTTTCTTTACATTTATGTCATTAGTTTGTTAAGCAAAGTTTGCCTAGTGTTATCAGTAACAATATTTATTAGTGAGTTTTTCCTTGCCTGACAATTTACTTGCTTGGAGGTAAAATAATTTTCTGTGTTGTTATTCTATTTTTACGGCTTTAGCCTCTTTTCTGCCTCTTAAGTCAAGCCTGGGATTGTATTTTTGCTTAGCTTTCTCGTGTATAGATGTATTTTAGCAGAGACCCATTAAATGAATTTGGGTATTGCACATTGACACATATACATATATACTCATGCACAGAGTTTTCTGTTAATGTGTGTTCTTGTAGACAGTGACACTTAATTAGTCATCACAACTTCCCAAAATCTGGTTAGATTAGGTTATGGCTATGTGCCATTTAAAAGTGAGTGTCTACAGTTTTCTGTATTTTTGAGTTATTGTAGTCTAGCTAAAAATTAATCTGAGAATATACACCTATGTACAACTCTGATTCTAATGAAACAGTATGATTGCATTCGTTGTTATTCATATCTATTTATACATTCAAAGGTTTTAAAATTTTAATTTTATTTATGAAGATGTTATATGCAGTTCCTTATTAAGATATAGAGTGTTACTAGACCTTAAATGCTTCAGGTATATACCAAAGTCTCCCGTTGCTAAGAGGAGCCTGTTAGCTGCTTGCTTGCTTAGAACTGGGGTCATCTGGCAAATATACTGAAACATAAAAATCTTGAAAAGATCCTGACCATAGATAAGGAGCTAAGTGCTGAGATCTGGCTCCTGCTCACTTTACCCCATTCTTGCATAGGAAATGTCTTGCAGTGTTGAGTTTTTCTAATAAGAGCACTGGCTAATTCAAAGCTCGGCAGATCCCGAGGATTCGAGAAATCTTGACCCGGAGGTTTTCTTTCTCCTACCCTTTTTCATGTAACCTGTAAAGGGAAGTTCTGGGATTTTTTTACTGGCTGTTGAAATTATCACTTTGAGTTCAAAAGATTTTTTAGCAATTCAGAATGTTGTAGACTGACATTTGTCAGGGCAGGCCCAAAAGGAGAGACAAAATCCTGGGCTGCAGCAGATAATAGGTAGAAAGAGGTTGAGCTCTGCCCTCTATCCAGTTTTATTAGCTCCCTTGGTAACTCAAGGGCAGCTGAAGACATAACATTTTCGAAACATCACGTCCTTGGAATCAGTACCTGTGTAAGCCCCACAGCACTAACTTAAAAGTTCACCAGCATATTGAGAAAAAATGGACAAAGGTCTGAAATGTATCATAATTGAACAAGCACTTCTAAGTGCCAACCTAGTTAAATTACAGGAATTTGCTCTAATTAATGCAGCTGTAATTAATACAGCTGTACTAGTGCCATAATTAGTATCTTTTTTCATCCATGGCTTGTGTTATGGAAACAAAATACTGTGTAGTAGAATTCTGTTCACATTGGATGCTTTGATTTAGCAGTTGTTTGAGGGGTTTTTTTTAAGCTGATGATAGGAAGCTCTAATAGGAAGGAATCCAAAAGCCCTTTAGACACCATCTTAATTTTAAGCATTGTTACTGGATCTATTGCCTTCAGTAGAATTACTGTTTTGGTGCTTTCCTAGATGGAGCCTGGGTTAACTGGAGTATTTGGTAGATAGGCAGTGTACCTGTTGCATGCAATTGGGAGGCAATCACTGGAATGAGCAAGTCCTGCAAATCTTGTAAACACCAGGGTGGCCAGGGAGTAGGTATGGCTAATTTTCTATGTTCAGTGTTCATGGATTTGGGGATAAATTTGCTGGCTCTTTGTCCCGTGCTGTAGTTGAAGGCTGACCACTTAGCACCTTTCCTTACCCTGTTGTGCAGTATCAGCATGCCTGTGCTTTGAGTCCGACCGTGCCAAAATAAGCAAAGAAATAGAAGAATTGCAAACCCAAATGCCCTCCTGCAATCCAGAGCTGGGTACCTCTAATGGAGTATTTTTCTATTTATGTTCTTTATCTTTTGCTGAGGCACCTAAGCATCAGATACAGGATGCACACAAGTTAATTCTGTACAATTGTGATGATATGGCATTATACTCTTGCTAAAGCGTTTTTAAAAAAAAATTTTTTTTTTTTGCTTTGTCTATACCGTTTATTGACTGGAGTTCTCAGTTTTGCCAGGTTCAGTCTATTGTTAGCAGAAAAAGTATTTCCTACTCACTCTCCCTCGGAAATGGTGTATTTCAACAGGAAATAGCATAATAGACTAATCAAAGAAAGTCTGAGGAAGGTAGCCCTGCCTTGGTGGGGGACTTCTAGTTGTCCTGGCTCCCACTGTGCCATGACAGTGGGGAGAATATGCTGCTGCGTTCTCCAAAGTATGACTCTCCTAAGAAACAACTTACTGATTAAGTAGTCTTACAGGCCATAAAGCACTTTTTTTCATTAACTACCTTGCCCTAGCACCACTTTTGCAGTATTTGAGGTATTTTTTGCCCCAGGGAATATTTTGTTATTTAGACCATGTCTGTTGTTGAAGAAATTAGAAAACTCATGGTTGTGATAGTGGTCTGAGTCCTTGCTAGTACATGGATATGCCTGTGAGCTACTGTTCTGTCTGACTTGCACAGATGTCAGTAGTATTTGAAAGACAACTTTTGTACTCTGCTGCAATAAGACTTGAAAATAAGGAGCTCTTTGTCATAAAAGTCAAAAAAAGTATTGAGATAAAATTTATAATTAGCTTTTTTTCTGTAGTTGCCAGTGCAAGTACTCACATGAGTCCTTTTTTTAATCCGAGGCATAAATGAAATCAGAAAATTGCCATGGATGCTTAGTTTCCTTGTTTGCTATAATGAAATAGCTTGTGCTGGTTTTCTTTTTTTTCCTTTGTCTTGGAGAAGATCTATTAGGGTACAGCTTAAAGTGATTTTCTGGATGTTGTAGTAAAATTGCCAAAGCAGATTAAAGTATATTATAGAGACAGCAGTGTGATGAAAAATTCAGTTTTATTTTCTCATGAATTGTTATTCATCACAGGAGTCATTTAGAATCTCCAGGTGTATTCTTGCTCATTTTGCATGTATCTTTGAGATTCACCTGGGGTTGTAAGTCAAAAACACAGGAACCTTTAATTAATCCATTTATTTCCTTGATGGCATTAGTCCATGCTTCATTTCTGGTCAGATAACACAATAATGATGTGACTTTTTCATCCATAAAACCTTGTAGATGTGCACTGAACATCTGCACATAATGAATCCCTTCATGTAAAGAAAGATAAGTGACTTATTTATCATGCTAGATTTGCAAGAACTTCTCCTTTTCTACAGGCAGCTTCAGATGTTTGTTGCCACTGAGGGCAAAACTCCACATTCTGTTCATCTAATGAGCAAGGTATGGGATGGATCCTTAGAAAATGTCCATCTCGATTTTTAGATTAGCAGTGAAATGAAAGAAGGTCAAGTGTTTTTTTGCCGTTGTTACTTGCTGAATTACTTTGACAGCCACAAAGCACCAAGTGCTGCCAGTGCATCCTGGATGCAGCAAGTGTGACGTGGGCTGAGGTGAAGACACCCACCCTGAGTGTAACAGTTTGTACAGGGCCAGAGCTTTCTGCCTGTGTGTTCCACAAAGCCTTGGGAGCAATGGTTCAGCTGTTTACCAATATGGGCTCAGTTCGATTACCTAAACATATAATGGCATTTGAGATGTGCTGTAGAGGATCTGGGACATCTTCATGGACAGGTAGGTGCTGTACAGGCTTTCAGGAGACGTGCTCCATGCCCTTCTGGACAGGCAGCTGGGAGCTAGGAGGGGTATTCTAGGGAATATGACACTAGACAATTTTGCCTAGTGACTTGTCTATGTGCAATGTTGGTGACAAGTGGGTTGTGCCTTAGGTGTTGACTGAAACATTAATTGAATCATTGTGCACTGATTATATTGACTGGATGTGCATGGATCATAATGGTAGTGTACACAGCTGGGGCATCCCTGGACACCTATCCATAGACCCCTAAATGGGGGCGTCTTGCTGCCTGCCCACCTTCAGGTCTGCAGGGCAGAGTAGGGAAGGATTGAGATGGGTACATGTGCGTTATCACACCTGTGACATTTTAATTTATTCATGGGAGAAGAGAGTTCTGGAGTCGAGGAGAGAGAGTGGTGTTTGCTGAAATTTGTGTCAGAGGGTCTCCATGGATAGAATTAATCTTTCAGAGAGAAATAGGGCAATGTTTGGATACAGCCTCCATGAGATGGATCTGGGAAAGTGAGAATGTGGAGGTCTCCCAAATACTGACTGAGAAATGTTGAAAGTGACCAGGGCACGGTTACCTCTGTTAACACAGACTTCTGAATAGGAACAGATTAAATAGAAGGACATAATCTAGTCTGTTCTAAGAATGTGTGTGAGGGTGGTGAGGCATTGGAACAGGTTGCCATGAGAAGCTGTAGATGCCCCATCCCTGGAAGTGTTTAAGGCCAGGCTGAACACTGCTCTAGGATGCTCTCCTGGCTTCCTCCGTCCTTCCCATGTGTCTTTTGCATTCCCTGTGGCTTTTCCCAGGTTAGCATAGCCCACTGCTTTTGGGGAAGGAGCAGTTTTCCATTCCCACTAGTGACTTCCACCCCCTGCAGCATGCACAGCTGGGAACAGGCAGGCAGAGACTGTCCCTTCCTGCATCCCACTTGCACAGGACAGAGCAACCTTATAATTTACTCCCTCGAGAAGCTAAATAAATAAAACTGATAGCTTTCATCCCAGACTTACTGAGATGAATGGAAAGGGAGGAAGCAATGGAGAAGTTATGGTGCTTTATAGAGAAGTGTACCAAGAATCATTAGACAAGACTCTGGCACTGAAGTAGCTGAAGGAGAGTAGATGGTGTGAATTCAGATGTTGTGTTGAGTGGGAACCGCTGAAAGTCATAAATGGGCCAAGGGACACGGAGACTAAGCCAAAGCCTTGAATTTCAAGGAATTGCTGGAGACTTCAGTGACACCAAAACCGATAAAAGGGACATCCATGAAATTGCTGGGAACGGCAGATGAAATCCGAGGAGCGAAATGTAGTTTTTTCATTGCTGAATTTACCTCACAAATGACTGGAGGAAGGAATCTGAGAAGCAGCTAAGAAGGGTGATTAGGATCAAATGCAGGGTTTTGGGGAAGGTAGGAGGTCCCAGCAGACTGGCATTTTAAATGCAGCTCCCCTGGATATATTGAATCAGTCTGCTAATGCCTTCACTTAGCTGGCAGCAAAGTTACTAGTTTTAGGATTGTATTTCTCCACCACTTGTTAACAAAAGTCCATTCCTGCTGAGTATCAATAGCTTTTATTGAAGTCTCTGTCTCAGGAGACTGGGCCCAGAAAGGACAAGGGAAAGGCATCCCTCTGTTCTGACACAGATGCCTTCGAGGCAGAGATTAATAACACAAACCTTGGCACTGTGACGAAACTAAGAAAGGTGGAAATTATTTATTTCTTGCTACATAGTCCTTTTTTTAATCTTAATTGCACTAGTCTGTTAAATCTAGTCTGGAAGGGGAGAATTTCTCTGTCACAAAGAGTTTTATTATTGTAGGATTTTGAACATACAGGTAACCTGTTTGTTTAATTTCTGTTTGTGTGCTGCACTGAAAGTGGCTGTAACCTTTTCTCAAATTCCATGGATGGATTTTGAGCAAACCCACAATGAGTGGTGGTGTTTTGAGAGCAAGGGTTTGATCAAAGGAAGCAGCAAGAGTGTTTTTTTTTTTTTGCTATAGTGGTTCTCTTAGCTGTACTGCACTGCTGTAGCACAGAACGCAAATGTAAAAGGGGAAGAATGAGGCAAAAATAGAATCAAGATAACTTTCTGTTTGGTACAATGAGGAAATTCTGGCATGCAAATGTGCCAAGAAGGTAAGCTGGCTACGCTCTGAGATTTCAGAAAAAAAACAGTGATTTCAGACACCTCAATTTTATGGTTCATTGAAGTCTGTCCCTATTTTCATATGTCAAGATGGACACCCAGAAGCACCAGTCTTTTGGTGACATTTAGGGATTATCCCTTGATTCTGAGTCCAGGGTCACAAAGGTTGTCTGCAGTCTGATAATTCACAACAGAAATAGGAAAACTAGGTCAGAAAATGCTTAAGGGATTCCCATTTAATGACATTGAGGCATCGGTCTTGTCAAACCATTTATGATTTCAAGTTCTTCTTTCTTTTCCTTCTGTGTGGCAGATGATTTCTAGAAAGTACAATCAATTGCAAGTTCAGGCAGCATGGGAATAAGTGTCAATAAATACGGAAAATCGTACTTTGTATGCCAGCGTACTGCAAAATCATCCAAAGTGTCTCTGTCCAGCCACTCTTGGAAGATCTTATTTCATCACATTTCTGAGCTGAGAAACAGCTGATGTGTTAGAAAAATCTGTTGGGAGAGATAATGCATGGTTTAAGACAGCAGAAGTGCTTGGAAAGATCAGCATAGAGGTAGACACCTAAACCTGAGCTCATGTCTGGACTGTTCTGTATAGTCAGTGCAGAGAAGGCATCTGTGGGATTGAGCATTTCATCCAGGCAGTGTCAACCCACTACAAATGGGAAGGAAAAAAATATTAACAAATTGTTTCTTTAAGGTATTTCTCTATCACCACTGAATTTTAAGGTTGTTTTAAAATAGCTCATGTGTAGTTGTCTATCCCTTGTCTGACATTTAGCAAGGAAACATCCCAGAATATGGGAGCTCAAAAGAGTACCCAGGAACAATGTCTAACTGTTGATTTTTGGTTGCTTAAAAAACAAGGGAGAAAGCTTGAACCACTCAGCTTCACTGACTTATTCTAGTCTGTAGAGCAGGTATGTGCCTATGCTTTTTATCTTGATTGCAGAAAAAGAGCACAAAGAGGTGAGATCATACACAGCTCTGAATAGACTTATTACAAATCAGAAATCTTGAAGCCTTCTGCAACCCTTGCTGAAAACCGTCGGCTTCAGTGTGACCGGGGTGGAATATTTGGAATGTTATTTAACTCTTGTGTTACAATAACTCCTGTAGGGCCCAGAAAAGTCAGGGCTTCATAGTACAAATGCAGATAAAACAGACCTATCTCAGAAAATTTACAGTATATATACATTTCTCAGATGTATATTTACTTATTTAAACTCTCTATCCTTGAGTTGAATGTTATACTCAAACAGAAAAGCTCAAAGAAATAAATTTTCTTGCATATTTATGAAGTTCTATGGGTTAAAAAAAATTAAAAGTTCCAATTCTCATATATTAAAAGGCTGTTTTATATAAAATTACCACCATCCTGTAGCAGTGAAAAAATTTAAGTGTAAATAGAGGTGAAGGCAAAGCAGTTAACTTAAGCAAGCGCTTTTATACCTAATGTTAGCTGCTTCATTCACCATGACAAACTCAGTTTGAAGAATGTGTATCAAAAAATATAAACCCATTTTGGAACACCTTTTATAGGATCATTTATTTGCATTCCCTGTAGGGATCTCTGGCAGTCTTTAGTCCGGTCTCCTGCTCGAAGTCACTACCTTCAAAGCTCACGGCCTGGTGTAGTTCACATCAAAAGGTCTGCAAGAGAATGCACAGCTTCTTGGGACACCTTGTTCCAGGGTTTGCCACCTACAGATCTCCACTGATTAACATAGAAATTGCATATTCTTTGGTTTTCTTTGGAACGAATCCATTGCCATCAAGAGAAAGTTGCTAAGGACTTGCTTCCAAACTCTCCAACTTTTTAGCCTGGAAATGACCCAAGGTGCTTTTTGGTTAGCTGTGCAGAATAACCTGTACATGTATTAATCCACACTCTGGAAGCTGTTGCAGGCCACTTTACAAAGAGGTTGCTGCTGCTTTTTGAGTAAGGCTTTTTTGTTTGGGATGCAGAAAAGATCAGTGATGGATGCAGGCTGGGGGTTGAAATTTCTGACTAGTGGGAATTGTCTCTGAACTTTAAAAATTGTTTAATTGTTTAACCCTTTAAAAATTGTTTTACTTGAAAAAATTATTTGTAGAGATTTGCTGATTTAGTTCCTTGTCAAGAAAGGCTTAAGTGAGGGGAGCTGGTTTTGTATTTTCACAAACTACTTTTTCTTTGAAAATACTGATTCAACAGGACCTCAGCATCTTGGGGAACACAGCAGTCCTAGTAATGCTTTCCCCAGGAAAGGCTTTTAAAGTGCTGATGGGCTGCCTGGTCAAGTCAATGAGATCTGTGGGGTATCCGGATTTTCCTCTGTAGTGGTAGATACAGCTGTGCAAGACATGAGATTAATAACCCCCTAGGAGATGCCTGTGCATAAACTATAGAGTATGCACTGATACAAATCTTAGGTGAGACACTTAACTTCTGCAGGGCTGAAGTCAGAAAGGTCAAATTCTTTTTTTGTCATATATTTAAATGGTTAGTGTCCATTCCTTTAAATGTTTTGTGGATGTAAATTGCTTTGGAAAACTACGTGGCAAAATTATAGGGAAAGGAAAGCAATGGATATAATGAGCTTCTTAAAGATCACGAGTTGTGAAGAGTTCCGCTCCCTAGGGAGGGCCCAGCTGGACTTGGTTGCACTTTTGTGACATTCACCTGGCAAATGGTGATTGAGGACCCTATGGAGAACACTTAATCACTGTCACATACAGAGGTAGAACCACTTCTGTGTTCTGAGCAAATTTTTCATGTAGCAATGTCTTGTCTGTCACCTGTTTATCCTAGCCCATGGTTAGAAGCACAGAGGCCTCTGCTCCCTCAAGTAAAACGTGCAAATTTTTAGAAATCTAAGAGTTTTTCCTTATATGTGTTCGAGAGAGAGAGAGTGGCTTTTCACAAACATGATTGAACTGGGTTCCCACCTAGTACTGCTCAAATGCAATCCACAGCTGTGAGAGACTGAGCATGATTTCTGTAGGGATGAAGAACTGCAACATGTAACTGTGCTTTCATGAAGAAAGCAAGTTGGATGCTTGTTTCATGTAAAACTAGGGTCTCAGAGCCTGAATGAGCTCAAGTGCTATTTTAAGTTCATTCACAGACTTCCATGATCTTGTTGACCTTTTAGTCCTGACATCCCTGGTGCCAAATAGTATGAAAAGCCAGATTCTCAATGAAAATGAGATTTTTGTCTGTGATTTAAGCTTTCATTAGTGAAACAGATAGAGCACTGAAGACATTGTCATGTGAAAAGGATATATTTGACATTAGTAGGGACTTCTTTTATCGCTCTCTACAGCCATGGTAGAGCTGGGCACGTGGGCAATATATGTGTTTTCAGATCTTTACCCTTTCATCTCCTCCAAACCTAAGATGCTGCTAGAATAGTTTCAAAGCCAAGAAGATTCAGAGCTAAAACACAGGATCAATATGAAAGTATTTGTTTGTTGTTGTATACACAAACATCTACTTTGTTGTTCAGTACAGATTTGAAAAAGCAACACTTTTTTTTGAGTTGTGTTTTTTGTCTAACCCACCCTGTTATTGGGGGTGTCCATCTTTCTCCAGAGTTTTGTGTTGTGGCTATATCCATTTAGAAACCATTTGTTCATTAGTGCAGCAGTAATCATGGAAATAGGTCACAGCCTCTTTGGAGTTAAGCTGTTACGTCCCTACGGAGAACGGCACTTAAATATCAATAGCGTAACCGGGAAAACTCGGCAGTTATTTCCCTGTTTTCTGCAATTCAATGAGGAGTTGTTCCATGCAGACCCCATTGCACTCCAGATGAATGGTGGTGATTGTGAGAAAATGATCTTCTATTAATGCAAGATGTCACACTGAGAACAAAGACTAGTTCTTACCATGATGGGATGAGCTCACTCTAATCCCCAATCTGGGAGACTTTGATGCTTGTTCAGGTGCCAGTTTTTCCATATATGACATACCAGAAAAAACTTTAAAAAGAATGCTGAACAGGGCAGTGTTAAACTGATTCATGGCTCCTGAATCTCAAGGTCATATTGGGTGAGATGTCATATAATTATCCTTTTGCATGCAATTTCCCAGAAAACCACCTTTCCTATCAACAGTTTGAGCTTTCAGGGTGCTATGAAAATCATTCATATTGAATTTGCCTTAAGTAAAGCAGTGCAGGCCTTTTTTTGAGATCCCCTGTTTCCATTTATCTCGCATAAATGTCTAAAATATGTCAGTTTAATTAAAACCAGTTTTGCCTCCAGTTTTTTTGAACTGCAGAATTTACGCCCTCATCCTGGGATTTTGGTGTGTGGTCAGTGAAATCCAGGAAAGACTCATTGTGCCTTCCTGACGCACTGTTCCTCTTCAGTGCCCACCCATCTATCAGAACAGGAAGGACCAGAACAGTGTGAGTGCTCTGTTTCATGAGCTATTACAAATGCTGTGATAACCAGACATTTTGTATAAATTTACTCAGTTACAAAATTAAAAAAAAAAAGACACTGTCATTGTGGCTTGGAGATTTAGAAATAGTGAGATAGCCAGCAGAATTTCAAACTCAATGATCCTGCAAGCTTACAGTTTCCTCTCTCTCTGTTTCAGTAGTGTTTTGTGTTGGTTTCCCTATTCCACTAAGATGCCCCTTCTCTTGGTTCATTATGTCTTTGGCACATAACTGTCTTTTGCCCAAGATCCCTAAGAAGACATTTGGAAAGTCAAGCAGCAAGTTCTAATTAAAAAAAAGGACATGTATTGCTCATTGCTCTAAACCTGACTTTTTTCCCTTGTGATCTGATGCGGGTGGCAAATAGAGGAGGGTCTGGTGGGTGCTGTCCTATTGTCCTGCTGTTCCACCTTTTTATTGTGCCAAATCCTTTCTTTGGGGAAAGCAGGTGGAGTGCAGAAATATTTCTTATTGTGTATATCCCACCAGAGTAAAATGTGAATGTTGCATAACCAACAGGATCAAAGGTTGTTAAAAACCTCAAAGAAATAGCATAATTTCTTTTATTCTAATTTTGAAGGTTATAGGGAAGACTTTTTTGGGGGGTGTATGCAGGGTGTCAAGAGAATAGAAAATAAACTCCCTGAAGAAAAAAGAAATAAAATATTCAAAGTAGTGCTGGAGCTGCCAGACTTGTATTCCTTAGGGAACACGAGTTTTTATTCTGTAGGCTGCTTTGTAAGGACTAAGCCCTCAAAATTTCTGTTTTCAGTTATGAATTTATTTTAATGTATGTATGCTGTGATATAAAGTAGAAGCAGATCAATTAGGAAAGTAAAAGAACTAGGCTGATGTGCCAGAAAGATAAAAACCAAAGTAGCATTCCTTATACCAAGTAAAGGCCTGTAAAATTCCAGCCTAGATTTGTGGGGGGAAAAAAAAAAAAAGAGAAAATCAATGTCAGAGTAATTGGCAGTTCAGAAGCGCTATATTGGAAAGATGAGGCACATTTTGAATATGACAAGATTAGATTCAGAAGCAGATAAATTGCAAGAAGACATAAAAGAAATCTAGTATTTACTTCTGTTTTAAAGGCAGCTTAGAGTTACGATTTGTGTTTGTGTTACCAAAGATGTGTGGTTAATAAAATGCTAGAATGAGTCTGGCTACATAACTAATTTCTGGAATATTATTTTGTTTACCCTGGAGACTATTCTTTTTTTTTCTTTCTTTCTTCCTACTTTTCATTCACTCTGGATGCAGAATCTTTGTGGGTTACCATCAAGTTTAGCTCAGGAACTTTCCTGAAGATTTTATAATTATCGCCTTTAATTAATACTGTCGGAAAGATTGTCAGCATCTGTGGTTTTCATCACAATAAACAGAAAAACAGGAGATTGGAAAAGATACAAAGAACAGCAATCCTGCTCAGAGATGTGTGTGTGTTCTTCTCAGGTGGCCCAGAAGGAATTTGACACCTGCCCTGGTAGCAGCCCATACTGGGGATGCCTGGCAGTGGAGCAACACCTCTTCAACAGCTGTGTAAAGCAGGAACAGAAATTGCAGCACTCCTTTAGAGCACAACTCCCCGTGCCTCCTCCTCCCCTCCCAGCATGCTACAAAGCTCCAGGTCACAAACATACCTTGCTGGCTGCCAGAGCTCACAGCAGCAGCAAGGCCTGGTGTGTGATCAACTAATGACATCCCTCTGATTTCATCCGATGCTTGTGAGTTCCTCTGGGACACTCCTCCTTTGGTTACTGCTGATTCTCAAATTCAGAGCGTGTCAAAAGCCCAACTGCAGGTATAGAGGGCTCTCTAAATAATAGTGATTTAAGCAATGCTGCAGACTCCTACTAATTACATTTAAATCATCAACAGTAGGCTTTTTGTGTTAGCCCTAATGTGGAAGTGGGGTTATTCTAGCCCAGTGGTGTTATTTTAGTGCTCTTCTGTAGAAGGTACTCATTGCCTGAAGTGCTTGAAATCAACCCTTTTTATGTTGTTTTGCTGGAGCTGTTGCAGTCTAAGAAGAAATGAGAGATGTGTAAGCCACAGCAAGGAGCAAGTGCACTACAAAATTGAAGGCCAAGCACAATTTAAATGCACGAGCAGACAAGTTACTGTGCAGGATTCAGAGCTGACAGATGAAGTGGCATAAGTTACATGTTACTAAGTGGATGTAAGTGGATCTGGCTGAGTCTGAAGGAGCAGAAATGATAACCTGGAAAAGAAGTCCTAATTACAGCAGTGTAAGTGATGCTAGAACAGTTTTAAGCACCAATCACAGAGAAGATTAGCTTAGACAACAACTTGCAAAAGTTACATAGAGCTGCTGGGAGAGAGCTACTCAATTGCCACATTTATCTTAGTTTCTTTCATTGCTGAAACCCTCTTCCTGTTTTTCTTCAAGTTTGGATTGCTGCATACCTGGTGCATAGAAGATGCTGTGTTCTGTGCATCAGAACAGAACAACCTTGTCTGATGGCTCACTTTCCTCTCTGTGCAAGTAGGATGTGTGTTTAGGGAGCAGGGAGGGCTGCTGCTCTGCGTTCAGGCATTCCTGGGGCAGCAGAGGAGCACAATGTGCTGCTTCTCTCCTGCATTTTCCTTGTATTCGCTGTCAACTTGCTGAGCCTTGCCATTTCTGTTTACTGTTGCAGAACATGTCAGCCAAGGCAATATAAAAGGTAGTAGATAGTATCTGGGATGTTTAAGATATAGTCAGGTGTTCTTAGACACAAAGAATAAAACTGCCAATACTATGCTGTCAATAATAGTATATTGATTTTGTGGTCTTAATAGAAGTTTTCAAGGCTTTGCACACAAAAAGGCCATATGAGACACTGTTTTTCTACCTCATGCTATTTTTTTGGCTTGCTTTTCTCTACTTTCTTAATGCAGTAATAATAGAGTATGGGGATCAGTAAAGTAGTTCTCTTTGTTTAAATATGCCAGGTCAGACATCAACATTGTTGTTTCTGTTCCAGTGCCCTTTCAGTTCTAGTTTGTGCAGGATTATATGAAACGAATGTGTACATTAGTTGTTAATACAACTAATTTTCTCCACTTCATTGCTTGACTAAGTTCTGCTGCCTCATGACACCAGCACTTGATTAGAATTAGATTTGTTCATACTGGGGCAAGGAGCACTGAAGAGGTGGTTCTATATTGGAGAAGCATGTGCTTATCCATGGATCACTGATGCATTTCATTTATTTGGCAAGATTTGTTTTGGATTGGTTTGGGGGATGGAGAGACTACTTCAACTGCTCTCCAGTTCTGACAGCAAAGACAACAGTAACCTTGGCAACTAAGGATGCTGAAATACCGCTTAATCCTTACTCGTAAGTCAATAGGGTTTTGCTCAAGTAATAAATTATCAAACCTCTCAGCATGTGGCTGAAGAAACTATAAAACAAATCAGGTGCTGCAGTTCAGATAAAGTATTGGTGCAGCCACTAACTGCATGGCTGCACAATTGAAATAAACTTTGTCAGGAATTTTCCAGCCAGAGTTTTTTTTTCTGTCTGAAATTGCTGATTCACAGAAATCAAAAATATGGGAGAAGATTTGTTTTCAAGTTTCTCATTTCAAAGCAAAGCCAAGTAGTTGTTTAAATATCTTTCTCTGACATTTTCTTAACAAAAATATTAAACACTTAACAGAAAAATACTTTGTTAGGTGAAAGACTGTAAATCTAGCAGCTATGTATTGCAGAGTATTTTGGAGCAATCAGGTGCCCAAGAATAAAAACCTGCTCCCTGTCTTGCTGCATAGGGTTCAGCTAGGTGAGCTGGTGGGGCCTGAGCTGTTTCAAAGCTGTGAGAGTGCCAGGTCCAGGGGCAGGATGGAGGGTGAGAGTAAGGAGCAGTCACCCCTTCTGGCTGCAGCTCCTGCTTGTGCTGCATGGAGTACAAGGTGAAGTCCTGCTTTGAGTTAAGGTTTTGCTCTAAATCACCCTTGGAAGACCTTTTCTTTGTCTCTCTCCCTCATATTTGTTTCTTTTGTCGTTGGTGTTTTCTTTTTAAAAAAATTTACTTTTTGTCTCTACAGCAGAAGACCTTAATATCCTCCTGGTCTTGGAACAATTTCTATTCTATGTTTATATGCACAGTAAATAGTAAGGAAGTTCCTTTGATATTTCTAGCAATGACTTCTGTTTATTATCCCAAGAGTCATTCAACATGATCAAAGGTAGTAATTGTTTCTTTATAGCCCAAACCTCTCCTGAGGGTGTGGAGTATAGCTGCCTGTAACAGGACCACAAGCATGCACAACCTTTCATTTACTGCCACAGCCTCTTAATGTGGGAAAGATTGCAGTTGAAGTTAAGCTGCTGTGAAAATTTTTTTTTTACAGTAGGGGGAAGTAAATATTTTTTCTTCAAACTACTCCTTAATATAGGGACGGCCAGCCAAACAAATATCAGTTGGTTTGGGAGGGAAAAGAAGACATGGCAGTAGGGGCAGGGTTTGGGGTCAGGTCAGGAGGACAAGCTGCCTGGAGTGAAGATGGTGTGGGCAGGACATCAGGCAGGGTGTGCTGCCACCACCTCGGCTTCCAGTGCTGCTTGCCAAGCCAAGGCTGGGTGCAAGGAGTGGGGAGACAGAGGTGCAGCACCAGCCAGAGGAGCACTGCTTGCTGAGGGCAGCTTTTAGTTGCCAGTTTTGGAACTGCCTTCTTAATTTAGCAGCCAATTTGAGTGAACCAAGCCCTGTTTGTTGACTTGACATATACAGGTATATGGAGCTGATGTAGACAGATAGTTTTTGATACAATATAAATAATTTTGAAATAAATACAGGTATGTTAAAAGTCTTGAGAAATGACATGTTTTTTTAAGGTTGAGAGAACACAGAGCAACTTCTACTTTGATTTCCTTGTCTTTCCTGTATTGCTGTCTCATTCAGTTATTCCTTGGTTCCCCATTTCTTGCTTTGTTTTTAGGCTGTTTTCCTACACAAGGTTTGGAAATGTTTTCAGGTCATCTATAAAGCCCTGTTCCTTTGGCTTTTCCTGTGTTCATATATACACACATATAAAAGAGAAGTTACTATTACAGTTCCTGTCATACCATCTTGAAAGGTATTTTCAAGGCTGGAGAACAAGATGTTTCATCTTTTCACTGTTGTACACTAGTCCCGCCTTGTGAAGCTAATCCATCTGCTGACTCCTGTTAGCATTGTTAGTACATGTCCTCATTTTATTCCCTTGGTTTTTCTCTTTTAAGCATCTAACAGGAATTCAGCTCAGCCAGGGAGGGCATATTGAACCTTCCAATGCCTTGCTGTATTACTTTGGCAGTGGGGATATGAGGAGTCCAATATTCATGTGAAAGATTTGCCTCCTGTAGGAGAATCCTTAAAAGCCTAACCAAATGTTCTCAGAACCAAGGGAAATAAAGCTGGGATCTCAGGACAGCTAATTGGATCTTGTGCTACCCCTCTTATTTTTCAACAAACGAAAAGCATCAGTAATGTTTTTGTATGTTTTGGGGTTCCTTGTTCCCCCTCAAATCCCTTTCTTGGAATGACTTTTTTCTTAACAAACAGGATCCAGAGTAACAGCTACTACTTAAGTCTGGCTGTCTTTTCCATTTATTGTGTGTTGAAGGCCTGTTAAGAAACGTTTTATCTCTTTAAAAGGATATGCAAATAGACATGAAGGAATCATTTTGCTTTTGTAGATAATAAGTGTTAGAAAGAGTTCATAAGGCAAAAGATTCTCAAGAATGATTGTGCTGTTGTGACAGATTTAAAAAAAAAAGGAAAAAAGACTGGAAATGGGAATATTATGAACTTGTTAGATGAACCTTTTCAGTTGTGCTATTAATATCCTGCATGTCCTTCACTCCCATTTCTAAGGTGAGTTAGTGCTGAAAGGGAGGACAGAAAGTGGTCCCTTAAACTCCATTCTGTGCCCAGGCAGGGGCTCCTCACTCTCAGGCTGATTTGGCTGGTGCCCACGCTGCTGCCAACACATTACTGGGTGCCTAGAGGCTGCTACTCATTTTTTTAGGAGATCCAACCAAGGTTGCAGTAGTGCTCCATCACTGCTTTGAAGTTTTAGGGGGAAGGAAAGTTCAGTTTACTTTGCTGGCTGATCAGGGTGCTGCTGCTTTGGCGTTGTACCAGTGTGACTGTCAGGTTTGCAGCTGTGCAAGTTCTGCCCTCGCCACCCAAGGGGGACCTTTCCTTCTCCCTGGCATGTGTTCCGTGCACGTGTTACGCTTGTGTTTGCACGGACATCTTCAAAACTGTGACCATTTCAGATCCCTGCTGAACTGAATTCCATTCTGTTTAATTACTACTTTAGCCATAATGTTACTTTGTGCAACTGGGACTAGTTTGAACAAGTCCCCTGAATCTTTAGGGTTGTCTACAGCAGTACCTCAAGCAAGATGCTGTAGCCAAGGGCCCCTAGGACTCTGTAGCCTCCCTCATCCAAGTGTAGCATTACATTGGATATATTTGCTCACACAGCAGGAACTACAGCTTGTAAAGAGAAATTTAATGAAAGGAAACTAATAAAAAGGTAGAGGTGGGTGGTGAGTTATTTAGAGAAAACAGTTTTGTATTTACCCTAGGTCTAAGACCCTTAAAGCTGAGTCAGATTTGGTAAACTTTCACATAACAATGCTGATGTGGAGCATGGTGGTTGCACTACTTGGATTGTGACAGCAGCACTGGTTGCCCTTTCCTCTTTTCTAACAGGGCTGGGAGCTGGAAAAGGATGCTGCATAACATGCTGAAGCACCCCTGAATATGTACCCCAGGGAAAGAAAGAAGCCCAACAGACACTCTTTGAATACAGACCTTTGGTGTTCAGCTGTCTGTGCTTAAATAGCAGTACTGGTCCTCCTTTGCCTGGAGTGATACATCAGTTTGGTGCATGTGATTGCTGTGGCAATTAGCTTCACTGCAGATCTTTAATCTTATGGTACAGATCTAAAACATTTTTCTCAAAGTTTGCTTCTCTTACATGGAGTTGGCTTTTTTTTTCTCTGTGGTGGGGTTTTTACCCCCCAGCCATTACAATCACTTCATTTTACTGTAGTATGCAATGGGCACAGAATTTGGAGTCTTGCCATTTTTAACAAGTTTTTGTTTTATTTTAATACATTTCCTACTGAATGATGCCTTTTTTGTCACTAAGTTAAAGGCCTGAAATGAAAATGAAAACTGGTGACTTCCACAACACACAAATAAGAGTTTCCTTTATGATTGCTTGGATTTTCAATTGATAGAACATTTAAAAAGAGCATTGATGCCCATGAATAATAAAGTAGAACATGCTAGAATTAGGCAAAAAGAGCATTTGTAAAATTGTGATGAGTTTTGAAGCAGCTTTTGGGTGTATGAAATTTCTGTCTAATCACTTTCTTTAAATGGTAAGTGACATCACAACAATGTCACTCTGCTTCTAAGAGTCCTTCTGTAAGCAATCCAACATCAGGCAAACCCAACCATCCTGGATACAGTCTTATTTCATGCAGCTACTAGGCAGGTTTATTTGCTGTAGCATCTTAGACTTGACTTCCTTTTCGTTTGGATCTTCCTGTTCAACATAAAGACTTAAGTGTGTTGTTTATTTATGATGAAACTCAAAAAAAGGGTAATTATTGAAATTGATACAATCTTTTTCAATTGATACAATCTTTTCTGCCTTCTGAGTACACTTTAAAATTGTGGAGGTAATTCAGGAACCTGGATGAAACTGAACATCAATGAAAATCAGAAAGTCACACCACAGATAGACGCAAAAGCTTTGGGGAGACCCTTGTGTCTTTTTGCTTCCAAATAAAATAAAGACACTAGTGACAAACCAGTCTTTTAAAATATCCTCACTATTGTGGTTTCATTGGTTAGCTCACTGAATCTGAGTTAGTAGAAATGTTTTACATTTTCTTTTTTTTTTTCAGATATAGAAGTATTTTTTCCAGGTGTGAGCTTTGCAGCTGACACAGGTTTCTCCTGCATACCTTGTAGTGTGCAAGGATGGGAAGGTGACCCAGTGCCTTGGAAGAAGTCGCTGTGTTGTCACTAGGTAGACACTGACCTGTGTTCCCTAAATGCAGTGCCAGCCATCTCAGCTCTCCTGCCTTTCCATTGCATTCCTGAGTTTCAAAGCCATCACTTAGTCTCCCATTTGGGCAGAAGCAGTTCCATAAATGCAGCAACTCAAGGTTTTTGTTCAGTTTGATTTTAGCGTGTGCTTATAGACGCCGCTCGTGAAGTGGTGACGTGAGAAATCTGGAAAGTGAGAGCCAGCATATGGAGCTAGCAAATGAAGATGGGAGCGATGAACTAAATGTTGCTTTGGGGAGACATGATGTTAAGCATTTGGCTTTTCAGCTTTACAGCTTAGACTGCGTAAAGCTAATTTATACTCTTCGACCCAGTAATGTCTGTCTTCTGTTTATTGGAAATATGATTGCAGTTCATGTAGATGTTTTCATACAATAACTGTGTTGTCAATAAAGGGGTTAGCATATCGCTCCCCCCAAAAATCTCTTGGCTCACAGTCACTTTCCACATTTTCTTATGAATACAATAAATTATTTCTTTATTTTCTGGGTGTTGGAGTATCTCGTGTGCAAGATTCATGGACTCTTATCATAAGGCACCTACTACTCTTAAGGATACACATACTACACAGTAGTAGGAAGAAGAGAAAGAAAATAACTCTTTTGTTATTTTCTTCTAATGTTCAGACCTTCTTTATACATTTTTCTCTACCATCCTCAGGTCTTCTTTATACATTTTTCTTACCTTCAAGTTTTCTCAAAGTGGTTTTATTGGTTTTTTTCTACTTTCACTAAAGGAGCAAATTATCTCCCCTTTTAATAAAGTTGTTCTTCTTTTAACTTTTTCACATACAGAAAGCTAGAAACTTACTTTTGTAGGCAAAGTCAGAAAGTATCAGTAGTTATGGGAGGAGACATCGGTAAAATAATTAAACCAACAGTTGATCAGATTGAACTAACAAAATGCAAACACCAAAAAACTTTGCTTTCAAGTATTTTACTGGGCTACTGGTAAAACTGTTCGAATTAATGACACTGAAATACATGATGAAATAGCATTTCTGAGTCACCTTTCAAAATTGCTAAAAGCTTGTAGTGTCAAGTACCTTTCCAATACTGGAAAGAATTAAACGAGAGAAGGAGATTATGCAGATTTTGAAAGTAAGATAAATTTATTTCTGGTAATAGGACTTAAAGCAACATGCAGGTTTCCAGAAGCTTTATTACCTGGTATTTTTATTGGCAGAGTGAAGAAGGATGCCTAGTGGAAGGGTAGCCTTACAAGTAGTTACCCACCCCTATGTGTGTAGAGGATAATTGGGTCTCACACAATGCTCAGATCTCTGTCTGTGTCTGCCTCTGGTTTTCATTAATGCTGATAATATCTTAGCGAGTATTCAGTGAGTCACATCATATGGATCTGCAAATTGTTATTTAGAAGCAGGTATCAATTTCAATGGCAGGAGTTTGGTTCCAGCCACCAGCCCTGCTGATGGCACCAAACAGCAGTGGATGCAGCGCTTCGCCGGGCTGGCCGCTTGTTAGGAAGCACTGTGGTGTGGCTGCCTGCAAGCCTGTCAGGCTGAAACAGTTCATGTGAAAAGAAGGAAAAGTCTTGTTTTAAACACAGTGACTTGAGTCTGACCCACGTTCATGGGCATGAGTTATCTGCTTGAGACCACGGGAAACTTTCCTGGAGAGGAAAAATTCAGTCACAGGTGAGAATGGCTGCACTTTTTATAGAGATTCACAAGTTTTATTGAAGTTTAGATTTGGTTTTCGTTAACCTCTGCTCAATGCTGGATGATTTCTAGCCAGTGAAGATATTAAATATAATTCCAGAAAAATCTAATTTTCCCTAGTAAATTACCTGGAACCATTGTGGGTAAAGTTGTTTGGCTTGGCATAAACTCTCCTAAGAAGGTTTGCCTGTAGATATGGCAGCCGAGATGGATTTCTACTGAAGGAGGCTCTCCTTCTTACAAAAAATAAATAATTTAAATCTTCTGGAAGAGAGCCCAGATTGTTTATTCTTAGGCTTAAAATGATGGCCTTTCATAAAAATCTGGAGACACTCAATCTACATATTCAAGTAAGATTTGCAATACAAGTGAGCAAATGTGAGTCCATATGTTTGTTGCAAATCTTCAAGGAATGACAAGAGGGCTCTTGGTTTTGTTGTTCTGCTGGCAGCAGTGGCTTTCTTGAGAGTCTGACTCCTTTATACAGGACTACTTTTCCATGAAGGGTTTGCTGCCATTGTGACAGTGACGAGGCTCCTTCTTCCTGACTGACAGCCAGTGTCAAATACCAAACACTTTTATTGAACTTTTACACCTTTTTGGTCTTACTATCACTCTCCTCACTTCATTCCCAGGATACAGACTGCTCTTAGGACCTCTATGGATACTGAGGAGGACTTGCTCTTTTTACACTTATTGGCAGCATTGTCAATTGAAAGGTTTTCTTCTGGATTCTGCAACTTCTATGATGTTTCTCTTGTTCTTTGCATTTTGGTGGCTGTTCCTTGTTGTTCCCTCTTCAAAATGGGATACATGTTACTAACAAAGTTGCTTGCAGGTAGTAGGAATCCATCTCATTATAAAGTTTATCTTGTTCCCCGGTCTGTACACACAACCAGGATTGTCTCATCCCCGGTGCAGAATCCATCACTTGCCCATCTTAAGCTTCACACAGTTGGTGATTGCCCACCTCTCTGATTTGTCGAGGCCTCTCTGCTGGGCCTCCCTGCCTTCAAGGGAGTCAACAGCTCCTGCCAATTTAGTGTCATCAGTACACTTAGTATCCCTTCCAGTCCTTCATCCTAGTCATTTATGAAGATGTTGAAGAGCACAGGGCTGTGGATGGAGCCCTGGGGAACCCCACTAGTGACAGGTCACCATTCCGATGTCACCCCATTCCCTATAACCCTTTGCGTCTGAGTGGTGAGCCACTTGCTCACCCATGGCATGATGTCTTTATCCAGCTGTGTGCCTGACATTTTGTCCAGAAGGATCCTGTGAGAGAAAGTATCAAAAGCTTTACTGAAGTCGAAAAAGGTTACATCAGTTGCGTTCCCTTGATCAACTAGGTGAGTTACCCTGTCATAGAAGGAAGTTAGATTTGGTGAGCAGGACTTCCCCTCATGAAATTGTGCTGGCTGTGACCAGTGACTCTTTTGTCTTCCAGATGTTTCTCAATACCTCCCAGAATAGTCTTTTCCATGAAAAGATTTTCAGGCTTTGAAGTAAAATGTCACATATTCTGTAGGCTGGGCACCAGATGACTATAAAAATTGAATCCATTATCTGAAATAGTCTTGATTTTGTTCTTTTCATTAGCCACTTATATTCAGCAGACTTTTTTTTTCTTGTGCAATCTCAGAAACATAGTTTACATTCTATATTTTCATTATAAACCATTTGCATTTTATGCTGTCCTAGCACTACTGTGTACTCCTTTACTTTATCCATACATTTCCTCTAAAATTGATGCATCTGCTTCATATAACTCTCATTCTATGCCTGACATACTCTTTTGATTGCAAATTATTGCTGTGGCATGTTTTCAAAAGCTTAGTTTTTAACTGTATTCTTAAATCAATTTCATAAATATATTAGACATAATAAGAAAATCATATTTCAAATATAAATTGGTTCCCACAAGGCTTTGTTAAGGATTTTGTGAAAACATTGCTTTCTTCATCATTCACTGGAAAAATTCTTGAAAGAAGTAGTTAATGCTGGTGTCAGCTCGTGATTTTCCACAAAAACGAAGTGAAGTTTCCTGCCTGTTGGTCTTGATCTCTTATATGGTTACCTATATGAGAATAGTGCCAGTGCAAGAAGACATACATTTAAATTTAGATGCATGAATTTCCTCACAATCTGGCCTGAAGGTCTTTTGTGCTGATGGCTGAGCATTCGCTCAGAAAGGCCCAGCATCAGTCAGTGATCAGAAATCAAGCTGTTTCCACAAGAAACAGATGCTGGAGATGGATCTGCTCAGGATCAAAGCAGTACTGATATTAAACTGTAAATATAACTCTGAGGCAAAAAGACATCACTAAACACCAGAAAGAAAGAGTCCAGCAACAGTGTTAAGAGGGTTAACATTGTCTCATTTTACTTATTTTTAAATAGTGTAAAATGTAATACAGAGTTAAGATGTATAATTAATGAGAAAAGCAAGACAAAAAATACTAAATATACAAAATAAGGCTGAATTAATATCAGTAGTGGAACAGCTGTTTAAAAGTTTACTGACGCTTCTGACTATTGATGGGAATCTATTAATACTTGCTTTTCTATTTAACTCCTCATCAGTAAAAAAAACCCCAAGCTCAATGTTGTCAATTCTGCATTTGATAAGTACATTATTGGAAAAAGAAATAGCATACAACCTTATTCCTTTTTGATTAACTTTAAGGAAAAAATTGGCACTAACCAGATCCATTCAAGTGATTTGACTGTTTGAACTCTTTGAATGTACAGTTGTTGGTCTTTGATGCAGTAATTTGTCTTTATCAGAGTGGGACCAGAAGATGGATCCATGATGCTGCTGTAGGGCAGGGGCTGGCAGTGGTGTGTGGAGGCAATGCAAGCCTCAGGGCACAGGGTGAGGGGGATGTGTATGGATGCTTCCTGCTCCTCATTCAGTCACATGATTGTAGCAAGATTAACAGCTTTGATTTTGAGGAGAAAGCCTCAGTATGCCAAGCGTCAGAAGTCAGAAGATTGATAGCTTGAAAATATGGTTGTCGTTTATTTAGCAAGTATTAAAGGCTTGAAAAAACTTCCACCCTCTTAACTGTACAGTTTCTGTCTCCAGATTTTCAAATAAAGTATACAACATTGAGAAGAAATGGACCATGGGAATTTTAAATCTGAAATGGATTTATTTTTGAAATTATCAGTACATGATTAGGAGCCCCTAATGGAAATTGCTTTGTAAATGCCATGCCTACTGAAAGTATTAGTGAAAGTCTGATTTGCATTTTTATTCCAGTCACTCTGATGAAATTGAAAGAGACAAAGATTAGCAATAGATCAGTTGGAACAGAAAATTTCTGTTCTCACACTATATCAGAGAGATAATTTTGAATTCCCACTTTCATCTGGGTGGCCATAGATGGTGGGACTGTTACCTGTTAAGTTATAGGACGCTTCTCTTCTTTAAGCATTAAATTGATACACAGATATCACTTTACATAAAAATGTGCATAAATGAAGTCTCTGTTACATGCCTGACAAAATCAGCCAAGCTGCAGGGAAGCTGTGATGGAAATAGAGATTATCTGCTAAAACTGATGGATCATGATGGAGGAACTTCAATGACAACTTAGAAGCATCCTCTTGACTACTTTCTTTTTGCCTATGAAATAGGGAAAGTGGTATAGTGATTAAAAAAAAAGTAGAAATCAAGGTTCTGATTCTGCTAAGACATTCTCAAAACACTTATTTCTATATGTAGTGTATATTTCCATTACTATAGTACAGGAATTAAAGGAAAGTCCAAAAAAAACCCTTTCCTTTATCAAGAAAATGTCAAGTTTCCATAGTGAAATCCTTGAGAACAGAAAATATCCACTGTTAAGGTTGCACAGGATTGGTATCCAGCTCACGATGTTGCTCCTTCCTAAGTTTTGAATTTTTTTCCTTTTATTTATCATCTTCATAATGTTTTTTCCTGTAGACTGGCTAGAAATAAATAAGCATGTGAAAGAGTTGAATAATGTCTTTGCAATATATTCTTTTTATCAGTGGACCTAGTGCAGAATTAGTTTTCATGTTAAGAACAGCAGAGCACTAGAGCAGGTGATGGCGCTTGTCCTTGTTGTGAGATTTGTCATTCTCTTTCAAAGCAGCAGAGCATTTCCAGTTTTGGCCTCCTCCAGGCAACAAATTTCTTGCTCTGTCTTCTCATTCTCAGGGCCCATCCATTACCAAGTAATTTTTTCATATATTGCATTCTAAGGCAGTATCAATTTTTCTTTGCATAAAAGCGTGTATTCAGCTGGTGGCAGATTCTGCATGACCTCATAGGCTCCTGACTCCCACTGGCTACACACTTAAAATAACTTTCTTTGAGAAGCTACATCTTCCTGAAGGCCACAAGTACAACTTACATGAATTCTTTTGGCCCTGATTACTGTATTGAGATTCCTTACCTATTTATCACTTTTTTTTTGACTCATTATATTCAGAGGAGCATCCATAAAATGGCAAGCGTGATGGAAGTTGGCAAAGACAACTGGTGCTGTGTTGGAACCTGTGCTAAGCTGTTCAGCATGAGGTGTCACAGAAATAGATTATCCAGCTTTTTGTGGGGGGGCTAAGCCAAAGAGTTGTGTGATGGATTGCTGGCTCCTCAGGAATCAAATTACTGATACATGCAGAGCCTTACTACTGTTCTTGTCACTCATGTTGTCAACCAGAGGAAAAAATACTTGAGTGTAGTGCTTTGATGGAAAGCCTACAGGGATTGCTGTTCAGGTTGTTACTTGGGATGGTAACTAAGAGGCAGAACAAATTTTCATGAAAGTGATACGAGGACACTGAAGAAAGAATTTTCATGTGATGTGAGGATACTTGAGCACACGTTCTCTGTAAAGTTTAAAGTCATTTTTTGTTTGCCTGCCTTCCTTCTTGCATCATCTTTTTCCTCTCCTACTACCCAGTCTTCCTTGAATTCAAAATTGCTGAAGTTGTAATATACATCTTCATGAAAAATGGTAGAGGATACATTTGTGTCTCCACCTCCACTGGAGTCTGCCTTCAGTTGTCTCCAGACTGCCAAACTGCACTAGATCCCAGGAGTTCAATAGATCTGGCTCTTTTGGCTAAACAAAAATGTAGCTGGTTTTAAAATGAAATTTGAGAGACTGTCAAAGGTTAATTAGTAAACTAATTTTCTCAGGACTGGGAGTAATACTGCCTGCACAGCTCTTCTACCACAACATCTTGCAAGACTGAAACCCATGCCTCACTGACCCAAGAATTCAAACTTGTTTGAGGGTGACAGGAAAGAATATAGAAGATGGTGTTAGTGAGCCCTGTGGGTGGGAGCACCTTCTCTGGGCATAGGACGAAGAGTTTTCTTTGTATTCTATTAAAAGGATTCACAAGAGAATCAACAGACACTTTTTAGTTTGCTGATCAACTAGATCTTTTAGCTTACCAGATTTTCACTACTGGCACATTCCACATGCTTTTGTGCCATAGATTTCTGCCCACTGTGCAAGGTGATGCCTGCCCTGTAATGCTTTAGACTAGTTTTTCCAGAGCTCCTTGAGCTCTCATGTTAGCATCTCAAGTGTTTTACTGCACAGTTCAAAAGCAGATTTCTGGGTCCCTCTTACAAAAAGCAGTGACACTGGGTAAGTTGAATGCTGTCATTTCATTATGTCCTTGAAAGCTCCTGTATTCAGTGGTCCAAAAATTACTAAAATTAGACATATATGGTTATTCTACATTTGTTTGCTCTTTGCTGCAATAGACTAATTCTGTCTATCTTGTGTTTAGAGGGCGAGGCTGTAAAAGGTTGATTAAATTCTTGAATGTTGTGTCTTTTTTTCCCCTTTTTAATCTATATTCTGTGCTTTCATTTTTTTTAAGTCTCTTGCTCTTTGTCTTGGCTCAATGAAGCTCACTTCTGCAGCCAACCTTGTACACTGCAGAAAGCAGGAGGAGGTGTGCAGTGGTCATCTCAGGAAGCAGAGCCAGAATCCTCCTCATACGCCACATTTGGAGCATAGCCAGGCTCTCTGTGTGCTGTTTTCTGCCTTCTCATTCCCTTTTCTATGTCTGCTGGCAGGTGCTATTAAGCAACTACTTTGCTAAAGATTTGAATTACTGGCCATGAAAAGTTGCACTTGAGTAGGTGTGATGTTTGTTGATCTCTAGCAGTAACCTGTTTCCCTTAATAGGTTTTCTGCTGTAGGTAAATCCTTTTAAACTGGGTTTTCTTTGCTAAATTTACCCTGTTCTATTTGCACTGCTGCATGTGCAGGACAGGGGCTGCTCTGCTTGCTCCTGACAGGAATGCAGTAATTACAGACAGCAGAGGATGAAAAGGGCTCTTTATCAGCTAACCTGGCTGCCCTAAACACTGTGCACCAGCAGCATTTTATTGGCGGATTAAATGTCAGGTACCTGGCTTTAGAACTGATTCCTGCTGTGTTTTGATGAATACTGGTACTTTCCCAGCTCAAAATAAAAGAGTGCCAGGAGTAAACTAGTGCTTTAAAACCTAATATTTGAAACAGTCTGAAGTATCATGAGACTTTTGTCATCTTTCCTGTATAGCCCACCTGAAAGCGTTCCTGCCTTGGAGCAGATTCTTAACGTGTACAAGAAATTAGCTTGAGCTCTACAAAAAACAAAGCCATGTGTTCTCTGTACAGAACAAGAACATTTGCAGTAAAAACAAGTTATGAGAATAAACTTTACCTGTCTCTTGAACACAGCATCTTTATAGTAATTTTCATATAAGCAGTGGCAAAGGATGTTTTCAAAGTACAGTCTTCTGAGATGTTAGCATAAGCCATAGAGGATAAATCCAAGTTTTAGGATGGAGATTCTGATTTTTTTTTTTTAATATTCCAGATATTACCACTCAAATCCATCAGGAAATTTGTTTCTCTCTTAGTAGATGATGGTTGATGTACACTCCTGCCTCAAAACCCCTTATTTTCTCCACTCCTGCTCCCTGACATGTGTTTCTCCAATGCAGACAAATAATTACATGCTTGTGCAGTTTCTGGTACTCAGATGAGAACATAAATCACAAGGTTCACAGTAGTTCCATGCTTGATGTTGTAACTTTTATCAGTCTGCAGTGCAGATGCTGTAATTACAAAGAGAAAATTACATCACTTTTCCAGGTGCTGCCTTGAAAAAAATGTACATCCTGAACTTATTCATACTATATTTTCATTAGATTGATTAGGAGAGCCACAAGGAAAGGGTATAATGCCCCAGTGACCTTTTCACTCTCCTCACTAGTGCCTTTTTTTTGACAGTTAAGGTCAATATCTGCTCTGTGCCTTGCTTTGTTGTGGATGTGTAGTGAGGTTTTATTCCCTTATAGCCAGGCAGTATAGAAAGGAGGGTTTTCCGGGGTAGGCAGGCATTTAAGCAGGCTTATAGGCATAGCCTGTACCCCTCTTACTGATACAGATATTTAACACTTGATGTGTGAATTGTAGGCTCAAGTCAGCCCAGCTGGACACTTTGTCACCACTTCTTCCCAGGTCTGTATAGCTGGTATGGCACCACTTTACACCTGTAGCTTACTAATGGTCCAGAGTGGTGGATAAAAAATGTGTCTGAAAAATCACGCTTTTCAAATTGAGGCTGTTCAGTCATCTTAAGATGTTGATGAGGAAGATATTTGGTACCTTTTTCTAATGGAATGAATATATTTTACTTCATTGCTTCAATCGAATAAAGCTGTGACAAATATATACTCTTAGGCACACAGAGATTCAGATTTGGGTTTTGTGGGTTTTTGGTGGTTTTTTTTTTGTTTTTTTTTTTTTTTTTTTGAAGGTTTTAAAGGAGCTTGAGTGCAGTAATTTGAAATGCTCTGAAGCAGCTAATTATTTTACAGACTATTATCTAATGGATTCATAGGCCTATTTTTTCCCAGTGATTGCATCATTAATGACTGCACACTATTAGCAGATCATGGAGTCCAGTTGATAAAGGCATTTATATATTAGACACCTGACAATGTAAATGTGCATTTGTTTGTCACTTGGTTTTACAGAGCTGTTCCGTGTTTAGTCGTACGCATCACGCTGCTAAAATCAGTCAGGCATTGCACAGGCTTAATGAAGAACAGTGTTAACAAACCTGCTATGACATATCTCTTAGAGGTCAGCATTTTGCTCTGGAGTCTTAAAAAAGAGCAAGCGAAGGAAGAATAAATCTGACCACCTTTAAAAGTTATGAATATAAAGTAAATGAGAAGTTTTAATTAACTGTGTTAATTAGTTAGTTGTTTTTTGCATAGCCTCTATGGCTTCCATCTGTGAATGTGCCCTGAAAGAATAATGTTTGTCTGTTGATTTAGATTCTTTGGGATTTTTAGAATAAAAGAATTATTAACTAGGTAACTTTAAGACGAGCTGCTTTCAGAAATATTTTGCCATAGCCTTATAATAATCTTTGGGTGATTTTCTAGTATGCCAGTCTCTAATGACTGCAGAATACTGTGTGACAGGTATGTCAAGTGAGGGATCCCTTTCAGCTGCTCAGTGCATTGGGGCACATTGTGGGTTTGTGCAGTATCTCACTGTTCATCATAATTGTCACTGATATTACCTAGTGGTGTCAGTTTGAAGTTTCTCTGCTAGGCTGTAACTTCTGACCAAGTGGGCTGAAGTTTTCCCATCTGATTGCCTCTGTCAGTGGGAGCTTAATCTAGGTATAAGAGGGAGTTCATATCTGCTTGCTTGACTTCTACAAAAGCCATTCAGCTATATATTATAAAAGGTTTAGAAAAAATATATTTTGAAGTTATTGAAATGTCTTGTAATTCTAGGATCTGGACGAGAGACTTGAAACATGGTAAGGTTGTCACACACACAAATTTTTAAAAATAATAATCTATGAATAATTTATTTTTTTGTGAGTTAGCTTACTCAACTGGAAACAAAAATATTTCAGGTCAGCTGCAGAATTATATTTTGTTTTCTCACCAGACTAGAAAAGAAAATGGCTTTGGATAAATGTTTCGTTTAATCTGCCATGCTTTACCTGTATTTTTTTTTAATGCTGAAAAGAGTAGTAGCTTTTTTTGGTTTTGCAGATGCCTTTAACAGATGCCTTAACAAGCTCTTACAAACTTAGCAAGTATTAATTGCTCAGACAGATTTACCATGTTCCCTTTTGCAGGTAGGGCTGAGCAAATGCCATGGTGTGGTGTCTGGTGGGCTCAGTCGTGACTGACAAGCAGCCCTTCTTTCTGTAGATCCCCAACTCGTCAATACCCACAGCTTATTTTTAAAAGCTTCTAAAAATGGCAAGCAGTATAGGAATTTTCTGCCAACGTTTTGATAAGACACTAAAGTTTCCATGATCTGTGTGGCAGCACCACTGTCCAAAGACTCCTGCATAGTTATGTGTGGCTCGTACTCCTTGCTCAGTTCTAAAGAAAAGTACATAATGAAACATGACAGCAACAACTCCTTTAACTCTCTGAACCACACAGAGCAGCATCACCCCAGCTGTCCCCCGAGGGCTTGTGCACAGCACAGTGCAGTCAACCACAGGCAGGTGCCTGCCCAAGCCCTGTTTCCAGTGCTCTAGCTCCTGATTTGGGTGCTCTGTCAGGACCAGCCTTGGTTTCTTTGTGCTGTCTTTCTGCACTGTAGCCATAACTATTGATGTACTGTTTGCTACAGATACACAGAGCAGCAGCAGCCTGGCCTCTGCACTGAATTTGGCAAAATACACTTTGAGGAACATTCCTGCTGACGAATGAGATTGTGTTATTTCCAATTAAAACAATGTGTATTGGAGCACTGGCAAGAAGCACACTGTGTTTGTATTTTTTATAGGCACTGAAGGTGATCCAGGCTATGATAAACCAGTGTGCCCTGTCTCACTATCTGGCAAACTGATTAAACTGAAAAATAAAATATTGCTATCTAGCAGCTGGAAAATCATGATAAGATGGGGTCAAAATATCATGACTTCTGCAAAGGCAGCCTATGCTTTGATAGTTAATCTTCTTGAATTGTTTTAATGTAGCAATAGAGGAGCAAATAAAGGTAAATGGCTGGTACAGTTTATGAAAATAAGGGAAGGTCAATGAAGCATAGAACTATTATGGCAGAGAGCAGAACAGAAAGGAGTGGAAGCAATTAGACCAGCTGTATAAGTCTGTAATATCTTTGATGCAGAACAACAACTACAATGCCTAAAATCTGACTTCCAGCTTCTTCCTTATCCATAGAAATTATTGCAATTATTAATAATGGTTGTAATTTAAAAAAAAAGTCAAATAATTGTAAGAGGAAGACTATGAAGAAAAATTCTGAACAATTTTGAATAAAAGTATTCAGGTGTTTAGGGTGAAATTTGCTTTAATGTTTTTGAAAAGTTGAATGGAAATGTTTTCCATGCTGTGACTAGCTTTGGTAATCTATACCCATGATATAATAAAAATATACAGAAAATGTGAAGGATGCCTGTATTTGAGCTAAATTTTGAATCTGTGAATATGTCCATGAGTGGGATTTAGAAGTTCTTGGTCCGTTATTATAAGCAATTTGTGTTGTGAACTTGACTTTTCTCTTTTTACTCTAAAAGGTAATGTACCATAGCCACTAAAAAATGAAATTTTAATTTTAAAAGCCTTTGAAAAGTTACAAAGCTGCTGTTTTCTGGTTGTTTTCTCTTAGTCTGTTTAATTCATTTAACTCTATCTTGGCTGCTCTGTGCTTTTGCTGATGAGAAGTGTGAGAGCCAAGGAGGAGTCTCCGCTGCCAGTCTTCAGGAAGACAGACCTGTGGTGTCTGTTGGGATGCAGAGGTGCTCAACCCAGAAAGTCATGCTGATGAGCATGAGATGAACACTCATGATGGACAATTTTGCTGTGTTTTCCCTTTGTGATAGCACAAATTTGATTTGGAGTCAGGCATGCCTTCCAGAAGGGTGCCCAGCTTTGCCTTGAAGAGAGCGCAGTTGGAAAATGTGGCATCTTCCTCAGCTGTTTGCCTCAGCAGCTAGGATCAATTTATCTGGCTTTTCTCCCCATTTTCTCAACTTAATTAAAGAATACTTTGCCAGGGAATTGTCTCATTTTTTACAAGAGCATTTATAGAGCATAATCAGTTTTTTTTAATACTAAACTGATTACACTTTCACAATGAGGTGTTTTCCAAGATCTGTAGCCCTTTTACTGTCTTTTTGTTGGACAGCCTTTTCTGCACTTTCTGAGTCTTTGGAGAATGAGTCAAGGAAATGCATCAAGGGAAACATGGCCAGCAGGTTGAGGGAGGTGATTCTGCCCCTCTCTTCTGCTCTTGTGGGAACCCACCTGGAGTACTGCAACCAGCTCTGGGGCCCCCAACAAAAAGAAGGATGTGGACCCATTGCAGTGAGTCCAGAGGAGAGCAACAATGGTCAGAGGACTGGAACACCTCTCCTGTGGAGACAGCCTGAGAGAGCTGGGGTTGTTTAGCCTGGAAAAGAGAAGGCTCTGGTGGGACCGCATAGTACCTTGCCGTACCTAAAGGGGGCTGCAAGAGAGCCGGAGAAGGACTTGTGACACGGGGTAATGGCTTTAAACTGGAAGAATATAGATTTTGATTAGATACTAAAAGGAATTCTTGACCGTGAAAGCGTGGTGAGGCACTGGAACAGGTTGCCCAGAGGAGCTGTGGGTGCCCTGGGAGTGTTCAAGACCAGGCTGGATGGGGCTTTGAGCAGCCTTGTCTAGTGAAAAGCGTCCCTGCCCACAACACAGGGTTAGGAATAGATCATCTTTAAGGTCCCTTCCAATCCAAACCATTCTGAGATTGTAAGATATGTAGCACAAGGATGCACAGCGTTGCCTCTCAAAAAAACATCATCACCTTTTCCTCCCATGCTTAGCCCTGGTTCTGCCTTCTCTCTTCTTACCTCCTGTTTGTTTGGGGTTTTCTTTTCAATTTATTTAGCACTTGAGTGACTTGGGTAACTATTATTTCTGCATTTCTACCTGCCAAACATTTAGTTTATCCCAGATCCACTAATTAAAAGATTACATTATTATAATTCTGGATTAGATTTCGAGAGGATTATTACTTTATGTATGTGTGCAAAAACACTGGATTACAGCATATCTTATTAAAGAGACTATATCTTTGCAAAGGTTATCAATTCAGCTCTTTACATGGTAAATGTTATTTCAAAACACCAAAAACTCTTAGTGTGAAAAGACTTTGCTATAGCTCTAAAGCTGCTATCTAAGCCCTGTAAGATCATGTTCTTTGTACAGCTCAGCTAAATTATGAATTACAAAGCTAAACTCTAATCGAAAACCATATTTTAGAGTGTAAAATAAATAAGATTGTCCAATGAAACTTTGTGGTGTGTAGTGCATGATGACTTATCCTTCTAAAGGAAGATATGTTGATCATATTGTCAGCTATTTAGAAATTTTGTACACTCAGAGAAAAAGATTTTCAAGTAGTCTGGGTTTCTCCTTCCCCATATCCTTGCTGTCAACTTTTGCCAAATGCTTTACATTTTGTAAATCTCTTTACCGCTTACTAGGTTTTACTTACATCTTAGTACTGAGACAGTTTTTCCTCTCCACTGCAGCATCACGATGTAAATCATGTCACAGGATTGCTGCTGTGAGAAAGTAGCCTAGTGTCTTGTTTGATCCCTTCAGGGTGAAGCAGATATCTGCTCCCAGCTCCCTGGGACTGATGCATGGAGTTGATTCATTTTCATCTGCAGCAAAGACTCTTACCCCCTTTCTCACTTTCTAGAACTGGCAGCAAACTAAATGAGGTTTTGGCTTTTACTCAGAAATAGTTTGGTACAAATGTGATGTACAGGTATGTTATGCTCTACTTTCCCTTTTGGTTTGCCTGCCTGCCATCACTTGAGAATTTGTGTGCAGTCATTAGAGGCAGCATGATGATGGACTCCCCAGTGAACAAAGCCCTTCCTGCTAAGATTTCACTCTAAAGAACATTTTAAAATGTGACAAATTTAGTTAGGTGTTTTGTCGTTTGGGATTGTTATTCCCTCAGAAGTACACTCTTGCTATAGAAGCATAGACATTGTGTGATTCCTGCTACAATCAAGGGTTACAGTTTTGTTTTACAAGTTGAACAGGTTGCCCAGAGCAGCTGTGCATGCCCCATTCCTGGAAATGTCCAAACCCAGGCTGAGTGTAGGGCTTTGAGCCACATTTTTTGGGTGTAATACAAAGTGTCCCTGCCCATGGTAGGGAGATTGGAACTAGATGATCTCTAAAGGCTTTTTCAACCCAAATCACTCTATGAAATTTGAAAAAGAACTTGCTCAAATGCTCTCAGTTAAAACCCCATTGCTGATCTAAAATTGCTATGTTCTGGCTGAGGGCTGTATTTGATCACAATAATATTTGGTTCATTATCATCTAATCTGTAGCTTGCAAACTGGCTGTTTTCCTGTGACAGTGATGTATGGTCCATGGCACGTAACTGAAGTTAACATTTATATTGAGCTTAGTGATTTAAGTACAGGTAATCTCTCTATTAATGCTGATTAATACTCTGCATGATCATGTTTTCATTTCTAGTTGACAGAGAGATAGCATTAGGTTAATTCAGTGGTGAAAGCAAGAATGTGTCTTTTTGCCCTAATTGCAACTATTTCTAACAGTTACTGTTGTATTTTATAATTCATAACAAGAAGAAATAATGGAGAAAAAAGCTATGTACTACATTTTAAACAATTAGCATGTATCTCATTATTACTTTAATAGGTGAAACTCTCTTCTGCAGCTTGATAATACCACTGAAAAACAAGCCAAGGCACCTTACTCTGCTTTGGCCAATATCCTTGTACGTAAACAGAATAGCACCAGATCTTCATGTCTTTGCTCTGTCCTCACCAGATTGTGATGAGCTTGGGATTTTGCCAGGGCCTCTACAGTGCAGGCTGTCCGTTCAAAGTTGGCCTGGCACAACTGTTCCTGCTTGAAGAAGGTTCCCCCTCCCTGCCCTTACCCTGTATCAAGAAGTGGCGTGGAGTCCTTTGGCAAAGTTGCCAACTCAATTAAGAAATGCTGTCAGTCTTGCCTTTTTTTTTGAAAAGACAAATTGGTACTTATACATCTGGGAGCAAAACCAATAAAACATGTTACTGAATGTTAAATTTTCCATCTGAAGATTTATTAAGTGTTCAGAAGCATTTTGCTTCAGTTCTGAATATTAACAGGATAATTGTATTTCTGGAGTTATCTGCATTTGAGGTACAAATCACCAAGTGTTTTAATTCAGGCCAGGTAATTGTGTCGCTTTGATTGATTGCATATTTAAAGCAAAAGAGTATTTTTTTAATCCAGGCTGAACATTTTCGTCAGTTTGCTCTTGATTAAAAGTGCCTCGTGGTGACTTATTATCAGAAAGAGGTTCTTTCACTATATTCTTGGCTAATAAGATACCACAAAGTAACAACTCTTCTACATTTTTCTTGTTTCTCTCCACATGAAAGGTATTGTGAAAATTCCATGCCTTCCTAAAATGGCTGAAAGGGGAAGCTAGGGATTATACGGATAGATAGATAGATAGATGTATATATACATATATATATTAATTTTCAGGGGATAGTGTTTTCATATGCTTCAGAAATGTCACTGCCAGGCCATCACTTGCAGACTATGACAAAACCCCACTGCTGTGCAGTAACTGCTGAGAGTCCCAGGCTGTGCCAGTGGAGGGTGTTGCTTGTTTTCTGCACAAGTTTTCTTCATCTTGAATTACCTGGATGCGTGCACTTCCTTTCCCAGCTGCCGTGTGATGTAGAGTTGTTATTAGATGCTGGATTTGGATGGGTTAGGAGAAAGGAGCAGGAGGGTTCTGTATCACGTTCTTAAACCGATGGAGTCAGAGCATCACAAATCCTGCTGCTGGTGTGGGAAGGGACAGGTGCTAATCTCATGTGCAGAGCTTGAGGCCTCAGTGTTTTCACATTATGGGCAGTTGTTTAACAGAGGCAGGGCTGTAGAGGTTCTATGAGATTCCAGTGAAGGTGAGAGTGATTGTGACACAGGACAGACAAAATGAATGATCAAGCCCAGCTGGAGTCACGCTCAGCAGTGTGTTGGAGACGATGAGAGGACAGCGGAATGAAAAACCACTATGTGAAGAATTCCACTTTTGGGAAAAGGGAGCAGTGTGAACAAATGCTCACATTAAACAAAAACCCAAACCAACCAACGAAACAAAAGGTAAAGAGAGAAAGCAGGCACTCTTGGGGAGCTGCTGATGGCTCTGGTAAAGATGGATGGACTGAACCCCCCTGCTATGTGAATAATAAGTTGTGCTGTTGTAACTGGTACAGTCAATGTGCCAGGCGGCAATGGAAAGGAGTTTTCCTGAGCAGGCAGTTGCCAGAGATGGAAATTGAATGATGAATTTCAGTGGCCATTCACATGGTGTTTCCAAATTACACTTTTTGGCCAATGATCTGTGCATGACTCCTATTTCTGATTTCAAGAGAGTCATCTTTCAGAAGCATTTTCATACAAGTATCAATGCAGAGTGGTGGTGGTGGTGCTTCAACTGCGCTGTTGTTGTTCAAATGACAGCCCCACAATTGTAGAAGAGATAAAAGCAACTGACAGGCACAGCTGGCCAGTGACAGTAGCCTTCAGGCTTTGAACATGGTGTTGATCAGCAGAAAGCAAGCAGTGTTACATGGAAGAAAGGTGCTAGCAAAACAGGGCCCAAGATCTCATGAGAGACCTCAGCCCAGAGTTTGACAGCCTTTCTATCAAAAGCTACAGAGAAAAGATTTCATGTTTCTGCCTCAGCTTGTCCAGATGCAGAATAGAGATGTGAAAAATATTTTGTGCAATAATATGGAGTGTGAGAAGTCATCTTGTGCAGCGGAGTTCCAAGCTGGTGTTTGTTCTTGGCAAGGACCTTTTGAAATTTTGAGATGGAAACAACAAATGTTCACCTGGATACTTCTCTGCAATGTGGAGATGCATGGTAGACTTCTTAATAAATATATTAAATATTAGTTTGGTTATAAACATGTTCCTCTTCTGCAGTGAGCTTTACCTACTAACTAACTAAGATTTCAGTGTTCAGAGGAGATTAAATAGATGATATAAATATTCAACAAGTTGGATAGTTCATGTCTTCCTGTTGCTGGATTTCATTTTTATTTCTTACAGATGAGTATAGCAACAATGAGGTAATAACATATTCTGGTGATTAACATTGACCTGGTGTAACATATAAGAGCCACAGCCTCCAAGAGCACTGTCTTCCAAAGTTACCCTATCACATGGCCCATTGGCAGAGGCAAATGAAGTAATTTAATTCGCTATGATTAGCATTTAAAGCTGCCTACCCAGAAACCAATAAAGAGGTTCACAATTCATCCTGTATTATTTCACATAAGCCTTTAACAATATTAGTTGAAGGCAGTCTAGTTCAGGGAGGTAGTAATTCAATCTGTCCTCCTCCTCTGAATTCCTGGTTTAAAGCAGTAATGAGCAACGAAGGTTGCTATTAGGCAGCTGTTATAGGTCTGGTGGTGAGCAGGTAGGTGACAGCAGCCTGGTTGCTCCAGGACAGCTGTATGTATGACAGAAAGTGTCATCCTGGCTGGTGCTGAGCTGCCTCCTGGGTTGGCAGGAGCAGCGTTCGCCCTGGCTGGCCTCATGCCTCCACCTGGCATCCAATGGTGCTGGGAGAAGGTGTGGGAAAGGCTGCTTTCCTCCCACTTCCCTTGTCCAGGCTGCAGTTTAACACAAGTCTGGCTCTCTGAATTGCAAATTTGGCTTCTTCAGAACCGATTAATTCAGTTAGGAAAGCCAACACCCCCCATCCCACCCCCTGTCGCAACTTTAAAGGACGTGCCAGTTGGGCACGCTGCAAAAGCCATTTACAGTTGGAATAAAGCAGGACCTGGGGTGGCAGTGCCAGGCCTAGCTCCTTTTTGAAAGGAAAGGCTGCTGCAGTGTGGGTGCCTGTCTGTACTCTTTTGTGCATTAACATACGTGCCAACTGGGCAAGTGTGGGCAAAGGCAGAGTCTGGCTTAATGGCACACAAAGCAAATGTCATCTAAATAGGTTTTCTTTATCTTAATAAGTGATGAGATGTTGGCTATGGTACAGCCGTGCTGGATGGTGGTGCAGTGGTTTCCAGCTCTGCTCTCTGCCATCCATCCCAGCTGGTTGCTGAGGTGTCACTGCCTGTCTGGGCATCCCCCTCAGGGGCAGGTTAGTGCTGCCACCTGGATATCCCATTAGAAACACTTGGGGTGCAGTCAGGAAAATTTTCTCCTGAAAGCCTAGTTCCACGATTTTCCACCAAGCCTATTGCCTGACCCAAATGGCACCCTGGTTTTCAAGTTTAAATGTACCAACAAACAGAAAAAAACCCAAGGTCAAATCATACTTTAATGCTGTTAGGATTTGTCATCCCCAAAAAAATACCATGAGCAGAGCTGTTAGTCAAGGTGTTAATGAACGTTTTAAAGGATTAATGGAAAATCCTATATTCTTTTTAATACATTTTTTAAAATTTTCACAGCCCTTAAAAAAAGCAGGGAAATAAAACAAGCTGCTTCTGATTGTTACTTTTTGCAGTGAGAGAGGTTTCTAGCCCTTTGGACCAGCTCTTGCTTTTTTTTCACTTCCCACCCGGTGCGGGGGAAACGGGATGTTGCATGTGTGGCTCAGATGGGGTCTCAGCATATGGGTCACGCCAGCGAGAATTAAGAGAGGGAGTGAAGCGTGAAGACATGTTGCCCCTGACACCTTGGTGAGAGCTGCTGTTCGGGATGGTTTCTTTCTCTGCCCTGATGGATTGGCAGCAGCGCATGTTACAAAGCCTTTCTCTGATTTTCCTTGCCTAGAGGAGAAGGGTTTTCCCACTTCAACAGCCCCGGTGCCTTTTTGTAATCTCATATGCCTGCCCAAAACCACCATTTCAGTAGCTCAGTGTATTATTTTTATACGATCTGTAAGTATCTTAAATAGCCAACGTTCAGAATGTGCCATTTGTCTTTGTAATAGTGCTTTCCTTTTTAATCATGTTCCTTCTTTGCTGTTTTTCTGCCAGCCCTTGGCAATGTTTCATTTTAGCTCAAAGTGAAAGAACATCCTCTTTAAATATTCTGTAATCCTCAGCTATTGTTTGATCAGTTTTAATTTAATTTCACTGCAATGAAAATATAATGGGAGGATGAACTCCAGAATGTGCAATTCGAGGAAGGTTGCTGTCAACATTACCAAACCTGCAACCAACTCTTGAGACAGCAATGGAGATCCAGCAGCTTTTTAGAGCATGGTCTGCAGCTCTCTTATTTATCTGCCCAAGTGTGAGTCACATTTTTCAAAAATTGTCCAAAGTGATCTCTTAAGTTTTGAGTAGATGCCTTTTGGGATGTTTATATAAAATGAATTGGGTGCGCCTCTCTGATAGACTTGATTTTAACAGCAGTGTTCTTTGTCCTCAAGCCTCTTAAAAAGCAGGCTTTGAAGACTTCATCAAAAAAGTTAGCGCTTGTTCGGTGTGCTTTCAGTGCAGATATAACTCAGAAATCTGTGATTATCGAGACTCCTCTGCTATTTTTTTCCCTCTTCTTTAGCCTTGTGTAGGAAAGAAAGAAATAAAAGGAAAGCCTCCTTCTCCCCCAGACAGCAGATATTCTACCTTGTCTGGCTCCTCTGATACTCAGTAGCATTGTCGTGGCTGCTGTGTCTCTGATCTACATGTCCTCCATCCAACTTCAGCCTGTCTGTTGCTCTGTCGGGATTCAAATGCAATTTCTCGCTCTTCACAGGAATTATTTTTGGAACTTTAAAAATACTCCATCCGTAACACGGTGTTCCTACGCGAGCTGCCTGCCTCGGGAGGATGACTTGGAGGAGGAAAGCAAGGCTACAACCTCCCCAGCAAAGCTGATACAATGCTGCCTTTGTATCTGGCCCCTTTTCATGCATGACTGCAGCATAAAAGAGCAGCCCCAAACTAGTCCAGCTCTTGGGTCTGATCCAAGACCTGCGTGGAGGTGAGAAGGGGGTGCCTAAGGGAAGGATTCTTTGCAAATAACCTCTACTCTGCCTTCATCTTATGAGCAGTTAAAAGCTCTTGCTGTAAGATACAGAAGTTAATGTTTGGAGCTGATGATGCTTGTTACTTAAGCCTGATAGTAGCTCCTGAGTAGAGTGCCTCCATGAATGGTAGCAAGGCATGTTCTTTTCTCATCTTTCTTTGTTTTCCTTGGTCTTTAAATAGCTTCAGACAAAGAAGTAAAGATTAGGTCAGATGCTCAAGAAAGGTGTCTTTTCTTGTGAACCCACCAGTGGTCAGTATGCCTTCCTAGGAAAGCATCCCTGTTCCTGCTGACCTGAAAGCCATACCATGCTTGGCAATCCTGCTGCCTCCAATCTGAATAACAGTGGAACATATCTTAGTGAGCACTGAGTAGACCTAGAAACATCCCACCATTCCTCTTGGCTGGTCCCAGCAATAAGCCAAGTTCAAGGACTTACTTGTATGGTTTCCTCTTCCCTTAATGTACTGAGTTTCTTTGTTAAGCAGCCAGTTGCTTTGATTCCAAAAATAGAAATTAATCATCTTTCTATGCAAAAGGCAGATACAAGAATAGCACTGATCCATTTGAGTGGCATCTTTTGGGTCTTGAGTGATTTTTTTTTTTTTGTTGTTATATACTTGTGAGTATGTGTACATATATGCATGAATGCAGGTCTTGCCAGGATACTGTTGTTCTGAGCAAGATCATTGATTCTGAGATGTTAAGAGGTCGGGGTGAAAGAGAATGGATATCAGCTTTTTAAAACAGAGGGTAGAAGAGATATGTGCCATTGGTGAGGTAGCAATGATCAAAAACTAGTGTGAAAAAAGGGTAGGTTACAGAAAAATGTTTGCAATCTCTGGGAAGAAGCACTGGTACTACACAAGCTGTTGCAGTGTGGATCCAGTTGACATTGCTTTTGAGAGTGGGGTATCCACAGGTCTTTTGACAGCAGAATTCCCCAGTTCAGAGGGGCTGACAGTTAGGTCTTAGAATCCTCTCTGTAAAGCCATGATAATTCAGGGAATATGAGCCAAAATGGGCTCTGTGTGCAACCAACCTGCACTGACACTTGAATTTTGATTAATTTAGAGAAGGACCTGCAAGTAAAATTTAGTGTGAAACGAGATTACTTTCATGAATTATGCTTGACTCCAGCCAAAGAGTGCATGTGATATAGATGCTTATCAGCCTTTAAGGAATGTCATAACACTGGCGGAATACAGGATCATAATATACAGTTAAAGATTGTGGCCCCAATTGCACTCCCTTGTCTAGGAAGGCTACATAAGTATCCACTTAACTTTAAGCTTACACTTATATTCTTTTCACTTCAGAGGGATTTAATCATGTGCTGGAATAATTTCCTGTACTAATACTCTCCAGATGCACAAAGGAGCAGAATCAAAATTTAAGACAAGCAGTTCTTTGCTGTATGTTGTTCATTAGTGTGGGTTGATTCCTGATAAATATTTTAACCTAAGTTCATTAATACTATTTCAGAGGTAAATTTGTTGTCTCTACATGAGTGTGCAAGTCTTCAAACCCACCCCATACTTGCAAACTCAGAAAGAAGTGCTGTCTCATCCACTCACCTGATCAATTTGTGAACCGTCAACCAGCAGCTATGAAAACATCTCCAGTTGCTCCATTGGCCAAGCACTGGTGAAGGGTGTTTGCATCTTAAAATTCAAAGAACACACAGAAATTCTATTTCTTTCCCACCAGTATGGTTTGTACGGGGTAAGGCTGATGTTAACAATGATCAAAGGGGAGTTTAGGTAGGTGCCTAGAATCCACCTCTGTTCCAGCCTGACTGAAAGCTCCATCATCTGTGCATCACCTAGAATCACTAATGCACAGCAATTAGAGTTAATGAAGGGAAGCTGCTGATATCTTAGACATGCTGACAGCCCTTCTGTTTATTTTTCTTTTAGGGTAATGGATTGTGCAACCTGGTTTTTTCATTGAAGCTGTGTTTGTGTTTTCATGAACTGCCTTTTTTTTTTTTCAATTAGTTTAGTTCTTCTGAATCATGAGCTCATGTGCACTCAAAATTTGTTACAGGTTTCCTCAAGTTATTTTGTATTGGGTTTCCTCTTCCTGGATTCACAAAATTGCATTTTTCAGATCTGATTTAGGAATAGGAATTGTTCATCTACAGCTACTGTCACACATCTCCTTCCTGACAAAGCTGTTGTGGGTCTGCTGGCTCCTTCATTTTCCTGCTTGCTGTTTGTTCTTTATTTTGGTGGCTTATTCTGGATGGCACTTCCTTGCTTCTGTGCTTGCTGCTAGGGTGGCACCCACAACTGGGAGTCAACGGGACAGCCTTTCCTGACATCACCCAGCAGCTGAGGTTCACTTCTGGAGGTATGGACTCCTTCTGGGAGAAGAGCATTTGGGGATTGCACAAAGAATGGCTTCTTAAATACACCTTTTACATCTTACTTATTTCACAATAGCATTGAAGAAGCCCTTCCACACCCATTGTCTGTTGTTCAGCTGGATGCACAATTCTGACAGGCTGCACGAATTGCTCACATCAACGGTTAAAGCCGTGCCACTTAACCTTATGCTTCATCACCAGGAAAAACATAATTGTATTGGACATATCCAGATGTTCTCATTTTAAAAAAATGGCATGTCTGTATTGCTTTTACAACTCACAACTGAGACTGCTGTGGTCTTTCCAGATACTGGAGCAGCTTGAAGCCAACTTCTCTGCCACAGGTTCTGATGACTTTTTCTGCAGAGCCAAAAAAGCTTTGTTAGTCAAGAGAAGGAGAAGTCTTAGGAACCCAAGAGTGCTTTCAGGCCCCATGGCTGCTACAGTACGTGTGAGTGCATGTTGGTAGAGCCACTGCTGTCATTATTGTCTAAGCTGCCAAGAGGGAAAAACTTGATTATGAATTCTGGGATCTTGTCAGCCCTGTGGGTGTTACCCTGAAAACTCCAGAGACTATCACAGCATTGCTCTCATCAAAGCCATGGTCCCAAAACACATAGCCTAAATCTTCCAGGATGTATTCAGGATTAAAATGCCGCTGTGCAGCAGGTGTTAAACACCTTAGTCTGCCTGTTTCTTCCAATCACCCATCTCTGAGGTTCTCTCTACGGTTCTAAAGGTCATACGCAATACAGTGAGCAGTTATTTCATCATAAGAGGCAGATACTTATCATCAGCTGTGGCATCTGGTTTCTGGTTTCTCTGTCTATCTTTTGGTTTGTGGAAAGCACATTCCACCAGCGTTCTTCAGCTGCTGGGGCTGTTTTTTATGGAACTCGAAGGCTTTGCTAACAGAAAGCCTGGATTGTCAGAAAGTGAGGATTTTGGTTATGGGTTGTTGCAATCAGATGGGCCAGCAAGAAAATATTCCAGACTCTGAAAAGTCATTCCTGTACATTATTGGCTAAAACGGGTAACACATTTGTAAGATACATATGAATGTAAATCTTAAACAGCCCTGAGGAGCTTGTATGATTTAATTGTCAGGTGACTACAGTAAATGAAATGTGAGGGGAAAATGTATAATCTTTTGTTGGGAAGAGTAATTCGGCTTGAAATGAATATTTTACTAATAGTTTTCATGTTTTAAATATATCCTCTGATCATTCTGTGTAAGAGCATATCAGTAACAGCATAAGGCTAGAATTAGTAGGAAATTTAAAACCAAAACATTTGGGAGTGCAGATGCTTAGATTATACCCATTGAGCAACTTGGTCTAATTATTCTTATATATACTATTCTTAATGTTATGTGTTTCTATCACTTCACCAGCTCAAAGCAACAGTAGTAGGTTAATCTAAACAGTATATTAAATATAGCTGCATTTTGGTGAACTTCCATGTAAACATAGAGATTTCTCTGTTACTACCTTGGAAGTCACTGGAAATAATCCTCATTTAATCAGTGTGCATCACAGTCTTGAGATTCAGGGAAACAATCATATGCAAAGGTGAGTAACTGTCTGTTCTCGGAAAATTCTTCGCTGTTTGCTCCATGATCCATCTCATAAACTACTTTATGTGGATGAGGATACATATGCGTGTCTATATAAAGCGAAAGCACTTAAGCAGCAATCTTTAACTAGGTGCTGAAGTTTCAAATTACTACATTTAGATATTATAAAGATAGATTCCGCCCACACAGGGAAGTCACAGTTAACTCTGATTATTGTCCACTTACTGTGCTCAAGAAGGCAGTTGTGTTTCTTGGCTTGAAAAAAGCTACTTTGTACATTAGGTAGAGAGAGACTTTTGATTAAAAAAAGAAAACAAAAATTGGTATGAACCCTTTTGGATTTACCTTCTTGACAAAAGGGTCTGTTCATATGAGGATGGAGAAAGAATTTCTTGCAATTCTGGTCTGTAACTTGAGAAAAGTTGATTACTGCAGCATACATGATGCCTCTCTCCAATCATGTAAGTGAACATACATGTAAACTGAGTATTTTTGCTGGTGAAACAAGACATTGCATATATCCATGCTTTGACAGTAATAAATTGTAAAAAGCACTGGGATGTGGGTTCAAAATCTAGGTTATATGCAACTAGAGGTTGCATATAATCAAGTAACACAAATTACAGAATACTTATGTGATTGTTTATATACATAATGTATTCTGGCTTATGGGTAATCCTAAAATTGTTCCCTGTATCTCACACTACTCAGGTACACAATTTTTTTTTTTAAATTTTTTTTTAAGAATTTAAGATCCTCAAAATTATATTTGGGTACTTATGGGATCTATTATAGTTAAATTCTAGAAGTTTTTAAATTAAAAGTTTATCAGAGGAAGCTGAATAAATAAAGAAGTAGGCCCAGAGCTGGAGCTTCAGAAGTTGCTTCTGGTGTTTTTACAAAAAAACCCCACAGTTTAAAAAGCCACAGGGCAAACCAACTCAATGCTGAGCTTCTCCAGAAAGTGAAAACCTGTCTGTCAACCATGAATTATAGCTATCTTAAAACATATACTACAAACATTTCTAGTTTACCTGAGGGATCAGATTAAGCCAGACTACAAATATTTACAGTCCATTACAAATGTTTGGGGAGAGTTCTGACTTGTTTTTCTAAATAGCTTCAGTTAATTGGCAGTCAATTAACTTGAGATTTAAAAAAAAAAATCACCAAGGAGTGAACAGGCACAGTTCTACAGGAAAATTACTTCAGCAGAAGACATGTGCAAATAAAATCTCAAAGACATTATTTGCAGAAAAGGAAAACTTCAGAAAAGCTTCCCCTGGATAGCAATTTGTGTTTGATACCTTGTAAGTGCCCTAGCATCACATCAGGATATGTTTTACGAATGTAAGGCCTGTGGTCCTGGTGGGGTCTGGCTGTGGGGCTGCAGAGAAGAGGAGCTGGGAGTGCTGGTCCGTGCTGGCCCCACGTGTGTGTGTGGATGCAGGTGCAGAGGAGGTGCTGGTACTTCCTGGGCAGTCAGACATTTGGCCTTGAGCAAAACTGTGTCAGAGCTCAGGAGACTTTACCCCCAGCAGGAAATTTGGCATTATTTGGCCCTTAGACACAGGAAGCCTAAGGATGATTTTCTTCCAGGTCACTTCTCTGAAGCTCATTTTTCCCTTGGCTGGTGCAGCACAAGAGACCTGCCACGTCTGGAAGCAGTGTCCACCCAACTCCTCCCTTTCCCATCTTTCTCATAATTTTGGAAGAAAAGTTAATGTACACAACAGTTTGGTTTGGAAGTATTTTTTTCAATCTAATAATTTAGTTCTTTCCCATATACTTAACTGCTTTGAGAGGTTTTGTCTAACCATGTAAACAGTTCGGGTTTAAAAAAAAGTTACCATTTGTTCTTTTACACTGTGATTACAAAATTAAGTTCACAGCAATAATATATAATATGGATACAATTAAAATCTTTTTGTCGCCTTTGTGTGAGTTCAGCTACACCACTAAAAGAATGGGTTCTGTACTTTAGCATACAAAAAAAAGGGGATAACTTGTATTGGTGTATTTGTATTTTTCAGTAGAGAGATCTTGCAAGTTGAACCCAGCACAAGGAATATGCATAGACGTCACTGCACTTGACCTTGAAATTTCAAGACATACTCTCATGTTATAAGAAATTAAGCTAGAGAAAAAGTTATAAATGTCAGCAAGAAAAGGGACTTGAACAAATGAAACCATACATAAAATTTGTTGCTACGTTATTTCATGGTTGGGACATTACTCCTTCTTCCTGCCTTGCTGTCAGCTGGCCTGATATACTTTTGTTCTGATTAATTGTGGTACCCTTTCGGATCAGACAGGCATTGCTGGTGGAGGCTTGCTAGGATGTGTGGCAAAGAAAATTTGCAGTTCCTGTCTGAACTTCTAGGAGCAGAGATTGTATGGTATAAGAAGCAGAAAAACTAATCTCACCAGGACTGCTGCCAACTGATTTGAAAGAAAATATTTTTTAGTCTGACAGGGGATATGGCTGTGCTGGTTTCCTATTGCAATGCTCTGAGGACTGGATGGGAAATATCTGCAAGGAGTGATGGGAAATGTAGGAAATGTTTTGAATTGCCTGCAATATGCAGAACATAAGTGGATTTTTTTCTTGAAAGTTTAAGGTTTGGGGGGAATTTTTTTTAAAAAATGTATATTTTTTAAAATTCAGAACTGCTTCACACTGTCCGTAAACACCCTTTAACATCTTCTGGTTTCTTCCCCCATAGATAGAAGAGGTGTTGAAGAGGTGCAGAAGAGGTGTCATCTCTGGTTTTCATTAATTTTTTTGTTTTCTCATTTTGCTTGATTTAAGGTCCATGGCTAAGCTGTTTCCAGCATCCATGGGCACAAGTCTGTCAGAAGTCCAGGAGTCTTTTTTATTCTACTTTACTTAAGTCCTTAAGTCCTCAGCACTTAAGTAACATTGTGGTAGGAAGTGTGGGAACATTGACCACTGTACAGTTTGTTCTTTTGTGTCAGTAGAAGAACTGTGTTGTGGTCCTAAACCACCCCCAAAAACCTGACCATTAGGTAAAAATTCAGACCAGGCTGGCAGTGTGTATATCTGATTTACAAGGAAAATCCTTGTCCTTATTCCTTATTGATATTTTAGCTATCACCTTACAGCCCCCATTTGTCCTGTGGACCCCATAAAGTTTGTGGGTAGTCTTGCATGGTTTGCCAGCTTTTGCCGTCCTTCGACGTGCTCTGATGGGACTTAAAAGTCTTTGATTTTGTTGCAGGAATGCATGCTTATGGCAAGTGGCAGAGGGACATTTGGAGAGTGGGTTGCAGTTTGACATCTCTACCACTAACTAAGCTGCTAGATCATTATCACTTGCGTTCTGCAATGATTTCTACTTCCTGTGGCTCTGTCTTTGGGTTTAGTCAAGAAGAATTAAAGGGGATCTGGGCTACATGCTCCCTGCTGTGAAGAAGGATCCTACACAAAGCAACTGATCTCTTAGACAAAGGAATAGCTCAGGGCACCCTTTGTTTTACAGCCTGGCTGAAGCATCCTGAATTGGCCACAAAAATATTTTTATTTGTTTTTCTAATATAATTTTTAAAAATGAACAGTGGCTAATTTCTTCAGTGCCTTGGGGGTTCTTATATAAAAATGTTAATTTTGAAAAGTGAAAAATATGAAGCAAGACTTCAGCTCATTTGTTGAGTGGGACCATACACTCAGTAAAATATCACTGCCTGTTTCCCTCCTCAGGTTTCAAACTGTACATTCCCTCCTCAGGTTTCCAGCTGTACATGTCAGGTATGATAGACACCTTCTTTCTTCAGCTTCCAGGGAGCTGTACAGTCCAGCCCAGTAGAGTCAAGTCAGTGGAAAGAGTTCAACTTAAACTGGATGGAAAAGAACTTTTTGCTCTTTCTGTCAGCTTTTCCAGAACATGCTCATGGTGTGTGTCTCTTGCCAATTTAAGGGCACTGGTGTTAACTCTGGCACTTTTATAAAATAAATCAGCTCATTTTGTTCAGTTAAAAACATTCTATTTTGTTCCTAATGGCACAAGTGCATAAATCCTTCTATGAATAGGTAGCTATTAGTTGGTTCAGTTCAGCCCATTTGGAAAAAAAATCACAGAATCACAGAATTAGCTAGGTTAGAAAGACCTTGGATATCATAGAATCCAACCTATGACCTAACACCACCTTGTCAGCCAGACCATGGTTTACTATGTGCCACATCCAGTCTTTTCTTACACACCTCCAGGGTCAATAACTCCGCCACCTCCCTGGGCAGCCCATCAGGTAAAGGCTTTCTGTATTCTTGCAGGACTGGATCACAGATAATGTTAAGTTGGGCCAAACCTTTGAAATAAATTATTGTGATTAAGACAATGATGGAAAAAGTGTAAATATCAATGTGGAGAAATGCGATGAATTAAAATGAGTCACATAAAAGCAAATATTTCACAGAAAGAGTGGGAGGTGTCACTCTGTTCAAAAGCATCTCTAAGTCATCATACACAATGCAAATTTGCAGGAAATATTTGTCGTGTTGTCCTGAAAAACATTTGCACTGTTTACAAATTTAAGTGGGAAATCACAGGCTTTGTACCTGGTAAATTAGGTGGTAAATCTTTGCAAATTCATGTGTAGGAATAGCTTTTTTCTGCATTTTTTGTCTTGTACTAGACGTAGAGAAGCTAGAACAGGATGACTGATCTACCAGTCACCTAGGACTTTGCAGTCATTAGGGAAGGTGGAGGTTGAGCAGTTCTAGGAGAAAAGAGATAGTGGCTTAAAGTAACTTGTGCAACACCAAAGATACTGATTGCAGTGGGCCAAATGTGCAAAACAAAGCTATAAGACAGCATCCATCTTTGTGTGGCAGGGAACAAAATAGCCTCTATGGAAAAAGGAGTGTTTAGAAGATATATTTAATATTTTGAGGAGAGTATTTTAAGGTGAGGAGTGCGATCAGTGAAGAATGAGGAGGTATAGTGAGCATAACAAAAGGCAAGTAAGATGTCTGTGAAGAAAATCTATTTTTATATATAACTGAGGTAAAATGTGGGATTAGAAAGGCTACAAGGTCACAGAAACCACATTTGGAAAGAGGCATAGATGGAGCAGATGCTATGTGAGCAGTGAAGGAAGGAAAAGGTAGATTTTTGACACACAGGAATGATCAGTAAAAATAAGACATAGGTAAGGATGTGTGGAGGAACTGAAACTGCAGTGGCTAAGGGGTTGGAAACTGCTTTCCTGGGAAAGGATGAGGAGGTGAAAAGGGGATATCTGCATCCCTCTGGAGCAGAAGCACCCTGGTCTGACTGTGTGGGGGAGGCTGTGCACATGCTCTTCAAGCTGTGCCTCCTCTTGAGAGATGCAAAACGTGTTTCTTCAGACTCTTGGTCAGCTCTTCCTGCACTTTATGGAAGAGAATGGGAGACAAGAGAAAGAAAAGCAAAATGTTTTCTCCCTTTATATAACAAATACTCACTGTTGGATTATGCATGACAGAACATAGGTAATATGGGTGTCTGAAACACCTTCAAATTCATTAGGTTAAACATGAAGAAATGTAAAACACTTGCCATATGCATTTCAGAAGAAGTTAAAACACTGTTTTCTTGATTAGACCATTCTAGCTTTTCTGTATTGTGCTGAGAACAGACTGCTCTGCCCTTTAGGGAAAGGGAGCAAAGCCAGCCATGGTTCATGGCAACACGCTGCTCTTGACTTCTTGTGCAGTTGCACAAGGGTAAATGTGCTGGATTTTTGATGCCGGGTATGTTGACATTGAAGCCCAGCACCAGTTAGGAAGTTTCTGCTTTGTAGTGACTTGAAGTTACAGAGTCTGAAAATATTTCCTTTGACAGAAAAGTAGCTGAAGTCTTATTTAATTGTTTTTTTTTCAAACACCACCAGAAAAGATTTCATTACACTAGCTGAAATGCAATCAGTCAAATTAGAACTGGCACAGGGTCCAGAAGATATTTATTCTCTAAGGATATTTGTCACTAGCACCAAGAGTCATTTGGATTCTCCATCGGATTATACAATGGGCTACTGAACATTAGTTTCAGCACTATAGTAATAATAGAGAAATAACTGCTTAAACCACAATTAGGTGGGAATCTAATGCTCCCTTCATGAAAAATTTAGTCATTAATTTTATGTTGATATCTTTTTAACATTATTAAACTGTACACTGGAGACTGTGGTTCCATAAAACACGTTTTTCCTATAGGAGATGTATGACTTAGATGACTGCAGCCCAGTATGCGTTAGAAAGAGTAATGAAAACGTTAAGATGACGAATGCCATAATTAGGTGTGCAAAAAGCATTGGCAGGCGAACACCGACTAATGGAGTATTTGTGTTTGTGTGTGCGCGTGTACATTCATAACACATATTCATTTACTTTTGTGCTGGGTTGCATGAAGCCTCTGAACTCTTAATTAGGAGATTTTCTAATGTAATATAATCTCTTTAAGCATATCATGGTGAACTGTGGCCTACATACAGACATGTATTTCTTCTTTACGCAACATACTTAGCCTAAAGAAAAGAGCTGTGTTGCATTTCACAGGGCAGAAGTGAAATTGTTCTACAATGTATATAATTTTGATGTAGCTTAATTTTTTTTGTCTGACTGAATGTACTCCTGTAGAAGTCTTACTTGGAAAGATGACTTCAAGTTCACTTTTGGCCCATGTGAATAAAACAAGCACATTTTAATAATACATGTTTGCATTGCCCTGAGTTCAAAAGAGCACTGACAGATGACATCTAGGATTTTTAAAGCTCTCAGCTGGATTTCACTGATGTCATCAGGTGTCAGGTTTTCTATTTGGTATATGATAAGTTTGGGTTTTTTTTATGTTGTCAGTCCTTGTCTTTCCTTTCTTTTAAGTGAAATGATTATGCAAAAGCCTTCTTCATGGTCAGCAGCCTAGAAGGCTTGTTCTTCAGGTGTGTGCACTTAAATGATGACAGGAAAAAAAAGCAAGAGACATCTATAGGGATATTAAAAAAGAGAAGACCACAACGCAGGCAATCCACAGAGAAGTAACTCTAGGCTCTAAATGGATCAATCAGCAAATAAAATTACAGTGAGTGATGGAATTGTCAAAACTGTTCTTGCAGCACCTTAAAAGTTTTGTTGAAGCTGTGGGCATTGCAGGCTGTAGCTTAGAAAATTTGTCTCTTTTTCAGAAGTGTTTTTGCAAAGTAGTATTACATTGCCCTGTGATCTGGCTAGACGACACCGCAGATGTCTCATCTGAGAGGACTTTGTGTCTCTTCTGCATCACACTCATGCTTGGTCCAGGGTCCCTCCACCACACCTACTCAACTGAGAGGAAACCCTTCTTCCCCAAAGAAAGTCTTTTTCCCCTGCCCCAAGCAATGACATCAGGTGATAGAGTAACCTGGCCATGCCCACTCCTAGCTACTGCAAAAAAGATCTCTGTTCTGCCCACAACCAGGACAAAAATCTAAGGACAAATATTAGAAGGTGATCCCAAGCCTGCATTTCGATATGGATTCATACATGGTAGTTTCCATGACTTTGCTGGAGTACAGAATGTGAAGAAACCAAAGTACAATAAACCAGAGACCTGCTGGAGGGACCAGTCAAAGTCCATGCTGGTATTTCTTCTGGTTGATTGATACTGGCTTTCTGGTCCTAATTGAGCTGTTAGAAGCTGGGCCAGGTTTGAAATAGCACAGAATTGCTTGCAGTATTTTTCTAGTGCTTGCTCTGTGGTTGAAATGGTGATTGAGAAAAAGGTGGGAGGCTATTCTGTTTGGCCTGGGCTCCAAATAATTGCCATGCCTAAAATACATTACAACCCATAACCAAAGGTTTATACAAAGCCTGCCAGTTGGCCTTTGCATAATTTTTTTTTCAATTGTGGCTAAGGTGCTGATGCCAGCACTTGGATAAGGCACATTGACTAAAAGCATTGCAGTGCAGTAAAACATGGAGTAAAACTCCTCTAAGAGTTGGTTGCACTACAAAAGACACTGAATCATCTCAGATATTTAGGGCAGCACTGGTGTACTGCCATTGGAAATCTTGGATTGAATAAATTTTGAGCTCTGGAATGCAAGATGGGAGTGATTTGTGTTTGGAATGGTAAATTTTAAAAGAGGACTCAAAGCAATGAGCCACTAAATGTGTCACTCTGGTTTTGGGTGGTAAAATTCATAAATTGGATGCTGGTTTTAGAGATACTGTTGAAATATAAGAAAAGCCTTACTGTTCTAGTAACAATAGCCTTTGGAAACCTCTTTCTCTCTCTCGCTCTGTATCAGTTATTTGCCTACAGGCTTTCCCAGTTTTCTTTGCCTTCTTGCTTCTACAGATTTACAAAATGCTACATGCATTCCCGCAGGCTACTTTGTATTTTTTCTACAATTCCTTGTTCAGCAGCAAGGGCTGTTTGTGGCCCGAATGTCAGATGGGTGTGCACACACAGTTTTACCTACAAGCAAAGAGCAAGAGAGAGCTTTCATGAAGTGACACTTGTATGCACGGGCTTACTCTGTGGGAGAGTTTATATAAATCTCATTTACAGAATTATGTACCTGGCAGCAAATGATAGCTGGCAAACTTGTGACAGAAATGCTTGACATCAGCTATGCAAAATATGCTAATTCATAAAACAAACCAATATCACCCAGGTAAAAGCTTTAATAATCATAATTTAAAAATACCTTTTGCACAGTAGTTATTCCAGAGTGCAAATGTATATCTTGTTGTGACAGTGTGGAGGTTTTGGCCCCTTACGACAAGGAAGACACTGAGAGTGCCCAAAAAAAGAGCAGCAAAGCTGGTGAGGGGTCTGGAGCACTGGTCTTAGAAGTGACTGAGGGAGCTGGTATTGTTTAGCCTGAAGAAAAGGACAACCTTGTCACTCTGTACAGCCACCTGAAAGGAAACTCAGCTTGCACCAGGGAAGGTTTAGATTGGATATTAGGAAAGATTTCTTCATGGAAAGAGTTGTCGAGCATTGGAAAAGGCTGCCCAGGGAAGTGTACCTCCCTGAAGGTATTTAAAAAACATGTAGGTATGGAGCTTAGGGACATGATTTAGTAGTGGACTTGGCAATACTTACTTAAAGTTGGACTTAATGATCTTAAAGGTCTTTTCCAGCCTAAATAATTCTGTGATTCTATATAGCACTAATGGAAGTTGTTGCACAGCCCAAGCCAGTGTGGGCTGAAAGTGACACCTCGGTGGTCCTGCAGCTGCACCTGCCGTGGCTGTTCTCATGCTGGGCTGGATGAGCACATGCCCCAACAGCCAGCTTGGCTCCAGCACATGGCTGCTGGCTCCAGTGGGCTCAGGAGGGAAGGGGGAAGCTCGGGAGGCCCCGTGGGAAGAAGCTATGTGCAGGATCTGTGGGGAACTGCAGTGGTGAGGGCAATGCAGTGGCGGGAGTTACTGATTACACCACACTGAAGAACTATGGGCGACGTAAGGAGGGGCTGCTGGACCCAGTCCCATTAGCAGCTAGGCTCCTTCACCCACCTGCAGTACAGTCCTAGGTCTTGTGGCTGCCCAGGTCTAGGCTAACATGGATGGCTGTGTTACACTGTCAGCCTTTGGAAACCTCTTGGACCAGCCTTCTTTCCACTATGGGGACCTGCCCACTGGCTGCCCAAGAGAGGGTAAACTTTAAAATTCACACAGCAAAGAAAATCAAGACTTTACAGCTGTTGAGCAGAAATAAAAAAGAGCAAAAACAGAACTGCAGATTACCATGGCCATAAAAGTACGTCTTAAAATCTCACTGTTTGGGCAAGAAACAGCTGACTCAAGTACTTATCACTGCTGAATCTTTTTTAACATAGCTCTAAGTTTGATAGATCTTGTGGTTAATTGATTTAGACCTAGAGGAAGACCTCAACTGAGACTTTGGTTGTTTCCTATTTCATACAGCTTAGCCTAGAGATGAAACCTGCTTCTGTCAGAGTCCTTAATTTTCATCAGCTCAGCTCCTGCAAGACAGCAAAATGTGCCATAGAAACAGAATTTGCAAATGAACTCAGTTGGCAGAGCAAATATAAAAAAGCCTTGCAGGTGTGCAAACGCTCTCAGCTGATGCTGAACTGCTGCTGGATTTCTTGGCACTGAGGTAACGCACAGCCGCGTTTTCTGACCTGTCCCTAAACCAAGAGTTTAGTTTGTCTTGGGAGGGGCAAAGTAGAAGGCAGGGTTTAACATTTGGAAAGCTGTGCCCCCTTCAGCCAGGGCTCACCCACTCTTGCTACCAGAGATGCCCTCAAAATATCAGTGGCACCCTGTCACCACAGCTGTAAACAGCTGTTTCCAGTGAGCTACATGACAGGTTATTAATTAGATGTTGCACAAACTTTAGCAGGTGGTGAACATGCTCCATCACTGACTGTGTCAGGCATTGGACAAGGAGATTCACAAGGCTTATTATATCTTTCCTGAGCAGGCTCATGTAAAAGCCCAATGTGGCAGGTGGGAGGGAGAGTGTGGAAGGCGTCTGGGATTGCTGTGTGGCATCTGTGAGAAGCTGCCATATCTGGGTCAAACAGTGTCCCGTCAGGAAATCTGTAGAGGAGGAACAACTGATGTCCCTCCATGATCTATTTATCCCTTCTCAGAATCAAAGGAAAGTGAGGCTGAAAGAGATTGTGTACTGCAGAGGTTCCCAGCACCTCAGCTGCTTTGTGGAGCCACTAGCAGTTGCAGTAGCTCTTCCTTATCCCGGACCATACAGCTGCTTTGACATTGGAAGCAGGGGAAGAAGGGAGGGAGTGGGGAGGTAGGGCTGTGGAATGTGTCACAATCTGGAAACACCATCTTCTGCTCCTTTAACTCCCTCTTAAAAAACCTTGAGTGAAGCAGATTTTCTAGCCTTCCTAGGAAATCTTTTCTGATGCCTCTTCTTCCTCATCACCAGAAAGTTTTGCTGTTGCAAGAACATGGAGATGTGCCCGGAGGCAAGAGGATGCCTGGCTGTGAGACCTGTGGAGGTGGTTCCTGGGAAGATGTCTAGGGGTTTGAGCAGGCAATAGGAGGTTGGGAAACTGAGATTGGCTGCGGGAACCTCTATGCAGTTTGGAATCTATTCGCAACTAGCTGGTTACATTGCTGGTGCCACTATGTGACCATTTTGCTCCATCTGCCCCATCCTGCCTCCTTGTTGATTGATATCCTGTCTGTACGTGGTTTCAACAGTGGCAGAGGGAGAGAGGCAGAAATCTGGTTTGTCTGGGACTTCAGACTGGTGGTGAGCACAGGTGACTGCTGTCTCAGTCCATGCACTGAAAGCCTTGCATACCCTACCCATGGCTAAATCATACTGTAGTCTCTGTACCCCGGTTTGTCACCTGCAAAGGAAGCAAAGGTAGCCCTGTCCTGCGTACTGGGAGTTTTGCGAGACTGTGTCAAACTGCCAAGCCAGAGGTAATCAGTAGCCTCCTAATAGGTAGAGTGTGGCAGCCTGGGGAAAGGCAATGGCTCTTTGCCTGCTACAAACAATCAGCGCAGTGGCATCTAGTGCACATTGGGCAGAATTACAGATGTCCAGCAGCCCCCCAGCTGAGCTGGGTGTCACTGAGAAAGGACTGTAGGCTGCCTTTTGAGGAATGTCTGGAGCTGGGAGCGTATCTGTTCCTCTCCTTCTCTGTTCTCCTGAGTGGAGCAGGGGGCCTCAAGTTTTAGGGCAGTTCAGAGCACAGCGAGCTGCTGGTTGTCTTTTGCTTATGAGCACTCAGTCATCCAAATGCAAGATTCTGGTGTAGGATCAAAAAAAAAAAAAAGAGATAATCTGGTTCAGGCATGTACAGAGAAGAGTGGGTATTGTCAGAGTTCCTGGTGGCAGGAGCTGCTCATGAGCCAAAGAAGTTGTAGGTGTTTTAACTGACAGGGGATTAATGTCCAGGCACCCAGAATCTCAGTCACAGCAGCAGCATGTGCTGTCCCTTCTTGAACTGAAATGCACTGGTGCCAAATAGGCATGTCACAGAGTCTGGCCTGAGTCTGGCCACAAAAGCCAGTGCAATGCCACATTCTACTCTTTTTTTCGCATAGAAGAAACAAAATCAGCATGTAAAATGGCAATGAGCAGTCCTGGGTCAGCCCTCTTGAGCAAGGAGACACCAAAAAGGACAGTGATGCAAATAAGAAATTTGATGAGTCACTGTTAGGTACAAGTGAAAGTCTATTTCCAGTTATATTTTGGTTCTTGCAAAGTAATGTGAAGAAATTCTGATGGGTGTCACAATGTGTTTGTTTGTGTAGGGACCTTGTGTGCTCATTTTGAGCAGCAAAAACATACATGCATACATGTGTGCACATGTGCTGTGTTGTGTGTATGCTGTGTTGAATTTTCATAGCAAAGTACAGGTCATACCTTACTAATACCAAGAACTGTTTTGTTGCTGGGAGGTTTTTCATATATAAAATGTATGTGAATGTTCTAGATAAGCATAGAAATTTGAAAGAAAAAGTTTACCATAGAATAAATCATTTTTTATCAGTGGAAGACTTAATTTTGCTCTTACTGAAGTCAATGGTAATCCTTCCATTGTAGTGGTCTAAGCAGCATTGACCCGAGAAACCTTCAGTTTCTAAATGATCTCTCATTAATGATAATAGGTCAAGGAAATCCTCTTATGGACGTACTGGAAACTCTTGGATTTTGCCCTAAGAAGTGGGAGTTGAAGTCCCCCCCTAGCAGCATGGAAAATCAACCACATCCTTATTAATTTTCCTTTCCTGTGTATTAGCACACATGTACACCTTGTGGGTACTGGATGAAGCATTCCAATCCCATTGATTCCGGGTCTGAAGACTCAAGATTCTTATGCATGCAAATCAGAGCTGCCTAACACTGAAGAGGAAGGGAATAATAAGTTTGTGAAAAACTTAGCTTCATGTGTCACAGAATGGTACATTTATTCTATTGGAATAATTTGCTAGATAGTTTTGTTTTAGAAATTTAATGAATTCTTTATTCTTCATGATGAGGCTTGTCCAAATGTCTCTTACTTTTCAAAATACTGCTTTATCTACCAAGGTACTTAAGCATCTCTGACCCTTTCACTCTGTTCCTGCAAATCCATTTTTCATCCACCCTGATATACATGACCTTCCTTCCCTTCTGACAGGAGTAAAAAAAAATGGAAGCCAAAGTGAATATTGCTTCTAAAGTGTTATTTCCCTGGGCTGTAATATATAGTTAAGAATCTGTTTTCTCAAGACAGAGGATGCTCTAAAGATTACCCACATCTGTTTCTCTTGTCTGTACACATCTCATTCATCTGATCACAGATGATCCATGGGAGAATTTCTAGATGGAGTGGGGATGCAGTGGGTGCTTTGGGGAAGTGCCTCTTCATCCAGGCTGGGTAAGATGGACTTGAAGGTATGCTTTGCTTCTGGAAGCAGACGAGATAAAACCCAGTTTGTTTTCTTTCTTTGTCTTTGTATTAAAGGATTATTTTAAAAAGAAAAAAAAAAAAGAAAAGAGGATTTTATAGTAAATGATGGATTTCTTTTGAGTTCTTTATAATTCCTTTGGCTATCATCAGATTGGGTATTGCAATAGCAACGCAGTAAGTATTTATTTTTAAGATGGAAAAATATTTGATGATACTAGCTGCACAGTTGCTTATCTGGTGGAAACAAATTTTTAAAGTTACAATGGTTGTGAATTGAATTTTTTTTAAAGCTCTGCTTGAGATCAAAGGTAAAATCCTTCAATTTCTCAGATAGAAAAAGAGCCACAGTGCTGCAAGAAGAACTCAGTTATCGATAGCTCTTGGAGAAATTGTTTTCAGAGTTAGCATAGCTTCACTTCATAGATATCTTTTCTATCCGAAGCCTGTACTTGAAGCATCTGCAGCTGCCTGTACATTGCTTTTGACTGCAGTTAGCTAGGATGAAAAAACTTAATGGTGCTGGATGCTAAATTTGTTATGTGCAAAACTTTTCCTGCTGCCTTCAGGTGTAAGCAGCAGTTACTGAACACATTCTGCACCTCCTTTCCATTTCTTGTGTTTACCACAGACATATTTCTCTCATTAGGTAAGATGAAGTAGGTTTTCATCATTTAAAAAAAACAAACCAATATGCTTTTCTTAATAATAACCCATTCATAGTTTCAATAAGGCAGCAGTCTAATTATGGTAATTTTTTATTCCATCTGCCTCAGCCATTGGCAAGTCTGAGATGGGCAGATGTAAGGTAGGGCCGCAGTGTGCACTGCACCAGCAGCATAAGGCAGAGCTCACGTCGAAGGTGCTTGCTGAGCTGTGAAAATAGGACCTAACAAAAGAGGCTACATGTCAAGGGAATCTGAGAGGGGTGGGAGACGACCCTCTCTTGGGTAGTAAAAATGCAACAGTTTTATGTTGTCTTTCTGAATGTGCAATGCCTGATGACTTCTAGGTTTCCTTTTAAATGCCTTCTTACTTTGCTATTTTCATCACTTTTCCTAGTACTCTTCTTCAGTTTGTAAAGGCATTGCAGATATCAGGGTAGATGAAATGGCTGTTTAAATAGCATCTTAAAAAAAGAAAAGGTGTGAGACAGAAGTGCTCAGAAAGAACATTTCTCTGACTTCTGTGGAATTAATCTTCTGTGTCTGGAAAATTAGGATTTGAGCTGTAAGGAGATTGCAGATTACTGTGCTGTCTGTTTATATGATGCAATGAAACTCCAAATCAAAGCCTACTAAAATATGGACAGATGAGATGCATTACAGTTACGGAAAATTTCATATGAAGAACCAAATTCTCTGTTAGATTCTGATACTTCTCCAACGTTGTTGGATGTATAATGCCATTTATGCTCTCTATTATTTGATCCGTAAGTGGTATAATTGTCCCCTGGCTTTTGTTTATGAAAACTTGGACAAAGTCTTTCAGCATTAATGAAGTGACAGCAATGTGGTAACAACACAAAGGAGTGGAGAGCCAGTGGGTTTGAGCAGCCTGTATTGACGCTGATGGGGACAGAGGCAGAGGTCAAGAGCCAGTAGAGTTGCACTGGGCAGAGAAATCTTCTGTTCTTAAGGAGTGTTCCAGCACAGATATGCAGCTGAGATGGTTCCTGGTCACCATCAGAGCAACATAAAGACACCAGAAGAGTAGTGAGGAGTCTAGTCACAAATGTACTGAGAATGTTGTGTGGATTGGATTGGATTGAATTAATAACAGAGCAGGCATCACTAGCCTGAACCTAGCTGACCTACAAAGCACTGTGGGAGCAAAGAGCATGGCAGCTTGACTCAGCAGTTATTTAGGTAGGAGGATAGGGCAGGACAGAAGCACAGTTCATGCAATTCTCCTTTCATTAAGCCAGCAATGTGCATTGTTCACAGTACAGTCTTGAAAGAAAGGTTCAGCTGCTGTACCACAGTAAGGAAACCACAGAGCTCTAACATGTGATGGCACAGCAGGAGTTCTGCTAGGGGTGTGCCCAGTGCCTGATGGCTGTGCTGTCACCTGTGATTTCTTTGTCTCTGTTGTTGTTTGCTTGACTGATGGTACCTGCCAAGGGCAATACACCTACAAATATCATAGCTTTTGATGTGCCTGGTGACAGCCTGCTATGACTCTCAGGACCAGTGTGTCCAGTCAGTTAGGACTAATCCCCTTTCAGAAGCCCAGGGTGTTCCTTTTCTAGTTCATCTTGACTTTACTGTCCTTGTGTGAGGCATTGTACCCCTGCTGTTTTCTGTCAGTTGGTGTCTGCTGAATTTTTTACACTGTACATGACATCTGCTCTTCTGTTGGGTGCTGGTATAGTGCTGTAGAGCTAACTTGTAGCTCCATGGCCCATAGGTAGGGCTGTGCTACTGCTGGAAGCAGAACTGTTTGCATCCTCGCTAAAATAGTGGGAAGACACCGTGATCTATTTGTAAGGCTTCTTTCTGTTCTTCTTTTCCCCTAATTTTCCCTTTATTTTTCTCTCCTGCTAACCCTGTTGAAAATGTTGGTGGACTGAAAACAACCAGGGTGGTCTTTTTTCCTTCTTTCTTTTCCCTTGCTAGGTTTTCTTTGTGTGCTGGAATAATTAGGCCCAAATTGCCAAATATAAAATATCATGCATTGCATGTGTTTTGGCATGTATATTGTGTTAACTCATATGTAATATGGAAGGATGGCAAGTGTGTTTCCAGGATTCAGCTGAAACAAATCTTAGCTTACCTACAGCTGCTCAGGGTTTCCTTTTGGTCCACATGTTGCAAATGATCAGCTTGGTAGTCCTCATTCAAGTACATTTGGCCAACTGCTATTGTATTTGAGAAAAATGAGTTTTGCTTCCTAAATGTTAATGAATGTATGATGTTTTCCCCCTAGACTGAAAATTGTATTCTCATGTTTAGTGGTTAAGTGGTATTTGCTGTTTATTTTTAAAATTTCAGTAGAAGTTGGCCCTCCCCCATGCCTGCCTTCATCCAACAGCAGGCATTTCTGCAGTGGTGACTACTGTAGATTGCTTTGGCTGTGAGATCCTGAAAAAGAATGTCTCTTGAGTGGTTTGTTGGGTTTCCCCCCCTCCATTTCATTTCTTCTGGTTGGTAGGAATGCCTGAGCACAATCTGGCTCATCATCAGGATGTTTTATCTTGGTGTTGACAAATGCCATCTTCTGTGCAAAATTTTTCTTTTGAAAAAAGAAAATCCAACTGTCTCGGTGGGTAGATGCAGCTGTCAAGTTGCAAGTGTCAGAGCTGCTGTAGGTGCATTGAAGACTGCTGGGTGGGGGAGTGAGTCCCTTTTCATCCCACACCTGTGCAACACAACCATGGAAATAAATGCAGCAGGCAGTTTTTGAAGTTCTTTCTGAATGTGTATTGGCCTTCAATTTCAGGACCTTGGATAGTTTGGGCTTTAGAAATTTAACAGTCAATATGTTTAAAAGGCAATAAAAACCCTGATGTAATGCTAAACTAGAAGCAGGGAGGTACATGTGAAAAGGAGCTGCTTCCAGGAGAAACTTCAGCCAAGGGGAGGAGTAAGGGTTTTGTATGAGAATAAATGTGATAAAATTTTGGTCTGAGAAGACTTGGTGCCTGTGCTTCTCTGCTGTTGCTGTGTTTTAATTAGTCATAAAATAAATGACCAGTGACAAATGCCTGCTCTCTGTAGTTACTTGTACAGTGGCATGTTTTAGGGTTGCTCAATGGTTGTGCTCTGAAAATGAGAGCAGTTCATGGACTGAAACCAATATCTGCTCTCCTACAAATAACAGAGGTCAGGCCATGCACCCCAGGCCTCTCCTGCCCACCCACCTCTTCCCTTTCATTAAGCCAAGTCACTCTGGGCTTCTGTCACCATGAGCTGGGCAAAAGGAAATTTTCTCACCTGATTTCCTTTTTGTAAAGTTGTGTTACTGCCTGGTGGCCCATCACAGGCAGGAATGCTCCTGTTTCTCCACACACAAGCCTGCCTGCCCTCTGCCTGTGGGGACCCCTGGTGCCCCTGGGCAGCAGTCATATCCTCCCTCCCACGTGGCAACAGCCCACAGAAGTACAAGCCTAGCAGTCCATAGGTGCACGTGGAGCTCCTGTTCGGCACTGACATGCCTCCCACCATCTTTAGTTTGGATCCAAGCCCCGCTAGTTTTCTCTACACAGTTGCAAATAATTCGTGGATGAGTAGTTCATGGTCCCTTGGCTGTGAGCCAAGACTCTGTGCCCACAGCATCCTTAGTGTTGTCTAGTGATGAACCTGCAAACCTGCTGTGGGGGACAGTGAGGGAAGAGTGGGGTGAACCTTTAACGAAAGGTTAAGTGCAGCGCTGCGTCCTGTGACGCTGTTTACTTCTCATCATTAATGCTCTCGCTCAAGTAGATGGTTGGAGTTTAGTGCTGAACTTCGTGGATGCCTTCAGCCTCATCTGCTCAGTTTGAGGCTTTCTAGCAAGCTTCTCAGAGAAAGTGGAAGCAGAGGATTTCAGCAGGAATTTCTGAGAGGCTAAGCTGGGCACAGCTGAAAAGCAGACCACCCATTGCCTCCCATTAAAGCTGACCCAGACATCTCTACTCATTGTGAAAGTACATGACACAAACCTTCCAGTCTTCCTAATTTTTTCAATGTCTGTTAGATTCCTCTTCTTAATAATAGCACAGAAAATTCAAACTGTCTCTGGACAATTGCAGCAATTCTTGGGCAGTTAAAATATAATATCTTATCCTGCTATTTGTGGTATGATATTGATACCCACAGGTATTTTTCTGCCATGTATTATTGCTTAATTATATCAGTTATGAATCAGTCAAAAGAAGCAGCTGAATGGACATAGAATTAATTCTAAATTTAGATGTATAAAGGGATAGAGGAAAGAATAATGTTGGTGCTCCGCTTCTTCTAAAGCAGGCTGACCACTCACACTGAAAATAAAGGGCAGAGACTTCAAGATGGTAATTAAAAAGTGAGTTAAATGAGGCTACTATGCACTGTAATCAGAACACTAAATTTCAAATGTTTCATCTTACTTTTTGCCTTTCAAGTATATGTCAAGCTGCAGATTTTTTTTGTGTCACTCAGTGTAGTGCTCTGGATATGCAAATAGAATTTATTGTGTAATATACCACGTGTACAGGACAAAATCTTAAATCTCTTGCTATTCAATTCCTCTTTTATGTTATTCTTCCATATCATCTCTTAAGTCTTCATTTCCAAGTTTCATTAGGAAGAAGAAGGAGAAAGCACATTGTTTTGGAGGCTAGATAATAAAAAGGCAGTTCTGTTTCCCAGAGTATGTGTCAGGTTGAGATATGTATTTACAAAGAAGGAGAAAAAAATTATTTTTGCCAAGAACAGAGCAGTACATGCAATGCCACCTGGGGAGAGGAAGAGTTATAATGATGACATTAAAAGGAATCTTAAAAATGTGAAATTAGTAATCCTCCAACCCTACATGTGACTGAAATTTTAATGTACCCAAAGGAATACCCAAATATCCATTCACACTCTAGTTTTTGCTGTGTGTGCCTTTGATTGCAGCATCAACAGGTCATAGTAGAAGCCCATGCTCAGGAAAGAAGGTTCAGCAAAACTGATGAGGGATCATACTCCAGTCTGTCACACCACAGGTGCATGTTCCAAACTTTGACTTTGAGAATGCAGGTGGGCAACTAGTAAATCAGGGAATGCCTAAATGCAGAACTCAGGTTGCCTAAGAGAGCTTTGAAGAGTGACAAGGAGATGGATGACAAACTTCACGTGAGCAGAGTGGGAAGTAGACTAGGGCTCAAGTAGGTTGAATAAGACCAGTCAGTTTTGACTCATCCTGCTTATCAGACATACAAATATTATTCCTTACAGCTGACCTGGAGGCCCTACAGCATCCTTACTGCATTCACTAGCAGCTTAAACTTTCTGACGCACACGTTTCTCCCAAGACCCTCAGTTGCCCTGCTGAGGGCATTACTCCTGCTTTGTTAGACAACGTCTGCCCCACGATAACAGCAGAGCCTCTGTGGCTTAATGCAGAGTTTCAACACTTGCTGCTGGGACAGGACACCAGGGAAATTGTTCTCCCTTCTTACAGAAAAAAAACCCCAATCTCTGATTTTGTTCAAGCTTTCCCATTTTAAACAGGAATGGACGACACCAGAGACACAAAGGTTGTCCTTAACAAATAGGGGATTGGATGTGGACCTCTGGAAATGTACACTTGCTAAGGTTCAGAGCCACCTGAGAGTCCTTCAGGGCACACACACATTTGCAGTGCGTGAAGGAAGAGTCATTACGCTCATCTGTTCTGTGCTCAGGGTATAAAAGATGCCTCTCAAGGTAAATTACTATGTCAACAAAAGTAAGAAAGTACAATTTTCAAGTTGGTTGAAATTGAGATATCTCAGTGGACCTAATGGAGTGGATCACTTACACATGAAGCTTAACAACCTGGCCTACAGTGTTAGAGTTTATAAATTGTGGAAAAAAACACCAAATCTTTCAGAGCTGTGCTAGCCAACAACACAAGTGCTGTTGTCCATTGAAATGTCCTTGGACTGTAGTTGTCCACTGAAATCCATCTCTGAACAGTCCTGAGGGTGCCATGGAGAAAAGCAATATTTTTTCAATGTGTGAACTATGCGTAACATGTACCACGATCATTTTCTCCAGAGTCTGAAATTAACTTTTTTTTTTTGTCTATAAATAGTTCTAATTTTTAAGGTGAAATTTTCAAATCATAGTTTGGCCTATTGGTATATTTCAGCTAAGAGTTATTTTTTCTTCTATGCTTAGTTGGCTTTGGGTCTTTTTTGTGGTCTCAGTATGAATAGAGATTTGTTTCTTTTTAATAATGAGATTTGAACTGCAAAACATGGGCAAACAAATTGGAATTGTATATATGTATATAAATACACACACTTATATATTATTTTTGATATCAAGCAGAGAGAGACATGACCAAACAAATCCAGAGATTGTAAAAGATTGGGGAAAAAACCCCACAGCAACAGTAACAGGGAGATTATATTAGCGTAATGGAGACAACTTGATAAATAATGGTGAAAAAGGTAGAATTTAATTTTATTGATAGCATATGCATGTAGTTCATGTCTCCAGGCTTTTGAGTACAGAACTTCAAAGCAGCCAAGCTGTGACAGTAACTGATAGTGGGGAAGACAAGTAAGCTGAAGGGTAGAAAGATAGAAACAAGTGGGGAACCAGTGGTGTTTTAGCTGACAAAAGCCCAGGGATGTGTATGTGATCTCAAAACACCGTCCCTGTGCAATACATAGGGATGGTTGTAGGAAGATGGGAGCAAGTTTATTAATAAAATAATAAACTTTTTTGATTGGTCATCAAAAATACGTGGGTTTTGGTAATTATTTTAAAGCTTGTAGTTTAACTGTTAACTTATCAAAGAAGAGTCGCTGTATGCAGTGAGACTCAAAAGCAAATAATCATTGTGCAGACTTCATTCCTCTTCTGGGACAGAGCATTTGACAGGAGAAGACTTTCAGGGGCTATGTGCAATCTTTCTCTAGTGATGGTTTAACGTGTTCCTTTCATCCTAAACTGCTGAACAAATAAAACTGCATGTAGGAAAATCAACCTCCCAGATAAAGGCAATGAACCATGAAGAGAAACCCTATTCCTTCAAATTTATTGAGGATCAAATGTAGATATATTTTTTTCATGTCAGATAATGTCTTTCCATTCTGTCTGAGCAGTCATGACAGAAAAAATATTTCCAAATGGAAGTCACAGTGCCAAGTCCAGCAATGCTATCAGTTACCTGGCTGGCTGGCTCTCATACGTCTCAGTATAATCTGGTTTGGAAGAACATGCTGGATTTAAAATACAAAATATCTCTATGAAATAAATGGTGAGCTTAAACTAAGTAGCAGGGATAGGAAATACTCATTTTTGCATTTCCCTCCTTTTTGCATTTGACATTATTCACTATTTTCCACATTTCCATGTTTGTGCATATGAATGTACAATGAATTGCTGTATAGAGTTTTGCTGTGTGTGTATTTTAAGAACCCTACTGCATTTTCTGAGCTCTCTCTAACACTTCTGGGAATTCATCCTGCAATTCTGTAAAAAAAGCCTTACTATTCCCACCAGGACCTCTGAAGAGAAGACTGATTCCATTTCAAGTCCTTCACACAGTGAATAAAGTCCCAAGGAAATGCAGAACCAATAAAAGATCTCCCCTTTCCTCTTTACAATGCCAGGCAGTGATATTTTCAGTTGGTACCACATTCAGAGCAAAATGATGCTGTAACAATGTATTATAGCAAAATAATTGAGTATCCAATTTGTTTTGT
>VXBC01004462.1:893741-1074347 GCA_013399945.1 Ploceus nigricollis | reverse complement strand
CCCGAGGTCCCTCATTTATTTTTCTCTCCTCTAGATAGAAATTTAAGTACAACATTATTAGAACATAAACTCTTATATTTTTTTTGGTGGGTATTGAAAAAACTCATATGCAGCAAAGATTAAAGTACCTGACAGTTTTGCTCTTGCTCTCTGGTTTAAAGGGTAAAGGGAGAATAGCCATTAAACATTCATTGGAATGTTTAAGTAGGGGCCCCTCAGTGCCACCTTTTGGGATGCTGCACCCACCTCTGTCACTGAAAAAGACTCGTGGGCTGAGGCAGGCAGGAATGTCCCATCCTGCACAGCAGCTTCTCCTGCTGAGTTCTCCCCCATAGTTCCTGCTGTGCATGGCCAGACATTTTCTCTCCTGCTTGATTTTGTAGTGCTGCCCAGTGCTGTTCAATAGCTGTGAATTTTCACAATTTAGATAGTTAACGTGAAAGGGTTTTAACAGGATGAAGTGATTAATATATACTTATGTTTTCGTCTGCCGTTGCTGAAAGTATTTTGTGTTCCAGTGGATTAAAAAATATTGTACTTGCAAACTGGGAAATTACATGGGCCTTATTATTAGGGAGATCCAGCAGTAAAAAAAGGAGATGGATTGTGCCTGCTGATTGAACACCATAGGGGATGGGCAGATCTGGATCTTCCTGGGGCATATGATGGTATTGGTAAAACAGGCCAGGCTGTGTGTCCCAGAGCCACACTGACCTGCTGGGAGGTGAGCCACAGCTCAGCCAGGCTTTTGATACCATGGAGGTGACTCAGAAAAGAATCAAAAGAGAGACTGGAAAATATTAAAGGGAGAGGTTTGATGAATTTGTTCTATTCAGTTTGACTTTTACCTAGATTCAACGACTGTAGAAATTCATAGTCTCAATGTAAGAGATGTTACTAAAATTCTGTGAGAGTTTTGAACAGGAAAAAGGGGAAAAAATAAAGCTTTTTCTTAATTCACTACTGTACCTGAAGCTTGCTGGAAGGAAGAAGCCTTAGAGAGAAAAGATAACTCTTCTAGGGGCTATCTGTAAGTGGAGACCTAAATTGCAGGAAATAATGGTGGAGAAATCTTTAGTCTAACAAGGGTGGACAAGATTCAATAGTAAATGAGTCAAGGTAAATGCAAACTAGATCTTTGACAGTGAAAAGAATCTGATACTAATAGTTTATGGCAACCGTCAATTACCATCAGTGGAAATTTAAAAGTCATAACTGGATTTTTTTTTCCTTCAAAATTAAAACCTTTGTTTATGTAATATTGTAATTTTGCACATGATTATCCACTTGATACAGATATATCTCTTCAGCTCTTGCTGAAATCTTTGTATTTCCTTTTAGGAATCTTGTATACTTCAAAAATGAGTCACTTTTTCTAATTACTTGTAATTAATACTTCTGGTAAATGAATGGCATGTCTGATTATTTTTTGTTTCTTTGCTTGCTTCTTTTTCCAGAAATGTTTAGGAGAGATGCAATGCATTCATTAGCAAGACGTTAACATTCATTTAACATAATTACCATCCTTTTTCCTAAGTGGAAAGATTTCCTTTTCAGACCAGAAAGCTGTGCTTTGAGCTGATCACAACATGGGAAAACTGACTTTGGTGAGGCAAGAGGAGAGCACTGAGAAAAGCCTGAGGAGGGGGACAGCCAGAGCTTAGCATCAACCAGGGAGAAAATGGGGGCAGAACACTATATGCAAATACTTCCTTCTCTTAAGCATTAAAATGTCAAAAGCTTATTCATCCAGGAAAATCATTACCTTTCACCAAGAGCAAAAGGAAAATTCATAGTTTTGTTCATTGAAATATTGCTGCATTCCACACAAAGAGCTATTGTTGCTCCCCAAAAGATGAGGACTTTATGGCTGCGTAGGATTCACATCATTTAGGGAGTATTTCAGTTTCGTTTACTAATTATCAAATTCTCTCAAGGTGCCAACTGGCAATTTTCTCCAAAATTCTTTGTTCATTTTTTCTAAGGTGGACTAGAGCATCCATTTGAAAAGATAAATAAAGAAAGCCTAGACACCATTCAAACCACACTTAAAAAGTCCAGCTGTGTTATAGACTTTTTACATGAAGGTGGGTTTCACCCATTGCTGCTGATAATTCATCAAGGACATGGTTAATCAGTTATCTTTTTCACTATGTCTGCTAAGCCACTTCATGTTTGCCTTTAGAAACAGAGCCGGTGTCAAGAAGATAAAGAAAGGCAGGAATGTGTTACTTGTCTTTAGAAAATGTGGATCATGGCCCCTTTCACAATGATGCTTATGAAGTGGAGGATAAAGTCTGTGAATTGAGAAAAATGATAACGCAAGAGGACAGGTGTATGCCCATTTAGGCTTCATCCTCCCCTAGTGCTGGAGATGTTTCCTGAAAGTGATGAGGCACAGATTATTGAGTCCCCCTTTTATCACACCCATTTTAATACCCTTTCATAATGTTTGTTGGCTTCATTTTCAGCACCTTTTCCTAAGAGAAATAAAGCTTTAATATTTGTTTAAGTTGCCCTGCCAGCATATCTGGTTTTGTGGTTGTAGTTCAGCTCGGGGCTGACCAGATAAGCACACTGAGTGCAAGTGGAGGACAAAAGACAGTAATGGCTGGGGAAGGCCTATCGACCCAGAATGCAGTGACACATTCTTTGCGTGTTTATGTAGCTTTTCAAAAAGCTGAGAGTATTAGGAGGGGAAATTTGCTTCCTGGGGCTGCTGAAATCAGGAATACAAATAATTACATTCTAAATGATAGGTCTATAAGAGTTGCATTGTCATGCTTTGCTTCATCTCCTTGCTATTTTTCTATTTTTTTTCACTCTTTACTGCTAGTCTTGTATATCTATGTAGCGGGCAGCGTTCTTAAAAAAAAAAAGTGGGAATAAAGAAGCTTTTTTCTCATCTCTTTCCATCAGCTAAACTTCCCATAGAAGCTGAACAACATCCTCTTTATCACGATTATGGGTTTCCACATCTTGGCATACTACTTCTTTCCTTTAGTGCATGCCAGCAAACTGACCTAAGAGTGATGAAAGCAGAGAATAAGGCATGTATAAGGCCATATTTATTCATTTGCATCAAGAGCATTTATTTACATGAGTGGGGCAAGTGAGATATAAGTTGCATTTGTAACTATGAACAGCACACACCTGTGTTTCAAAAGATGACACATCTGTAACATTCTCCCTTGCATGTGAAAATAATTGGTATTATTCGTGGAAATATGAATGAAAGAAAACAGCTATCAGCCTTTTGAGCCATTTTAGAAGAAAAACAGAACCCAGCCCTGCACCCTGCCCAAAGTGCAGCCTTGACTTGCATTGACAGGGGAATGTAGTGCTTTGACTTGGCTGTTGTGGAAATATGGGACTGATGGCCTTTGCATTATTCATGTTCAATACATACTGCTGAATCATGGAAAAAGCCCCTGAGAAGCCAACCACTTTCTGTTGGCAGCCTGAGTGCTTTTTAATTCCCATTCACTTACGTGGGAGGATATGGCAAGCAGTGTCCTGTGACATTGGACCTTATATTTGGTTCCAGTACATTGAATCACTCCAACAGAAAAGCCACAGTATAACAAATTGTGGCTTGGCATGTTTGGATTTGACATAAGGGAACAATTCTTTGCTAGGAGAGTACTGTAGTACAGACCAGGTTATCTCGAGAACTTATAGATTATCCATCCATGGAGGTTTTTAAGTCTAGGATAAGCAAAACTAAGTCTGATCTAATCTGCTATGGTGATAGGGCAGAAAGTTGGACTAGATGACATCCAGGCATCCCTTTGAATCAACATTTCTACAATTCTGTGGCTTTCTCAGTAAAATACGTAAAAATTAGGTTTTTATTTTCACTACACACTCTTTCTCAAAATCAAAATATAAACCATTATTTTTAGAGAAAACCAGAATCAACTCACATTTTTACTGGTAAAATGCCATTATTTTTAACAGTGACAATAAGGTTTGTTCCCTTGGATCACTGAAGAGCAGCAGAACTATTATTTCAGTGGAGCAGTAGGGACAATGATTTAAATTTAATTCCAGCTGTTGTTACAATGAAATTCAAAAGGCCATAATAAGGAGCTAAAACCCTATGATTCAATAGTCAGCATTGATCTCTCTTTTATTGATCTTAGGGAAACCAAGATTTCATTCTATGGCATGAAGAGCCTCACAAGAACTTTCCAGCAATTAATTTCCTTTTAAGTCCTTCTCTGATGGCTCAAGCAGTATTTTCAAATTAATTTTGGTCATTCTTTCTTCAGAGATGATTTTTACAATTTGCAATAAATTTTTAAAAGTATTGACTTCTTACATGTTCAGGTGCAAAATCTCTAGTTTGCTAAAAGAAAATGAGTCTTTTATTACCAGGACAGATCAGTTAGAATCCTGTAACTCTAATAACCCTTCTCACGGTTATAACATTCTTTACCTGCTGTGGGGAATTATTTAAAAAGAGTTATTCTTACTTATCTTGAAAAACTTCAGAGACTGAACTACAAAAGTACAGTCTCTGTGGACCAGCATAGCAGAGTATTCATCCCTATGCAAATTATGTTTTGGAAAACAGTATTCAGTCCATAGAGTGAAAAATTGTGACAGAGGTAGAACAATAAAACAAATTTGATTTGGACTACAGTGAAGTTTTCTTGGGGTTGAAAGTTTCCTGACATTTGATGGAGCTGAGAAATGCCACCAGTCTTGACATTACTTGCATTTGAATGGATTTCTCTGACTGAGCACATTCTTTAGCTATTTCTCACGTCTTCTTTTTAGTTTTTCTGAAAAGTGTTTCATAGCATTTCTTAAAAGAACACCCAAAATATTCTACCTTCCAGTCAGTTGTGCTTTCATGGCTACATTAAAAAATGAACAAAAAGACTTAGAATGTATAACCAATGAAAGAAAAGGAGAGCAGATGGGAATTGATGTGCAGCAAAGGTGAGGACTGTAGGAAGCATGTGAGGCTAGGAGTGGCAGAAAGCAGGAGGAGAAGTGGTTGTGCTTTGCTTGGGGGTAGGTGGCTGTGCTGTCTTTGCAGGGAAGGGGGGGAAATTGAAGAAGTAGGATTCTATGAAAAATCCAGGTGATGTGTTGTATGGCAGCAGCAAAACACTTTCTGTTCCAGCGGTAGCTAAGGAAGATATTATCCAGAAGCTGGACACCTGGAAATGAGCAAGATCGTGCAGTCTGCATCCAGAGGAGTGCTCTGTGCTCTTGGTGCTGGCTGGCAGTGAGGAGGTGCAGAGAGGAAATAAGTTACTGTTATACTGGTTTATTAAAGACCAAAGAGGTGATTCAAATATTCATTGCCCTGTCACCTTACCACTGATCTGACATTGCAGCATGATCTGGCATCTGATTAATCAAATATAAAGGAAAGGTTAAAGTAGTCAGTTTTAATCAGTGTGGGTTTATGGTGAATACCTTTTGTCAAAATAGCTTTGTTCCTTTTCTAAGGTTGTTGCTAGTTTAGGCACAGTCTGGAAATCATCTGTTTCAACTCTCAACCTTTTCCAACTTGCTGATACACAATGTTTTGATTGAGAAAATAGAATTATACAAAATCAGCATTGTTCACACATTAGGTGGTGTTAAAACTGGCATAGTGGCAGTTTCTAAACCTAAATGTGTTTCTCGAGCACAGAGGATGATGAATTGCACGCTATTTTACACTATTATCAGTGGATGTGAAAGAAGAGAGACAATTATTCCACATAAAATTTGCAGATGACACAAAGTTAAAGGGCTGTGCTAATAGTTAACAGAATAAGCTGTTGTACAGAGTGGTCTGCTCTGATTGCTATGGACAAAATGCAAGAAAGCAGTAGGAGTCGGTATGAGGCCAACTAAAAGGACAATATATAGGAGTAAATACTGTGGACTGTGCTGATAGAATTGTTCCCTCTGTCCCAGAAGGCAGTATCAGAAAAGTTTGAGACACTGTGTGTGGAATTAGCAGGGTATGACCTCTACTGTGAGTGTGTGATGCAAAAGGGAAAAGGAGATTTTTGATGTGTGAACAGGGGAATATTGAGGAGGTCTTAGTTATTGTATGACTGGCTTTGGGACACTGTCCCATTGCATTGTTCAAGACTGAAGAATACTGATAACTAGAGAAGTTTTAAGTGAGAGCCATAAGAGTGCTAAAAGAAAGAATGTTTTATAATGAAAGGCTTGGCCTGCTTAATTAAATAAAAATAAGATTAGAAAGTGACTTTATAGAATTTTATGTGTGTTAAATAAAAACTGGTAATAGAGCATCAAGAAGCAGTAGTAGAGTGAAAGCTGATGCTACCTAAATTCCTCTTTGAAATAATAGACTCAAATTTTAGTAGTTAGGTAATTAATCTCTAGAGCAACTTGTCAAGACTCCCAAGTCTCTCAATTGCAGAACAATGGATATTGGATACCTTTATAAAATACATACTCTGATTCAAACAGGCATTAATTTTGAGATGTCCTGTGGCCTGTCTTATGCTGGAGGTAAAAGTAAATGGACATATGGATCCTTGATGACATTATAGCTTATTATACCTGTGTTCTTTTGTTGGAACTTACACACACCTCAACCTGGTCTAATGCAAAAAAATATAAAAGGGAGAAAAAAGAAAATAGAATGAATACCTGCAATAATTGTATTAATTTTAATTTTCATTTCAAACATGTTAGCTGTCACTGTAACAGACAGCTTCACTGGAAAAACCTTTATTTGCAAAAAATTGTTCTGCAGTAGCTTCCTAACCAGAAGCAGCTTAGCCAGGATGCCAGGTCATGCCAAGCACAACTGGTTACAGGGTCAGCCAGCTGCTGTCATAAAGCTCCTCTGATAAAGTGATTTTTATTCAATGTATTTTGAGCTTTATTTCTGATTTATCGGCTAAACTTGCAGTTTGTGGATAATTTTTTTTTCTTTTTCCTGTTTTAACTTCTTTTCATACAGCAGGTAGCTGACAAAAGCCATAATGTGACCTGGTTGTAGAAAGCTGAACTACGAAAATTCATGCTAGGTTCAATAAGGTTCAAATAAGCTTTCCTTGAAACAACTTAATTAGGAATCTGATGGGTTCCCATGCCCAGAAGTCAAATAAAACTGGATGTCTTTCTGAAAGAGGATTTTGTGCAAGAAGTGCTGATTTCAGTTCTAGAGTTGCTCTGGAGAATATTTTGGTGTGTGATATCCAAGGTTAGATTGCATGAATGGATTGTTTCCATTTTAATTATAGTATCATATCATGTAAAGTATCAAGCTGTGTATTTTTCTAAATACCCTGTACTGCTCAAGTTAACTGTTTGATGTGAAGCTGCCTGAATTATAGAACTGGGATCAAAAGAATTTTGTTGGAAAAAATTCAGAAACTCAAACAGATTTCTTAAGGAGGAAACAGTTTTTTATGAAGAAAAAAAACAAGTGGAGATTGCCTTCTGTCTTGTCGACATCTATGCTGTGACAGTTTACTCTTCTCTAAAGTGATCTAAGCATTAAATATTGAATATTAAAAGTTCTGAGATAATAGGTGTGGTGAGGTGAGTTTGAAGGCATACACTTAGCAGGTAACCAGGAAAATCTTCTGAGATACGAAAATATAAAAATGTTAAGTTTTATTAATAGATTTAGAGTTAGCAGATGTATGAAAAACTTTTTTTTTCCTGTGGGATTTTCCTCTCAAATTGTGAACCTTGCATACTTTGGGTAGGAAATTACACCTGATTTTTGTTTGCTTGATAATGAAACAAAAAAGCACTTACCCTGGCAGTCTGTGTCACCATTTTCTCCAGAGTATTCACAATGACAAGAAAAATGTTTGGCTGCTGAGACCTTCAACCTGACTCAGATTTCACTTCAAATAATCTGGTTTTCTCTGTGTCCTTTTTCAATTGATTGAAGTAAGAAACAAAGACAGAACATCAAGTTCACCTCTAGTGAGACTGGACATGCCATCATTGAATTTTCCACAAGTTACATTCTGACTCCAGTACCTGTATATTTGTAAGGAAAAAAAAAAAATTGCCTATAAAATCCCATGTGTATAGATCACAATTGTAACTGTCATACTTGCATCACAAAATAGAATCATAGTATGGTTTGGGTTGGAAGGGACCTTTAAAGCTTATCTAGTCCAACCCACCTGCAATGAGCAGGGCAGTCTTCAGCTAGACCAGGTTGCTCAGAGCCACATCCAGCCTGATCTTGAATGTTTCCAGGGATGAAGCTGGTACCACCTTTCTTGTTCCAGTGTTTAGTCTGAATGTCCTCCATTTTAGTTTAAAACCATTATCCATTGTCCTATCTCAACAGGCCAGTTATCTGCAGAAGAAGTATAGCAAGGTAGAGGTTTCCTTTTGAAACAAAACCAGTCTAAAGTGTATTCAATATCTGTCCTGCAACACTGGGAGGAGGATGGAAGAGATTAAAAGAATGGACAAAAGAGGAGGCTGGAGCTGAATGGACATAAGTTTTAAATGCCTGATGATCTTCATCCAGTTTGATGAGAGATGTTTCTTCAGTCAGGAGCAAGGAGGAATGGGATTGTGAGGTTCAGCCTAAGCTGTGTCAGCGAAACTGTAGAAGAAAAGCACAAAGCTTCAGGAAACTGAAAATCAATACATCCAGGCAATGAAAGCATTTTTATTAGAAAGAACCAAAAGGTGTCACACAACAAAAGGTTTGCTGAAAGTGGAAAAGAGGAAAGTGTAAGGTGTCAGCTTTCCCAAGTAAAAAATAAATTGCAGTTACAAAGAGACAATAAAATATACTTTTTGCAGGATAAGAAGGTCTTGCCTTCAAGGAGTTAGAAGGGGTGAAACCTCCAACACTGGAAGGCATCTTCCACTGGGTTTTCTTGTGGAGACTATTTTTGTGTTGCCCCTCTGTTTCTATTCTGCTTCCTACATAAAGGCTTTCTGGTAGGCTCATTTAATAAAGGCTCATTTAATACAGAAAGGAATCCTTTCCCTGAGATTTTTTGACCTGAACAGACACAACAGTGGAGAGTAAATTGAGGCAGAGAGAGCTGAAGATATCCATGGGAGGTCTGTGGTAGAATTGGGACTAGGTGTGCTGAAAAAGTCCCACAGTTACAGACCTCTGCCTGCTTTTCCTGATCCCCACTGCCAGGGTAGGTAAGACCTCTGGACCAAGGACCATAGTTTCTATCCCACAAGCCATCCTGGATTACTGAAGTGCTTCATCTGTCTGACCTTTCAGAAATAATCAGACACAATAGAAAGTCTAACAAGTGTTTGCCACAGGGTCAGAAGGTGCAGGGTTGCTGGGTTTTTTTAACTGGCTTGACTCTGGTATGAGACAAGCTCAGCAGACAGCATGGTTGCTGCTGCTACAGCTTCCATGTTCCTGGTGTTGGGCACAGGCAGAGGGAGGGCAGAAGTGTTTTAAGGTGAGACAAGAGGTACAACAAGATCTTCTCCTGTGGTAGATTGACCTTGTCTGGCTGACAGTGCCCACCAAGCTGCTCTCTCACTCCTTCTCTTCAGCAGTTCAGGGGGAGAAAGTGGGATAAAAAATTCCTGGGTTGAGACAAAGGTAGGTAATTGATCCCAGCCAGACCCAGGATGACTCCCAAGGACCCTGTAGGCAGGTTGTTCTCATCTTAGCTATTTCTTCCCCTTCTCACAACAGCACCAATTCCCAACTATTCTCATTTCCAGACATTTTTTCTGAAATACAGCAGTGCACCCTCCCAACTGAGTAGTTCAGGAATGCCCTAAACATTCATTAGACTAACCTAAAGATTAAGTAAGCAATTTAGCAAAGATTAAACAAGTGATTACTTTGATGTTTCTCATTGATTTGATCTCTCCCTGTGCTCAGTCAGCAGCTCCTCAGCACCCCAAGCAGTCCCATCTCCATCTTTGGGCATGAAATGTTTTGAGCAGGCTGTGCAGACAGATTAGCAGGTCTCTTATTGCATAAATCTGTATTATCTTCATTTTCTCAGAATGTCATCTGTACAGAGCTGTAAAGTCAATGACCTTTGTACAAGGTTTGTGTTGAAATTAATGTTACTGTTGTTATTTCTTCCTTCTCAAAGTCTTGTTGTAGTTTGTTCCGCAGTGTAAATTGGATTTTTAATTCTGATCTCTGACTATGAGAAGACATTGTTCATTCTGTTATGAATGCTCTTTCTTGAACTGAAATACTCTTCTTGAAGGAGTGGTTTCTGAAGCCACAGGTCTTGAACTGTTTTAAACTAGAAGAGGATAAATTGATAATATAATGAGTCTTCCTAATATCTGATTTCCATAGTTTGATGAATTTCAATATAGAATGTTTCATTAATATTATATAAAGAAGTGATTTGCAGGCAGATTAAGTGGTTGACACAGGTACTAAATAATAAAAGCATATAAATTAAATTCAAGCACACAATTAATTACAAGATTAATCTGGTCTTATCTGGTCCCATGATATCTCTCAAGTATTCCTGCACATTCATAATCATGTTAGTTGAGCTTGAAATTATTTTTCAATAAATATATTTTTATATAACCTTAACATGATACTGATGATATTCTGTACATCATGTAGTTGCACATGCACACAGATACAGTGTGACAATTCCCAACAGTGTAAACTGTGAACTAGCAAAAAACAGTGTCTGGGTCTCAGATTGCTGTCCTGTTTGAAGGGCCATATACTGCCCACCTGTCCATGCAGTAAGGAAGCTGTAGCAGCAATGTGGCATAATTTGATACCAAAATTTTCTCATTGACTGCCACTGTTTTTTTCAGATAGCTTCCCCTGTCAGGCCCTCTGATGTCTGTCCAGGCACTTGGCCTAGTAATCAGATTTAGGGAGCAATGAAAATATTCCCTAGGAGAAGAATCATCCTCATCAATTTCATTTGAACATTTGAAGGGCCATTGTCCTGCCAAATTTGGTTTTGGTTGGTAAAGATATTTTTGCATCTGCAAACTGTCTTCTATGATGTCCTTTCCATCTGTCTGCCCAAGAAAATAAATCTTGACAAAGAACATATTTGGAAAATCAATCCACAATGCCAGAGGTTTAAGTCCAAAAAGGAGACAGAGGAGTCCTGTAACTTTATTTGAATAAAGGGAGAGGCCATGGGGCATTTCTCATGGAGTCTCTGAAATTCTTGGGTGACACAGCCCCAGTTTTATCCTATGTTCCCAGCCCCATCACCCGGTTCCTTTTCCCCATCGGCTGAGGTACTCAGGAGGCACAGACTTCCCAAATTGCCTACTCTGTGCTCCCCTCTAATATGAACCCCTCTTTTATCTAAAAGAAAGAAATAAAAAAGCTATTAATAATTCCAGTAAGTCATTGTTCTTTTTCTCTAGGTTCAGGGATTTAACATGGCCTTGGCTGATCAACAGTCCATGTTGATTAGTAACATTTTCTAGATCTAATAGTTTCTTCTGTTACTTCTCTATAAGTACCTGGCCCTATCTACAAGCAGATTCACACAGTCTGTTTGTAAAGACACGTTCACCTTATTCCTTTCAGACAGAATCTGAAGAAGCAGAATGACATCCTGTTTGGTAAATCATGGTACGGTGTTTCACAAGTATCACCAACTTTTCAGTCTTGTCTGGATTTCCCTTGGGCAGGCCACTGGGATGTTAGACCTGCAGCAAAATTTTCATGGGGGAAACAAGGGTGAGGTCAGTGGCCTTAGGAAAGCTCAGTCCAAAGTCCTCACTCCTCACTCCAGCAAGCCCTGCCATGGCCTGTTGCACCTGCTTAACTCAGATATAACCATGGATGATCCAGGTGTTCAAACTGGGCTTTACAAACAAGAGCATTTGACTTGTACAAACTAATTTAATTCAAACTGAATTAAATTTTAGTTTATTCCATAAGTGAATGAAGGCAGTAAATTAAAAGGTAGTTTGTTACATCTCTGAAGTATTTAGATACTTTACAGCCTTGCATGGCCCTTTTCAGATAATCCCTTCCACACACAAATTAAGCAGTTGCTCAAAAGCAACATGTTAAGTTATCTGCAGTCATATTGCAGGATGCCCCACATGAACATAAGCACTTAGCCCAGCTGTGCACTGTGCATGATGGGTGTGTCACTTGATTCACTTATGCAGCTATGAGAGAATTTCTAGCTTTTCTCGACTTGTCTTATTTCTTACTAGGAAGAACAAAAATCCATCAATGGGAAATGTAATGCATATCCTTACAGTGAAGTGTGATTTAATGGCTAACTTCAATTCCAAAAGGCAAGGAAACGGAGAGCTGTGACTGGGATTTTGTCCTTCAGTTATAACTACAGCCTCAGGTGCCTTTCAGAAGGGTGATTTCTGCAGAGCAAATGCTATTGAATAGCATGGAAATTCTTCCTAATATTTTTAATGCTAATGATAGGTTTATGCATGTATTTTTGTAACAGTAGCAGTCTAAAGCTTTAGAGCAGAGTGTCTCAAGTGTCATGCTTACACAGAATGTGGTTTCATCCCTGATTTTTCCTCACACTTTTCAACTGTCAGATTGACCCCCTGCTCTCTGTGCTGCAAGCACAGATGTGAATCACGCTGGGAGGGGAAATAAAATAAACTTGCCAGCTGAAGGTTGTGACCACACTTGTATATGGCTGGGAGGCAAAAGGTCCTCTGGGTGCTCTGGTTCTCCTGGGTCAGGGTGTGTTTTGGCATGCTATTGCCCTGTGTATGGGAAGGAGATGGCACATCAGCTGCACACACTGAGGACACCCTCAGTGGCCTGGTTACAGCCTGCTCATGGCCTTTGCATGACTCTACAGTTCAGTGCTGGCAAGGCAAAATTGTACCCACTCAGAAAATATTTTACATGATTGAGTTTTCTTTTCTTTGTTTTGCATATCTGAAATTTAGATGCTACTATTGTGAAGAAATTGCAATAAAGCAACCTGGAAGGCAGGGAGCAATGCTCTGGCAAATGTTACTTGGTCTATTTCCTTCAAGAGGACTTTACAGCTCCCGTTTTTTCACAGTTTTCATTTTAATTTGAGTGATTCATTACTCTCCTTCTTTAGGTCATCAGTGACTTCAGTCGTACATTCAGCACAGCAGCAGGTTCCTGTAGGCCAGAAATTTCTCTGTCTTGACCCTCCAAAAATCTGCAGCTGGCGACTTCCCAGACCACTTACAGTTTATTTATTTTTATTTATTTCAAACACCTTGAAGTTCTGAATTCTAATAAAACAGGAAACATTAGATCAGTGGCCTTATGTTTTTTCAGCTGAGCCTGTTCCATCATTGTGTGTCAGGTCTGTAGTAAATTTGCAGTGTTGACAGAGGCAGCCGTGCTGTTTTACAGAATTGAAAGTAAGAGAGGAAGGGAGAGATTTATCTTGGAGCCTAAGGGTAGAGCAGTAAACCAGAACCACCACACTTGTTCCTAAAAATGAAGAACTTAGTGTTGTTGGACTACTCATTTAGCAGGAGTTGAATTTTCACCAATGGTAATTTCCACTTGAAATGGCTTTTTTCTTTTTGAATTGTAAGCAGAAGGCAGAAGAATACAGCTGCAGAAGTTTGGACCTCTTGTGTAGTTTTGGCTGAGTAATGATTTTATCACTGCTGTGTATTGAACAAACAGCAAGAGCAAGGAAAAGGAGAAGTACTTGCACTCCACCTCTCTGTAAGGCTGGTTTTGCCGTGCCCCCTTTCACCAAGTGCTTCCTTTCCTGCAAGACCCTTCTGTATCTTAGAAGTCGGAAGGCAGAGAGGACCTGTGAGAGCACCTCTGGGTTATTGCTGAACCAATTCTGGGCACTGAACTCAAAAATGCCTTAGAGGGACCTTGCTTTCAGAAGGGACGAGTAGCAGACAGAGAGCAAACCTCAACACCTTTCAAGTCCTGCAAGTAGGGCACTCACAATTGATCCAGCTGGGCCAGGAAGGGTGTTGCCTGCTGAAACCCATCCTTACTGTAGCCCCAGGGTAGTTACTGACCCAAACCAGAAATTCACTCTCCAGCTGTACCTCTGCAATTTCTCTAGAGCCAGAGCACAGACCTCTCTTCCAGAAGGTGACACCCAGCTCAGTAAAGCAGCCACGCTCTTAAATTGTTTGCCTAAGTGGCTTCGGGGGTCTTGTTCTGAGGACTTGGACTGACATATTCTGCCTCCTGTGGTGTATCAACCACCAGATTAGTGGTAGAGCTATTGAGGGTGTTTTCTGTTTCTCCATAATGAAGTTGTGCCACCCTGAAACTCAGTATACAGGCTTCACAGGCAAGAATAGGATAGAGAAAGACACTCACCCAGAGGGGGAAAATCGTGGCCTCCATGCATTAAAGAACTGTTGGGAAAAAAAGTGCATAAAACTTTCATGTCCTTGTGTTTGTCATAATATCCATGAACAAGCAACTTTGAGCATTATTCCTGCTTGAGGGACTGCAGAATGAGGTAGCAGCAATACAACCCACACATGGGAAAAAGCAAAAGAAGGTCAGAGCCTTAAAGAGCTGACGTTAGAATGAGCCACAGGCACATGAGCATCTCTCCTTTGAAGCAGATGGAGTTTTGGAAAAGTGTGCAATGGCTTAGTGCTGTCCTTGATGAAATGCTAATGTGGGTATCCTTTGTCTTTCTGTACCAGGGATGCAATTAAGAGGCCAATATTCAGAGGCCAATTTAAGGACATTTTTCTTAAGGTTTCTTTTACATGCTTCAAGCATATAGATTATGGAGTACAAACTCACTGTAAAAACATTGCAAACTGATGGAAATTAAATATGCCTACTTGGGGAGAAAATGTCGTCCACAGAAGCAGGGTTTTTTTGAATTCTGGAACAATTTTTAAGAGTTGCAGGGAAAAAAAAGGTAACTATTTTGTTCTGAAGTTTTGAATGTAGTTAGTTTTATCCAAGCAAAAGATTTTGCATGATCCAGTCAGATAAATTTGATTTTTAAATTAAATATTTACAATAAATATTAAGTGCTCTCTAGAATGAAAAATCATTGTTATTTATTTTGCAAATGCACTGATATTAAAAAAAGGAAAAAAATTCTACCTCTTGTAATAATTGGATTAGTAGCTTTAGTTCTCCAAAAGCCAGCCATGATATTCATAGATGCATTTTTGCATTTCCTATATTAACACCTGTCTTTTTTTGACCTCCAGTTTTACAAGTAAACTATAATTTTTTTAGTTGCCTAGATGAACAGTCAGTACACACATATGCATGTGCTTAGAGTTATGAATTTTATGTGGACAGAAATTCAGAAACAATTTTTGCCACTTTCGGGAGCATCAGGAAAAATCTGAAATCATCCATCATTCTGACTCACATACATACTATTTTCTAGGAACTCCAAGCCCATACTTCTGTGATTCTGACAACACTGAATTAAGTCACAGTAGCATCTATCACTTGAGGAATCTTGAGTCATATGAACTTGTTTTCCATCGGACCATTCAATCAAGATTGGCTTATCAGTGGCAGGGATATAGCAGGAGCTGTAATGCTTTTCATCTCCTCCTTTATCAACTGTCTCTCAATAGCTGTAAGAGTCCATAAACCCCCATCAGTTTAAACTGTATTAGCACTGTACAGTAATGGCAAGAGAGCAGTAAGAAGTGATGTTGTACTACTTTGGGCACTGGTGAGCTATTTTTCTTGATGCTGGGAATCATCCAGGTCTATTACTGTAGGCTTTCAGCTCCTCTGAGAAAACTGGGAGCTGATGATGATCTTAACTGAACTGAAACTTTATAACTCTTTCTCATATTATCTAAAGATATTCGTCACTGTATTTATAATGTCCTGAGCCTTAGGCATAAAAACCACTGCAAGTGAGATGAGCTAATGCAATTTGACAGTGAATTTCTTTTCTACAAGAAACAGAGAGCCATCAGTCCCTCCACATCCTCATTGCTTTCAACATCTGAAAGCTCAGACTGGTGCGTTTGGAAAGAGAGTAAAGATAAATATCTATCTCAAAACCACATCTATTTGTGTGCTTTATTCTTGAATGATAAAAATAACTGATCAGCAGCCCAATGACTGCCTAGATTTCATTGGCAAAAATGAAATTTTCAGTGGCTGTCACAGGGATTTCTAGCTTGAGAAATTACAGCTCACTCTTAATACATAATTGAGTCTCTTACTCTATTTCTAAGACTGGAAATATCACTTTTGAATTAATTTTTGGATAATGATGGAAGAAGTTACTTTTTCAAAAGTATCGTATTCAGCAGTTGGTGTTTGTAACTAGTTTTGTAAGCTCTTGTATGGAAAGTTAATTCTGTCATTTATTATTCCAATCTAGATCAAATATTTACATGTTTATATATTTATATATCTTAATTTCTCTAGACATACTTGGCTAGACAGTGAAATTTATAAAAATTTATGGACTGCAGCTAGCTTCAGTCAATTTATTTGACTAAAATAACCTGAAATACAATTCTTTTATCTCATGGTCATCTATAATTATACTTTTGATTTCATCAGAAAGGTTGAAATATTTTCAGTCTATCCAGTATAGGCTGAGAAGTTGCCAAGAGCTGTATATGGAGAGACCGTCATACTTAAAGAGAAAAAGCCTCTGGGGCTCCAAGTCTGGTGATTTTTACCTGAAAAGGAACCAGGAAATTGCTGATTGGAAGGCAGATGGCTTTTTGAAAACCTAGGCATGTTTTTAGGATAAGCTTGTTTTATTTTCTTTGTTAGCTCACTGGTAGGATGAAGATGACTATAAGAAAATTGCACCAACACACACCCACACACCCACACCCACACCCCATGCCTCCAATTTGCTTGTAAGGATTTAACACTGGACTCCATCAAGATAATAGCATGGAAATTTTGTCACCACACTTTCCTTTGCTATCTTTAAACATATATCTTATTCAATAATAATAATTTAAAAAGGAGTGCCTTCTTTGCACTTAGAGTCAGTGCAGCAGGTGTCTCAAGAGTATATAGTTAAATATTAAGTGCAGGGATATGTTTTATCTGTGTAAGAATAGTCTTTAAAAAGTTCCAGTTCCTAAAGTGCTGTAAAACATACATAACTATGGCCATGTTTGTGTGTGAGGTTGGGGTTTAGAAGTGTGTGGTAAATTAAACCCATTTTCAAAAATTGCTGTAACTGACAATATACAAGAATTGGGAAATTTATTATGTAAAAGCTCATCTTAAGATACTGCTTCAGAGACTCCCAAGGCTTGCTGAATGTGATTCTGCTTTGTTTTCATCCAAAGTCAACAATCTGGGCTGGTCTCTCAAGCTATCACTGAAAAGCAACAGAGCCTGAATCTGCCACAGCTTTGAGGCAGATGTACCTACACCTTGATTTTAAGTGATATCCCCAAAAGGCTTTTAAAATCAAGCCCAGTTGTATTTGAATACAAATTAGAACCTTAATGTCTTGAATAGAAAAACCTCAAAGCAACTAGGAAAGCCAAAAAGCAAAGGATAAGAAACTTGGGCAGCTCTCCCCATGCCCAGGGTGTCCTTCCAGCCAAGGCAGTGGCTGCTGGGGCTTCTTCAGCTCTAGGGAAGTGCTGGCTGCGAGTCCAGGTCTGGCTGTCCCTTCGCTGCCCGTCAGGGCTGTCCCTTGGGTGCTGCAATGAGGTGCTGGGCACTGCTGAGGAAAGAAGCTGTGGAGCTTGATCCAGAGCTGCAGTGCAAGTGACAAGTTGCTGGGGAGGTGACAAGAGAGGATGATGAGAACAAGGAGGTGCAGAGCTCCCCTCCTACCCCCAGCTCATGGCAAAGAGAATTTCTTTTGAGCCTCAGTGGGAGCTTGAGGTAGTCTGCAACTCACTGTGTAGAAAACCCACCGTTTGTGCTGAGATCCAGTGCAAAGCCTGTACATCACATAAATGCAATGTAGATTTCAAAATAATGACTCAGTAGGAATTAAGTGATTGATAAGCTTGGTGTTGCATGGGTTTCTCTCTCTGATTTGTCGATTAATATTAGTGTTGTTTGTATTTTAATGCACTCTGTGGCTTTAGTTGGGATCCAGACTTTGGTATTTCACTGTTCAGCAATGGCTTGATACCTATATTCTGAAAATATTTTACATTGATTTGTTCTTCCTTGCCAAAAATATTAAAAGTGTCTTTTATTTAGACCTACAAATCCACTGTATTTTCTTGAGATGTCATCTAGAATGATTGCAGGGAATGTAGATATGGGAGTAGTTGACCAAGAGAATACCATGGCACAGCAGCCCATGATGTTATTATCAGTATATGTGTTGGGTGATGTGGTTGCTATTAGTGCTGTGAACATTTATTTATAGAATATTTGGACAGCTTCTGTAAATTCCTCTAAAGCAGTGTACCGCAGCTTTGATGCATTAACTGAAGATACTTGCTTCAATCCTTACCTTATTGAGAGAGGCAGAGAGGAGGGAAGGGTTACATGTGCCAACTTGTAGAATTTCTCCCTTGTGTAACAGGCATGTCAGAATAAGGGGAAAATAAGAAAAGACAAGTTTCCGTGCAAAATTACTGTAGAATCTCGTTCTCTAGATGCAATCAATTTCAGAGCAATGCAGGACTAATAGGAGACTTCATATGCTTCAAAGCTATTAGAAAATCTGCAGCTTTAGCTTTCAGTGAGAGCTCAGTTGATTGTCCAGAACAAATCTTGTTAATTTATTCTTTCACAAGCTGCCTGTGTCAGTGTTAAGTGTGAACCACAAAATATGGAAGTAATGTCCGTGTCCTCATTAAGCAGCTATTCAAGTGGGGGATGGTGTGGGAGCTTAGGGACTCAGCTGCAGTGAAAACAGTCACATTCCATGCTGGTGATGGTAGTTAGTATTTGTGATTTTGACATGTGCTGTTCCTGTGTTTTCTATGGTAATATGCATCAACATTTCTACCAGATAACTAGAATCTTAAAATAAGATTCCACATCCACCTGTAAGCATTTAAATAAACTTGACTGGATTTCTACAGGATACAGGGGCATAACTTCAGCTTACTTTGAATCAATGTGAAGTTTTTAAGACCTTGGTTTATTTCTCCTCACGCTTTTATAGAAACACAGTAAAATGCACTCAAGTGAAGAAGCTTGGCAAAATCACAGTGCTGTGACAGACATCATCAACTTCACTATGGCATAGCAGTCGTCAGTCTCTGAATGAAGTGTATCTGTTTTTTCTTTTTTTAAATACACCCTTGGAACATTTGCAATGGTAACTTTGTGTTGCAGTCATTACCGTCCTGGAGAAAGCACGATCCTGCCTGCAGGCCCTTTCTGACAGTGCCATAAAGCAGCCTTTACAGATGTGCTCCTCTAGTGAAATTTTGGCTCAGGAAACAGACTGCCAATCTCTTGTCCGCTGGAGCCTGTGGCATGCTGAAGGATTAACACACCTCATGCTAGAGATTAAAAGTAGTGGTAGCCTCTGTTCTTTACCATCTGAGATACTCTAGAACTGATGCAGTGGAGAGTTACCAGTGGAAAGATACCAAATAAAGTGCAAAAGAGAGGAGGGAAAGCAGTTAAATTAAACTGACATGGAGAGTGCTTTTAAACAGGATTTAGTGTCAATTAAATAAGACTGAATGTTTAAATCACTTGGCCACCCTCTGCATGTCACTGATTCTCCAGCAGCTGTGATCGTGTGGCTCCTTCTCAATGTTGCACTGCCTTCATTTTGTGTTGTGAAGAATGTTTCTATGTTCGGGGAATAAAGTAGTATTCAGAGCTAAATATTTTAACTTCATGAAAAATAATTACAGGATAACCTGCAGATAGCTGTTTAGTACACTTTATTACACCAGTGTGTATGTGCAAGGAACCGAGCACTAGCTCCAGAGTTCTTTGATATGAGAATGTCTGCCTTCAGAAGTCTGGCTTTGTTATGGCTGATAAAGGAGATACTCAAGTGACAGAAATTTCCATAAGCCTGGAGGAACAAGTAAAAAGGATGCACAGCAGCTACCAGCCCAGACATTTAAACAGAATTAAATGGCTCCCAATGTAAAGATGAGGCTTTGTCTAATGGCTCCACTTCTAAAGAGACAATAAAGAAGTATTTTGAAAATTCTGTTAGTATGCTGTGAAAAACCTACTTAGCAACATGACACCTGGAGGTTTAGGAGTAATTCTGACCTACTTCTCACTTCAAAATACCCGTCTGATCCTAGGTTAATGGTTGGACTAAATGACCTTTTCCAGCCTAAAGATTCAATGACTCTATGCATTTATGAGATCAAAGTTTAACTACAAGCTGAAGATCTTTCCATGTTTTAACTTGGTTTGAGAAAGTACTGTTGGTGTTACTAAGGGAAAATGGGATTTTTGAAGAATTGCTTTGTTTTGATTTAAATAGAATACAAGTAGAGAAATGGAATAGCACTCAGCTAAAGAGAAATTGGATCCTGAAAGGCAGAAACCCTCACTTTTATAAAGCTTTTTGTAGCGAGACTCTTTTTGGTGAACTGTTTGAAGGCCATCAAACTACACAGCCTTTCTTCAAGATATGAATGAATGTTGCTTCCTCAGTGAATGAATGTTCTACTGAAGCCAGCACGGTAGACCAAAGGCTTAGGGAAGAAATCATCCTTTGTGCCAGTCTTTGAGTGGTGGAGCATATGAAAAGCAACACAGAAAGTGTTGTAGATAGGAGCCATGTTGCATATTTCAAGAGTATTATGATTTTTGGGGAAGATACTTATGAGTGCCAGAGATGACAGCACTGAGTTAGTGTCTTTTTACTTTGTCTAAAGGAAATAGTAGGTTTTCCACAGACATTGAAATCTTCTTTTCAGTGTTTGCTTCTTCTTAAAAAAGAATGGGTATGTTATTATTCTTATCCAGGTATTAACGGCTCAGGAGCAAAGACTCTTGTATTATTAGATCATCGTTTGCAGGAAAAAAAATTAAATACAGTTAATGTTACCAGCATTTTTTGTAAAATTCAGGTATCTTACATTGGTTATTAGGTTTATCAAAAAACTGTATTTTTCTATATAGCTGCTGACATTGTCACCAATTTAAACAATTTAAGATTTGTTTCCACTTTTCTGTTTGGAGAGAGATGAGTTGTTCTCTTCCATTCAGCCAAGGCAAAAATGAGCATTTTACTGATCTTGCGATTTGCTTTCTCTTACTTTTAATTTCATTACTGTTTTCCATGATAATGGTTAGTGTGTCAGAGCCTACAGTGGTGAGAGAAGGGGAGGACACAAAACCTTCTGTGCCACTGCTTGTCATTCAGGTCTGTAATGGGCATATTACTAGGTGTGGCAGGAGAGTTTAATGTGGGCATGAACAGTTAAATTTTGTAAAACAGATCACCTTTGCTTCAAGTCTGAGCATTTAATGGGCACTTGAATTAGTTCTGCTTAAACATCTAACATGCTACTCGTTGCACTGATGAAATAAGAATAAAGACTGTCTTTCTGTGTCATCCATCAACTGTGAAATGTTTAACTAAGTCCTGACTGAAAGAGAAGCAAAGCAGCTTAATTTCAGAATGAGTTTTCTTACATAATTAGAAATACCAAATGTGTGCAAAAATCAGAGAGAAGCAGTATGTGTGTACTCAGTATCATTTATGTAGTCAGTGTTTTGAAAGATAGTGATATCGATGGTACTACTTGCACTTGGACTCCCACAAAGTAGTTTTCTGCAGTTTTTACATTCAGTTTTTGTCTAAAAGACAATTTTTACTCAAAAGTTCTTTCAAATTACAGAAATTATACGGATTCAACCTTTACCTAAAGACATGGAGGTATTTAGGTTTACAGTCTTGATTTTTGTCTATGTCTATATTTAATGAACTCCAATTACCCTTTGTGTTTATTGATGACTTCAATAACACAATAGCAAGTGGATTTTTGGACATATTTTGTAATTGACAGAAGACATAGAAAGGTATGCTCAATGACTTTTCAGGAATAAGACCATAAAATTTGAATTACCTTCCTGTTTATAAGTTTATGAAATGTAAAATACAGAAGCTGAGGGCGGGCTGTATGTGTGTGTGTGTGTGTGTGTGTATATGCTGTAGACATTGACTCTTTAGGAAAACTGCCACTTGTAGATGTGGTTGAATGACTTGGCAAAGAATCAGCTATGAAAAAATATGGTTGTTTTATAAATAGCAAAATAGCAATGAGAGAATCAAAACATACACCAGAGAGGGCTACAGCTGTCAAACACAGCTTTGAAATTTACCTCATCTTCAGGTTTTCTTGGTTGGAATTTTAATACAAATGTTGGTACAGACTGGTTAGACCTGGTGACACACCTGAACTGAGCTAAAAAATATGCCTTTTGTAAGACCTCATCAAACTTCCCACCAGTCTGAAAAAATGTAATGATTAATGTGGTTCCCAAAGGCTAACAGCCCTAGGGAGCAAGAAGTATGTTATTGTGAGAATCCTTTCCTGAGAGAGGGTGTGATTAGCTTTATGTAAATCTAAGCAGGATCCAGGATGCTTCTCTTCAGAGCAGGTGCAGTCCCCCAATGAATGTAATGCAACTTTCACTCACAGGCACAGCCAAAATACAGGAACACACCTGCATTTCATGTAAAGCTGGCAATCGATTTGCAAACATCTAATTTACTAATGAAATGAAACTATAGAAATGGCAGTAGGCAAGAGGACAACCCTGCATGAAACTTAATTACAGGAGGATATAGGAAACAATATCCAGCTAAATGAAGAACTGTAAACAAGTGTGTGAGATTAATATGTGGATTTAAATTGCAGTCACTATTCAAATTTCCTATTCCATGTCAACAGCAGAGCAGGTAACAGCAGGAACTGAGGATCAGTAGTGTAGGCAGCATTTGTGTCATGGTCTTGGATGTCACCTCTGTCTAGTGTGTTTGTTTCCCTTGGTTGTGTTTCACAGTAGAGTGAGTAATGTGAAAGCAGAGGTAGCAGTAGTAGAGTCTTACTTGCTACTTCTCCAGCAGTCTCCCATCAAAACACAGGGTTTAGCGCAATAAAGTTTGTTCTTTGCTCTGTGTGTCAGGCTGTTTGTCAGCGAGGTGTGTTAGCTGAATATAACTACCCAGCCTCCCGTGCTTTCCAGTGTGTCTCTGGTTAAATCACGCCATGACTGACACCATGACGCATTAGTGGGAGGATTGTTTATGAGAAAAAGGGAAACGAGCTTGACACTTGAGTTTACCAAGTTGTGGGAGCACAGATGCTCATCACTGCCAAACACGCAGAGCTGAGGTCAGGGAAATTTGTCAGGGAAAGCAAAGCAGCCTTGAAGCAATATTTTTTTTTACTGTCTGGCAGAGAACACACATGAAATACTGTTATAGCTGAGCAGGGTGCTGCCCTCCTTCCTCTACTCCCTTAGGATTGCCTAGTTCTCTTTCCTCATTCCAGGCTCAAATGAGACATTGGAGAACATGCTCCTCTCCTTCATGTCTTTTCCTAGGGAGCTCAGCCCCTCTTTCCTTGGGGCTGGTGACAGCCACAGTAGCAGTGGGCAGGGCTCAGACTAGATGTCACCTTTGGATGCCCTTTTTCTCTCCCTGGCATTGTTTTTGCTTGCCTCTCTACCAGACCAACACTTTTTGCATTTCATTATTCTGCATGGGAAGGAAGCTGTAGAGCAGGCCTGATCAGCACGAGAGTATTGACACATGGGGGACCTGGGAAAACTCTTAAGGGTAATTAAAAAAATACAGATATTCCTGTGTTGTGGGCATAGGAGATGCTGTGACAAAATTTGGAAAAGGAGGATTGTTTGGACTCAGTTGGGCTGTGTGGTTAGATAATAAATTCTACAAGAAGAGTAAAAGAGATGGAGGTATTTGGAGGGAAAAAGTCTTTCAGATATAGCAATTCCTGCAGTAAAGAGAAAATTACAGGAAGACAGAGAACATGCATAAAAGAAGAAACTATTTGAGACCTGTGGGGAAAGAGAATGGGGTTGTAATAGGAGAATGCAGAAGATACTGGAGATGAAAAATAAGAAAAACAGATTAAAGCAAAAAGCCTAACCAGAAAGTATATTTCTAACAACCAGAAGGGGAAAATGGGAATCTCCTGTTCCCATCAAACAGAAGAGAAAGTAAGCAGTCGGAAAGGTGAAAGAAAATATAAATATATTTGCATAGTAGATGGAAAAAATAGTTTATATGATGAAATGTATATTCATGTTGATGATGAAACATGATGCTTTATCTTCGTTTTCTCTTTGTCTGCTAAGTCCTGAAAGAACTGTGTTTCCCACTGTGTCTGAATGACTGGGTCTTTCTGTTAAGGAGGATGCTCAAAGGAAGCAGCACTGTGTTTTGGTTGATTTAAACTATCATTTATCCTTTGTGAAATGTGAAATGCAAAATTAAATGGTAGGGACGTGCCATCTGCTGTTGTTTGAACATGTGAATAAAAGCTACTATGTTGGCACAATGTTTATGCTCATGAGAAGAGCAGGAATAATGGAAATGTTATGTTGGCTATACCCAGCAGGTCCCCTCATTGACTGAAGCATCATATTTCTTCCATGTCCCAGAAATGCTGAACATGATTCCTGGAGGAGGATGAGCATTTCCTCCTTAGTGAGGAGGCTGAGTGTTTTATGTCTGTTATTCTCATTTCTTTCAGGGATCTCTTGCTGTCTGTGGCACTTGGCCAGGTACTCTCCCTCCTTATCTGTGGCATTGGTCTCACAAGCAAGTATCTGTCAGAAGACTTCCATGCCAACACACCTGTTTTTCAGAGCTTCCTCAATTATATCCTTCTGTTCTTGGTCTACACGACAACACTAGCCGTCAGACAAGGTAAGTGTCTCTCTGAAACTGTTTTATAGAAAACAGTGGGGATAAAGGCTTTTGCAGAACAACAACAAGCAATATGATTTAGACACGTGTCCCACTAACATTTGTTCCATATTTACATTACCTAGAAATATGTATTAGATGAACTGAAAAAAACACCAACAAATCTTCATTAGCAAAGAATGAGCCATTAGATCTCAAGTACTGGGGTGCTACCTAAAAGCTAAAATAAACATCAGTACCTTTGAATTCTGATTGTTCCTGCCTTACTGGGAAATAATTCAAGTATTATGTAGTATTATTAGCTATCTTATGTAGACTAAGGAGAGCTCAGATACAAGCAAAGAAGAGCTTGCTAGTTCTAGATGCTGTTCATGGCAATTCAGTAGTTCACTTACTAGACAGAAAGAAATAGCAGCCAATTTTTAGCTATTGGGAAGTAGGAGATGAAGGGAGAGATTTTGGGGTGCTCTCTCTGGAGGGAGGTTTGGGCAGAGCGGCTCTATGGCCCTATCACGGCTTTGCCACGGGGCCTGTGTAACCAATCTGACCTCCAAAATGAGAAATGCATTGCAGTATGCTTTGGTACTGTTTATCTAATGATGCTCTCTTTGACAGTTTATATATATCAAGGGGGGTTTCTGTACACCCCCTCCCTTTTTTGAGATTTTGTTTCTAGATAAGGTGTGGGAAGTGAATGCATTTAAGTACATTTCTCGGCCACTCTTCCTTTTTGTAATAATTTTATTTATTCACCTTCACAGAACACATAGATTAGAAGCTAAATAAAAGAGAAAAAATATCATGTGTTCTCCTGACATAAGGAGGGTAGGGCTCTGTGGAGGGTAACAACCACAAAATGTATTAGGCCGTGGTACATTTATCAGCATACTGAAAAGCTCATGTTTTCTTACAGGAACAATGATTTTTGGATCGTCCTTTGATGTTACATCTTTTAATGTTTTGGGAACAACCCTGAAGCTTAAGTTCTTCACTCATAGTACAATCTTGTGATGCAAAGCTGAAAGTGTTCCAAAGCAGCAAGGACTAAATTTCAATGCAAAAAATGAACAGTCAAAAAAATACCTCTGTACTCCAGCACAAAGCACTTAAGCATATTACAACATAAGTTTTATAAACATTGGTCCCCACTGGCATTTTGCAGAGGTGATAAAAGCCAATGTGCAAAGGAAGTGTTGACTCTTATATAAGGAGAGATTGCTCAGGCACTGTTTCAGTGTCTTGGTATTTCAGTTTGTGTAGGGGGAAACATCACCACATACTTTGCTCTGCCAAAGGTTTAAAATGTGTTATTAGTAGCAGCTTTCTGGAGAACTGTGTTTAAAAATAATTATTCTGGGTGTGGGATTGCCTAAATGTTCACAAGTTCTGTCCCAAAAATGTCCTTCTCTGGACTGATTTAGATACTGTGGAAGGCAAGTCCCTATATGGACTCTTAAATAAATTTTACTTTTTTGAAAATGCTGGCTTGTGAGAGGGTATACCCATATAGATACTGCATTCTGCTGGGCATTACAGAGGCTAATTTGGAATAATGTTTGATGCCTGGTGCAAATTGACATCTAAAAAATGCTATCAAACACTCCGCTTTACTCATATATAAATATGTTTTAAAAAGGTACTTTATAAATAATTTTCTGACTCTGTTTAAAAATATAGTGGTGGATTAAAGGGAGTTTGTCAGAAATATCTATTGTGCCAATGTGATAGATTTGGGAACTAAGTGGTAAAGTGTTAGGAATATGTGGAAAATATTTTCTGGACAAGTGAGGAGGGCTGGGGAAGATGTTTGAAAAAGCCTGTGGTTGATTACAGACCATACGAAAAACTAGAGTACATGTAAAGGGTACCAATGGAATTGTCTGGAAAAGGAGCTGTCAGAAAAACCCCAAAAAGATGGTTTCATCCAAAAAAATCCAAAATAAAACTGGCTACAGAAGCCATGAAAGCAGTGATCCAGGCATTCAGCATAACATTCCTGCTGGATGATATAGCACTACACAGCCTATTTTTTCACTCGGCATTTAATGTTGCCAGCTGACTGAGCCTGACATTGTCTTTTTGCTTGTGTATTTATTCAAATCCATTATCTGTGTTTGTTCCATTAAGGCAGTTTCTCTAGCAGCTCTAATCATGTGGCTTCATTGACAGATGGAAATCACATAATAATATTAATGATGGTTCTGTTCTGAGTGCTGACATCATCAAAAAACCTTTTTTTCAAGTATAGTTCTTCTCTATGAAAGACTGAAGCATTTTTAAATCATTCTCTTTCTCCTTCAGAAATCAAACCATCATAAATGGATTTGTAGTAAAAAATAATTGCATCCCTTTGTCTTTTTCTTTCCTTGCTTTATTAATCTTTGGGATTTTTGCAGAAATGTCCCGTTTAAGGAGGTGTCACTTGAGGTAGCCAGAAAAACCCTGAATTCACACTAAGACTGATAGCCATAATTTCCTCAAGACATAAAGAGTTCCTTTTTCTATAGAGGCTTCTTCCAAATCTTGATTTACTCTGGATGCCCTTTGACTTAGCTGTCCCTCACTGTTCTTATATACTCCCTGAGTGATAATGAAAAGGTAGAATTTGCACTGTCTCTGAAAATCATCATTAGCAGATGATTAAAGCTCCTGGGCTTTTCTGACTAAAACCTTCTGCAGTGAATGCTCAGCTTCCAGCAGCTAAAGTTAGCCCAGCATCAGCAGTGTCCACTACATTTTTATACTGTGAGTTGAGATTGTTTCCCAAAATAATTTTACCACAGTGCTCGCTCTAATGGATACAAATATTAGGACTGTCACCTTGCAATGAATCAACATATCATCAGATAGTGGAGAGGCACAGTCCTGCAGGTGTCAGAATCTCTGAATTTTTAAAACTTCATTTCCATGTTAAAAAAAAAAACAAAAAACCCCCAACAAAACAAAACCCAGAAAACAAAACCAAACCCCCAAAAAAGAAAAGTTTCAAGGAGTAAGAGTGGACTCAACAGGACTCAATAGTTTTAAGCAGTGAAGTCCATGTAAGTAAAGCTTTTCATCATCATTGCAACTTTGTTCTCCTGACCAGAAATAAAAAGTGACAAAAGCATTGAAGGAGATCTGTTCCTGTGAGATTTTTCATACAGGCCTTAAAACATGGATACCACTCAGGCAAAGATCATAAAAAAGTGAAAGAATTTGTCTAAATTTGGATTTTTCTGATGAAAAATAAATCTGCCAAACATTTAACAGGTAACAAGGTCATCCTCAGTTCCTTCTCTTGAGGTAGCTTCCTCTCACGCCTGTTGTTTTCACAGCCAAAATTTGTGTTTGTCCATGGTAACACCTCTGAGAAGGTTTTAACACATATTATCTCACCTCAGTCTCCTCGTTAGCAGAGGACTCTGCTTAACAAAAACATGTAGGGATACTTCCCTGCATCCTCTGGGTCCTATGTCATTGTTAGAGGAGTAAAAGAAAAACCTTGCCTATCAGTAAGAAAAGCCTCTAAGGGTGAAATGGAGCTATGAGATAGAGCCGGTGGATATTACTTTTAGCACCTTAAAAAGCAGTAAGTGGGAAATTGTCCATAGTGGACCAGAAGGTGTTAATTGCTAACAGCCAACATGGGAGCAAGCATCAGCAGCTTGCCACCAAAAATAAATTACTTCTAAAAGCCACGTCACATATGCTAGAAATGAAAACAATCTACTAGACATCATTAAAACCAGAAAAAAATACGAAACTGCTATTTTTTTGTTATTCTGGAAAACAAGAAATGAGGGAGCAATGAAAATGTCTTCTGAACAGACGGGAACCATGAAGCCTTGAGGGCCAGATTCTGCGTGAGTAGGGCTCCGCATTGCAAGCTGTTCCTTGAATTTTAGTGCAACAAGTTACTGAGTATTTTCAGCCCACCAGTACTAAGGGACGCAATAATCTTCTAGTTCAGAAACATTTTTTATGTATGTCTCTGTGTCTGAATGAATTCTGCTTCTAGGCCGAGTGATGAAGTATATCATCTGTCAATAGAAATAGAATTTTCCCTACAGTAACTGTAATGTCTTAGATTTGACATATAATTAAAGGTGATCTGTGCCCCTGAGTAAGCCAGAGAGTCCTGTGAGACTGGTAAGATTGCAGACCTCTCACTGGCATATCATTTTTTTAAGCATTTCTATCTCAGGGTGGTTTATGCCATTAGTATCTTAGCCATACATAATTTCCTGATGTATCTGCTACCCATGTATTTCCATTAGGTAATGGCACCCCTCCCCAGCATCACTCTTACTTCACCAAAGTTGACCAAAACCAGCTAACTGAAGGAAGATAGAGCACTATATAGGAGTTGCTTTTTTTTGCTGCAGTGCTTGTCAGCTATTTATTGAATGATAGAAAGGGAAAATGTCTCTTTTTACTTTATTCCATTACACTAGTAAAGGCATATTAATACAAAGCTAGTATTATGGACTTAACTTAGGTAGACATAACAGAATTTCTTTTAAACCAACACCTTTTTTTGTCAATTGCCAGTAAGAGCAATCTTGTTTGTCTGGGAAACAAATGAAGTATATTATTTAAGCTGATCAAACTATATTAGATATCATGTACTTTGGACAATATATGTTGTACCACTGAGATGAAATGTCTTCTGGAAAGGCATTGATCCGGTCAGAATTTCCTCTTCACTGAGGATGACAGGGAGTGATTTTGATTAGAAAAGATCCATTTCATCACTGTTCAGTTTCCTAAGCATGCTCATGCCACTGCTGTAAAACAAAGAGCTTGGTTATCCCTCCAGTCAAATAAAATGTTCAAAGCTGCAGCCAAGTAGCTTTATTGCCCTATCTACCTGTGATAGAAGAAGTCCTTGGATTCTTAAGGCAACAACTCAGCCCACACACTGGCCTGCAAACACGTGGCAGACATTGCAAGATGTGACATTGCCCTTGAAGCACAGGGAAGGGCAAGTCCAGCTGGCCAATCTCTTCCATTTGACAGAGATGTAGAGATAGGTATGTAGAGATAGGACAGGCAATGAAAGTAGATTTAGATGGCCCATCCCTGAAAGTGTTCTAGGCTAGGTTGGATGGGGATCTGAGCAACCTGGTCTAGTGGAAGGTGTCCTTGCTCATGGCAGGGGTGTTGGAACTGGATGGTGTTCAAGGTCTTTTCCAACCCAAACCATTCTCTGATTCTATGATTCTCACAACCCTCCCAGTGCAAGGGGCCATGATCATTCCGGGTTGTAAAAATGAAACACAGCAGCAAATGTGGCTTGGAACCAGTGAAAAATAATGACCTTCAGGTCTTTGGTATTCTCATAGCAGTGCTGCAGAATCTCCCTGCTGTGTTACACATTGCTGTCTGCAATGTACTTTCTCCTAATTACTCTGGGCTTCTAATTAGGGATGCCAAACTGTGTGGGATATGTTTATTATGAAAATGGTCAGCCAAATAGTCCCTTTGTTTGGGATCTGCAGAGCCCTTTTCATATTCAGAGGGAATTCTGTACTTTAGGAGAAATGAAACTAGAATGCTGCCTATTTACAGACACTTCAAATTGCAGAGATCTTTTTTTGTAATGTGCAATTTTCAGTTTTGGATAGCATGCTCAGAGGAGCAAGGATTATGATATGTTATGTATTTGGGATTTGCCTATCATATCATGGACACCACAGCAAGCTAGCTGGAAAAAAAAACCAGTGTGACTAGAGCCAGATTTCTGTTCAGTTCTATTTACATAATAATTGTGTTTGAATTTTCATTCTACTTCCAATTGAGTTTTTTGAATTTCCTGCTATAAAATGTTGACTGCTGCTGCTGCTGAATGAGCCTTCATTTTTTCACTCTGTAGGTGATAACAATTCAGTGAGGTGTCAAACTTTTCAGGTATGTAAAGTTTTCATACAGAACCGTGGTAATTTTTCTTTATGATAGTTGCTCTAAGCCATAGAATTTCCCTTCCCAGTCCATTGAAGTTGTCTTGCATTCCTAGGCATAATATTAAAACAGATGCAATTTCAGCACAGTATGATTATTCCACATAGCTGGAAAGGCAGGGTAAAAAAAAAAAATAGACCATGTTGGGGATAAAAAGACAGGGTTAAAACCAATAGACTTGGCCTCTGTCTTTTGTTTTGATTCGTTTGGCTATTCCTAGCAGAGAGATTGGATGGTATTTTTTAATCCTCAGGGGTTTTTTTCACTTTCAGCTGTTCTTGTTACACTGACCAGCAAACAGATGCTTTCTGCTTTGGCCCTGCTGCTCCTTTCCACCCACACAAAGGAGCAGGCATCTCAGGGCTTAGTCAATTTTCATTTCCATAATGTGTGTTTTGCCCTGCCAGCTGTTTAACAAGGTACAAATAAACACAGAGAGGAATCAACTTAGGGCAAATAAAATGGCAGGTAAAGGCTCAAAAAGCCCCTCAGCTTTTTCCTTCTAGAGTTATTTCTCTCAATGAGGTGCTCCTGATCGTTAAGTAAGGCACCTGCTGTGCAAACCCACAGCATGCATCGTGTGTTACAAAATATCTTTCCTTTTTTTAATCCCAGCCAAAGTAGCACATTATATACTCCTGCATGGTATCATTGGAATAAATCATGTACATCTCATAGCACATACAAGCTGAAAATTGGAAAGCACTATTCCTCTAGGATGGAGGTGGCAGCAGTTAAACGTGAGCACTGTATGTCCTGGTTTAATGATGCAATCACTAATGCAATCATGATAACCCCAAAGCAATAAAGGCCTGGCCTAATCAAGCATCTGTGCTGTAGCATTCTCTGTAGTAGTATTCCTTGATCCCTGATGCAGCTCGTTCAACCCTGAGAGACATCTTGTTACTAGGTTGCCTTCAAAATAGCTTTGGTGCTCAAGGAAGTGTCCTTTGTGCCATCAGAGACAAAAGCTGCAAGAGGGCATTGTGTGAAAGGATGGGAACACCTCATTTTTCCTGTGCCTGCTGATGCAGACAAGAGCACAGGAAAAAAAAGGGAGTTGTCTAACCATTCTCTTGACCTAAATGAGGGAATGGGAGGTCTTGTCCACACAATTTGTTCTAAAGTTGCACTAGGGGTACCTCTCCTTGTAAAAAAGTCACTGGAAGATTCAAATCAGGCAGTTCAGATCACCCTCACTTCAGGAAGCTCAGACATGGTCATCTTTCTGGCTGCCAATTTATGCCCTCAGCCAGTACCTTCCAGACACAATATTCAGATTTGCACCATGGTTCAAAGACTGGTGCATATTTTATGAGAGCAAACCTTGCAGGCACTGAGTGCAGTGAGCATGAAAGGGATGCTGAGCTTTAGGCTGGCCAAAGTCCCGGGTGATGAACCATGTTTGCATCAAGATGCTGCATCATTGCTGTGAGGCAATGTCTATACTGACTATACTACTTGAGAAAAAGGCAGTTTTACCCTGGAGGTAAATGTACATTCATTTTAGGAGCATTTAGCCAGCTGTGGCCATTTCATGCCAATAAGTCCATAAATAGAAACCACAGATGCAATAAAATGGGAAACATTGCAGTTACTCAGCTCACAGCTGCAAAATCACAGGTAGCTAGTGGAATTTAGCAGAATGAAAAAATCATCACAATGTGGCATTTCATACTGTCATGCTTTTCTTAGAGATGCCAGCACCTAAGTCTGAGAGGCAAATTTGCAACATATATTTGCAAGCATTTATGTTTGGATAAGGATTTAGATTTTGTTGCTGAGCCTGGAAAGCCCTCCTTGCTTACTTTTCCAGGAGCCCTGCCAGTCTTTCGAAGACAGTGCCAATCTGAACACAAGTCTGTGAGTTCCTGTTTGAAAAGATAAACCTCATCACTAGAAGGATGAGTGGGCAGACTCGAGGAAGCTCTGAGGAAGTGCAGTTTGTACCTACCACTCATATATCTTGCTGCTTGATTTTTGTCCCCATCTCTGCAGATGCCATTACATGTATTTTGTACCACAGGCTCAGATAGGGGCACAGATGCTGCAGGTGAAAGAATCAAGGCTTTTGAGCAGGTAGAAGACAAGGTAGCACAGCCTTGGAAGTGCTGAGATACCATGGCCACGAGCACAGATTGAGCTTTGAAACTTACTCCACAGTATCAGGGTATTGCAGAGGGGTGAATGTTGTTCTCAGTAATTTTATTGCAGGGTAATGAAGCTCCCGATGTAGCCCAGATTGCCTCACAGTATGTCAGATAATAAATTGTCTCATAACAACGTGAGCTGAATCACAAACACTTGATTTTTTGGGAGAATTAAGGGATAACTGTCCTTTGTAGAGGTAGTATATGGATATGGCTCTTGTTAATACATAAACATCTCAAGTACTGTTTGCAAAACCAACCATCCCTTCCCACTTCAATGAGGAAAGTTAATGGTTCTGATAAAATAGTGCACCCTTGATCCTACAGCTGTAGGCAGAATGCAAGGGTTGTCTCTGCCACTTCATGCAGTATCAGTATTTCCCTGTGATTTATGGAATATTTAAACATTCATCAGGCCAAACAGCTAGCCAGGGTAGCAGGATCCACATTCAGCACACGTAGCTCCAGCGTTCATATGGGAGATTTGAAGTGTGGTTACAAGATGATAACTGTATTGCCTGAAGGAGATAAGTCCCGCTCTGCCAGAATGGTGCTTTGTATGTAATTAGTGTAAAAATGCAGAGGAATAGAGTTTATCCTTGCGATCGTCTTTCTCATTAAAAAAGAATCATAATGAAAGAACAAAGCAGTCCCTGCAGTGAATTGAATTGACTTCCTAAGTTTTCATTAAATCAAAGACTCAATAGCATCCCATTTTGCAGAGCCCGGTTGTAAACTGTACACAAGACTTGCAGCAAAGTCCCTGTGAAGATCACATCCTTTCTGAAGGTTTGAAAGTACTACCTTTTCTAAAATAAGGACTATAATACAGTATGAATCAAGGGAATAAAAAGTTATGTCAGTAGGATAAAGCTGTATTCTCAACTTATTCTTCTGCCTCACACTTAATACTTAGTCCTAACACAAGCAATGATTTTGTCTTCTTTAATGTCCCTTACTACCAAGGTAATACATATATTTTTACAACTTTATTTTAAATTTACAAATTTAAAAATACATGTATTTTTATAACTAAATACATCTTTGAGGCAAAAATATACAAATATCCTGTAAGTTTATCTACCACTTTGTAAGCATTTTTTTCCTTTGTGTTTGGCTGAACTGTTAGCTATTGGCATCTGGTCACCTTGAATTCCTGTTACATTTCTGGATGATAGTGCTATAATAATAATTGCAGCTTTATCTGAAAGAATGTTTATAAATGTAGCGCTCAATATTCAAGCTGCAGTTGTGCTGTGTGCTCTCCCTTCTGCTCATGAGCTGCCAAGCAAAGGTCACAGGACACCAAGTCACTTCTGGAAGGTGCCCGGGATGCAGGGACCTGGGGACTCCCCTCTTAGTCCCTTTGGCTGCAACATTGCTTCACAAACCTTGAGGATGCTTTAGACCCTATTCACTACAGAACAGAGCAGCTCAAGGTCATTAACAACCAACTCTGTTAGAACCTCCCCCTATTATTATCTTTCCTGATTTCACATTAAAGAGAAAAGGAGAAGGATAATATATGCTGTCTATCAGCCTCCTCCATTTCTTGCACACATTTCCCTAATGAGAGGAGGGAGCTTTGAGGTAAAGGTGGGAGCTTTGCTGACAGCAGTAGTGAGTGCTCCAAATACGCAGGGGAGGGAGAGGCCATGTGCATGTCTCAAAGGAGCACTTACACCTTAGTTTTCAGTTATATCACAGTGACAGCCAGTTCACAGGGATATTTTTGTAACTGTTACAGAAATATAGCAAATAAGGTTTCAAAGGAAAATTATGCATCTGTGCCTTTTTGGAGTTAAATATTAATGAACTTGCTTCTCTGCAGCTACTAGAATGTTTACACAATATCACTTGTCCATGCTGCTCTGATTATCTGTGTGTGATCTAATACTTGGTTTTGTTTTTCCTAATTCTGAAGGAGGTTTTAATACCCCAGAGCAGAGGTGGACTGTCACTATTTTAATGAAATGGATCTGCACTGATTTGCATCGTTGATGACATAAGGGAGGGAGTGGCATGTTCATCAACATAAATTTTGATATATGCTGTTTGTTTTCATTGCTAGTCAGAATCTTCGGTTTGAACGTGCTTTCAAAAGTCCTATTAAGATTTCAACAGCTTGGTGTAGAAAAAGAGTAACTAGTGCCCTTAAGTTTGGCATGTAAAATGTTTGTTTCCATTTGAAAGGACCTAAGGTGGCTTATATTGATGGATTTTTTCCATGCACACACATCTAAATATGTATATATATGTGTATAAATAAAAAACCTCAAAGTATGTATTTTTGGTAGAATTTATTTTCAGAATTATTTTGAATTGCTTATCATCTCAAGATCCCAGAACTTCATGTTTTCCTAAGCTAGGCTTCATGCTCATTTGGGCAGGCATATGATAAGAAACAGGCCACAGCATGACTGGGAACATTTCATGTCCACTTACAGCTTTTATAGCAATTCAAAGAGATGAAATGCCACAAGGGGAACAGAAACTTGCCAATTGCCAAGCTTTCCATGGGAAAACCAAGTCACCAGTGAGCTCTTCCCAGCCATAGATGTGAATTCCAGAATGTACAGATGCTGGTGCAGGACCCTATGGAGTCTTTTGCAGTACTGTGCTGAAACTGAATTGGGTTGAATTTTGTCTTAAGACAAAATGTCTAGTGTTAAGATTGTATTCCAAAGCTGAAGAGAGCATCAAAAACACTTGAAGGATTCCAATGAACTTCTGATGCTCTCATGACTGAGTCAAACCTGATGTAGAAGTGCTTTTTGGGAACTGGTCCCGGCTAAAGCTGGAGATAAGAGGTCTGCATGAACTTGGCCATTGAATCAGGCAGCCAGCAGTCACTGGGTTGAGGTCATTGGGTTGAGTGTTTTCTAAGAAAACCAGGTAGCTCAGGGAGTGGTAGGCTGGCCGGAGCTGAAGTTACAGAAACAGCTTCACAGTAGGAAGTCTGAGTGAATTTTAGTGGATGTTGGACATGTTATGTGAGGAACCACAGCATGTTAGATGGGCAAGATGGAGAAACTGTGCCAAGGGCCAAGCATGTTGCATCAAAAAGCATATGCCCTGATATTTTAGTTCCTCTTTCGATGATAGCACGATTGGCATGTACCACTGTCATGTCCCAAGTGACATATTCCTCTTCCCACTGGTGTTTTATACCTATGGCAGACTCCTCTCTCTCTGGGAAAGTGCTCTACTGAGGATCTACAGAGAAAGTAATAATCACTAGAAGTTACTGAGCAGAAACAGGACTAAACTTTCACATTTCTCCTCAAACTGCAGCTGTAGCACTGAAATTGCATGGATAATAATACTTGGGAATGCTTGTGAGTCTGCAGTGCGTGATTGTCTGAGATCTGTGCACTCAAACCCACCTACTTTTTCTCTGGTGAAATGAGTATTAGAAATGTGGGAATCCAGCCACTTTTCATTTAGTAAGGGTATTGGATGTGTTTCTTCTATTGTTGTTTGCCTAGAAAATATAAAAGTCTGTTTTTATCAGAAGACTATTTCTCTAAAGCATGGAGTAAAATAAAACCAATAAAAAAGAAACGAAGGTTCTTTTTTCTTTGAAGGATATGGCACACTGCAGAAAAGAAATGTGTTGCTGCTTCAAGGTGAGAGAACTCAAGTCATATCTCAGAACAACCTGTCTTTAAGAAGACAAATGATGGTGGTATTTATGATAGCATTTCTTGCCAGTAATATAATGACTGCTCAGAAGAATCCTTTTTCAAAATAGAGAGCACACTCACCAAGATCTTTTCAGGAGCCTTTTGAAATAAACATAAGATTCAAGGCAACACAGAAGTTTGGGCCTGTATACATAATACTTCCCTTTGTATACATTTACTTTTCTATTAACAAAAGTGTGTGATTGCAAGGAAGAGTTCCCAGAGTGTCTGTGGAAGAGTAGCACTGTTGCTATGCCTTGATGATAGAAACATTTTTAGCAGGGCTGACTCATTTCATACATAGGCTGTATTTCAGTGTCTCTGTCTATAAGGATTGTATCCATGCCTAAAGCTGAATGAAGATATGTCATCTTTATGGCTGATTAATCTCTCTTTAAAACCACCTTTGTAAAAACAACCTTGATTTAAAAGCAAGGTACTTGTTTCAGTTGTCAAGCAGTGAAGACAGTGAAAGCCCTCTTCACAGAGAAAGGAGGGAGTCTAAAATGTAGAGGTGCTGTGTCAACGAACTTGCATGGAAAAACACAAGGTGCTTTCTATCAATAGGTATTTTTAAGCATATGTACACATGAAGTATTTAAAAAATAATTTCTAAGTATGTGTACCAGAAACTCAAACTTGAACAGTCAAATAAGCACAAGCCAACTGCCACAAGAAAGAAAATCCCATCTTGAAATTTACACAGGATGTTTCTGCTTAAAATTTCCACAATTACCTTCATTTTTCTTTACATGCCCACCTGATAGTACTGCAGCAACTCATGCCAGATTGGAAGCTGCTTACTGCAAATTTCTGGGTTCTATCAACATTCCTTCTCTCTCTTTTGACAAAAGAATCAGGTTTTTTTAGTCCAATATTTCAGATTTTGTCAGTAACCTGACAAAATGGCATCTCCTTTTTTCTTAATATTTTGAACAGTGATATAAAAATGGAAACTCATTGTCAGCTGTCCCTGTGTGCATTACAGAGACATTTCTTCATATGCATTTGGTGAAGCTTTTATTTATTTCCAGAGTTTTACAAAACCAACCATCGGTGAGGAATCTATTTTGGTGAGGAATTTCTATCTTCTGTTAATGACAATGTTGAGAGATAAACTGCTTGAGTATGTTTTTTCAAAAATTATCTATCATATGATTAATATTTTCCACTGTTGTTTTTATTTTGTACTTTCATGAGCTCTGTTTAATGTTTTATAGATTTAATCTGTTATGTACAAAGGTGTATTTAATGGACTTTGACCAATTATTGGTTATAGATGTAAGCAACACTTAAAGAAGCAGAATTTTTCACTGAAAAAATTATCTCTCTGTGTATTGAGAGAGTGATTATTGCCAGGTATAAAAAGCTGTAGAATTAACAAAGTAGCAGGTGATGGGATCAATAGCATTGATGTTTGTCATTGCCTTTTGCAGTCTCATAGACAAAGATTAATATTTGTTAATTGGAATTAACTAGTTGTAGAAGCCAAAATATATATCTTCAGTGAAGATTTATGAACAAATTACTGATAGTGATTTTCAACTGAAAATCATGTCCCATATCAACAGTGCCATTCGGGAATAAAGCATTCCCCTTCAAGGAATTTCTAAAAAAAACCCTAAATTTCTTCATTACAACTTAATTTTATTACCTATTAACATTGCTAACTTCAAAGCAAGGACAATAAGTATTTTAATAGATACACTAGTAATAAGTATTTCAGAGCTTTAAATGATAGTGAGAAAGGTTTTTTATTCACTTTCTTCCAAAATTTTATTGCCTAGTGATGATTATACAATCATAAAAAGTACTAAGACCTCCTAAGTTAAATTTGCAGAGGAGATTTTGTGACCCAGTTGAACCACTCACTGCACAGCAATCACCTACTAAATTTAAGAACCAGTATTAGAAAAGTATCTTCTAGAGATAATATATAGATACAAGAAATCATGTTGCAAGGATTTCAGTTAGGAGCTTTATGTTTCTGTAGATCTTTTGCCAAGCACAACCAATGCTTCCACTCAACTGTGGATACCATCTAGTAGGTAAGGAAAATATTAACATGAGAAATTAAGTTTGGTGAGGCTTCAGGGAGACATGGTCAGAGAAGAAGTTCTTAGGAATGTTGTCAGACATCTGCAAGGTGGGAAAGCTCAGAAAACACAGATATTTGCTCTGGAAACCACCCTTGCAGCCCAGCAGCATCCTTAGCAAGAGGATTATTTTTGTTGTATTGGTCCATTCACTGTGCCCTAAGCACCAAGGCAGTGGGTGTGTGGCAGAAGTGTACAGTCACCAAACAGCCCCTCCAAAGATTGCAGTAAGCCTTTTCTTCTTAGTAGAGACTACACAGGAGTGTTTCCACCAGCACTGCCCAGATTCCTCCCTGAGACCTGCCTAGGTCATTCTTCCCCTCTAGTGGTCAAGTGTTCCCAGCATGGGAAAGTAGTACTCAATTAGCCCTGTGTCACTGCAGAAAGGATTTGAAATATCACTGCTGGAACTCCGGTTTTGCTGGTTTGATTGACAGAAGGACTCTGTGAGGGAGTTGCTGGGGAAAGGGACTGCAGACAGGAGCACATAAACAGAATAGTTTCTCAAGGACTATTTCCTGAAGAGCTGATCTCTGGTTTCCCAACTCTGAATGGCACCAGAGTCACAAAGTGACATTGCTCAGTGATCATCTCTTGTAAATGCTCCAGCTGCCCTGTTTCCAGTGGTGAGATGACTGAGAGCAGCAAAAGGGATTTCAGTTCCTGCATGTGGAAATAGAAATCTGTGGTTTGCCTCTGTCAAACTCAAAAGCAGGCACAGGCTGCAAAACCAAGTGCTCTAGATGCCTGAAATTGCAGGCAGCACAGTCTCCAGATGGTTACATGGGGGCTGGCTGTTTGGACAGTCAGGTTTGGGTTTTATATTATTACTAACCAGACCAACCATATCCAAACTGCAAATTTGCAGGGGGGTTGGCTGTTTATGGACAAGAGTTGATGGTACCCCTTTCTAAGTCCTTGACTCTCTCAGGGAATAATTATTCAGAGAAAAATTGACTTTTGATCTTGTCCAGTTCTGGTTGAAAAGACCGAATGACGCTGAGGCTGAAATAGAGATAGCCACAAGACTGAACATGAAATTTATGTTTAGAATTTGGTTGAACCTGGCAAAAAGCAAAGTGCAGCAGAAACCAATTTTTCATTTTAACTTCAGAACATAAATACATTATGATCTTTCTGTAACCTTCTTGAAAATTGTGGAGGTTGCATACAACAAAATCTGTGAAGAGATTGCCTGAACAGACAAACAGACATGTAAATCAAGGAAACAAAGCTGTAAAGAGCCATGGGAGCTGAGACCAAAACAGTGATGTAGGCTTGCAGAAAGCTGAGTGAGTCAGCATGCCTGGAGAACAGCAGTTCACGTCCTCTGTGTAATTTGAGAGCCCTGTGTCACATCTGTGATCAGAGGAATTCCCTGCTGACTATTTATTCCTGCCATACCAAAATAATTTTTATGCTGCTTGTCCTACTGTCAGTGCCATCCAAAGCTTTATTTCTCTTCTTAGTTTTGATTTCGTCTTTTGGAGTCCTTTCAGTTGTGTTAGACTCTGCTCCCTGCTTCCCTGTCTTCATCCTATAAGCATTTTTGTAATTTATTCCAGATATTACCTATAGATGGGAATTGCTTCTTAACTGATCGCATCTTTGAAATTATCCTCAGACGATGCATTTGATTCTGAATGAGGCATTAGCTTCTTTTGTACTTACTCCACATTAATATGTTAGGAACAATTTTTATTCCAATACAGTTTCATGTGGATAAAATTTGTTTACTATTTTTAGGAGGAGAAATGAAATGAACATCAAAGCAGCAATATCGGGTCGTACAAGGCATGCTGTTATCAAAATAAATGATACAATAAGACCAAATTATGAGGTAATTTCTCAGAGCCTTTGTCTGAAATAATCAAATGTATAAAGGTGAAATATGTACCACAGTGCAAGAGAAAAAAGAAAAGTACCTGCCTTTTAGAATGTTTTCTCTGTCACAGAGTTGCATTTTCACTGTGTCAGTAATAGATAGCATCCATATCCAAAATACAGACAGAAATTGAATGAAATTTCACAAGGATTTGATTTATGTATAAGCTGTAATGAGAATTTTTCATGTAGATGACTTTTGAGGAAACATAGACTATTTTGAAGTCAGGCGTTTTATTAACACAGGAGAGTCCAATCAGCTTTTGAGCTATATGCTCTAGTAACACAGACAAATTTGCATTCCTATCTTTTTGAAATATAGTAAATATTAATAGTATCTGATAGGGATTTGATGATTCAACATTTCATCACAAATACTGATGCAGTTAATCTGAGCAGGATAACCTTTTCACAGCTGCTGCCATGGAAATGAAACCAATGAAGTTATGTTTGAAAGGTGTGCCCCTTGTGGTTAGAGTTCAGTCAAGCACAGTCTTAAGGAATTTGCAGGTTCAGTTCTGTACAGCATAAGTTCCTACAAGGCAGTAAATCACACAGAAGCACACAGATTATCTATCTGTCCATCTGTCCATTACTGTGGTTGCTGAGTGCCTTTAAAAGCTGTTTTATTCTAGATGCCGTATGTTCAAATGCATTACACAACAAGTTTAAAGTGTCAAAATTCTATTTCTAGCTTTGATTCAGTGTGTAACACTGAACAAGTTGTTCAAAGTATAATCTTATTCTTGTTTCTCTGCTGTGAACAAGAAAGAAAATCAGCAGAGGCAGTGAAGCAAACTGCCAAACATTGTGCTTTGTACAGAACAGAGCTGCCAGCTTTTATAGAACACTGTTTTAAAGAGATTCATGGTAATAAATATGTCTGTTTTTTTCCTAAAACCCTCGTTTAGTTTTGTCAACTGAAAATACCTCCTCTGAGTTTCATAAGAACTATGTTTCTTACATGGTAGCAAAGAAAAGTTTTCAAACATGGAATCTCAATTTCTTCTTATAATATCAAGTTTACTGTGTTCAGCGTAATGAGATTCTGTAAGCTCTCTCTCATATTTCGAATGAGATATTTAATTTGAAGAAATTTTTGAGTGTTTGTGGTTGACTGTAGTGAGAAGGGTGCCTGCCTGATGGATAGGTTTGGTAGTTGGCACTCTGAAAAGGAGACTACACATGCCTGTGCTCTTTTTGGCCAGAGGAAGGTAAAGTAATGGCAAACAAGTGAAAAGACTGAACAGTGCTGCTGATGTTATGCCCAATGCATACAGTTTGTCCACTGATCCAAGCTTTTAGAAGGATAATAGAGTGTGGAGCCTTCACTGAGTGCACAAGTGTCCCATGCCACCAAAAGCACAAGGCCTGCTGAAGTGTTGTTGATATGGCTGGCTGCTCCCTCTGCTTGTAAAAGGAAGAAAATCTACTGGCAGCAGGTACAGCTAGTGAAGGAGGACAAGATGCTATTTGCCACTTTTGACAGTTATCTTGTAGAACGAGCTCTTAGGAATGTGCTGAAGCAATTATGTTTACCTACGTGCCCACTGTGGGTCACAAGGCATTGCAGCTGGAATCCAGTATCAGAATATCCTGCAGGTCTTGTGGCTTTAGTCTTGCAAAGGGTAACGTAGGTACAGCTATCTACTGGGTGACATGCATTTCCAATCCAATTTATAAGATCCTTTTCAGTCTTGGTGGCCTGATGCCCCAGCAATGGCCCGAGTTGTTCATTCTAAAGCCAGTTGTAATGACTTTGCCATCTCACCCTCCCACTCAGCAACAGTATGTGGCAGTGTGTTCCTTCCAGTAACAGTGAATTCTCATTTCCTGACTCTGGATGATCACTGTCAATATTTTTTTGTCTGGCCTTGGCAGACTGCCTTTTGTCTTCTGGCTCTAGTAAGTGAGCAGCTCCTCCTTCCCTGCTGTTCCCAGTTGCCTAGTTAAATCCATCATCTTAGAAAGCTCAGTTTCTGTGATAACATGCAAGAAAAGCCACCTGATCAAGAAGCTCTCCTGTGTTTCCTTTTCACACTTCCTGCTTGGTTCAAATGCCCCACTGGCAACTCTGTCAATGTTAGAAGATTCCTTCCCCTACTGATGAAACAGCAATGATCCACTTTCAGCAGGTCTGGCTTTATACAGGAGGTAGAACAGTGTAGAACAAATTCAGGGTCTTCTTTCTTGTACCCTATAGAAATTTGGAGTTCCATGATATTTTCTGCCTTCAACTGCCTACTTTTACTTAAGGAGTTGAAATAATCTCTGGGAAGATTTCTTTATTTTCTAACACCAAATAGCATCATTCTGACACTTTTGAATTTATCTGTAATATGTCCTAGAACCCGTGAAGTATTCTACAAAGCAATATCATTAAAGGTGATGTGTATCCTTCCTAAACAGATCTTCTGCCATCTCTGAGTGTAGATAAAAGTAGGGTCATGTCTCTTTATTAATAAGAGCAAATTCATAAAGTAGAAGATGTGAGAGTTTTTAATTTTCCAGTTGAATATTGCAGATTGCTCTCGATGTCTGACAAGGTTGGGCACAGCTAAAGGAACACTGCTGGCATTTTAAATGACCATAGAAATGAGAAAAAAACCCTTTTGATCTTTTCCATCTCTAAACAGGAATCCATAGTGATAATGCCTTTCTACTGTAGCTGTGGGATTAGATATGACTAAAGTTGGTCCTACAGCGAGGTGGGAATGGTCCTGTATCCTGTTGTCTTCACTAATTACTTATGAATTAAAGTACAAATGAGCACATGGAGATTGGCTTTCCAACACCTTCCTTTAGACAAAGCCTGTGAGTGTCATGCCATGGTAGTAATAATATTGAAATTTATACCACCCATAAACCTTTTATAGCAGTGTAATTAGTTGGGCTATTAGTACGACCCAAGCTCAGCCTTATTTTATTGCTATGAACACAGCCTATAATCACATAAATGGTAATAAGTAATAACACTTAAGGGCACTGTATAAACGCAAGCATTTTAGTCTCTCTATTGAGTCCTCTTTGTGAACAAAAGGAGGGGATCCCACAGCTTTTCCTCTCTTGTGGGTACTTGTTTTCGATGCTCTCTTTAGAGGGTCCTCTAGTGCAAAATAAGATTGTAAAACTTCTGTTATTTTCAGTAATCTGACTCTACTGACTTCTGTCCTAGCTGCAAAGTAGGCAATAAATAGGAAGAAAGAACTGGATTCAAAGAGTTTGGGGACCATTTCAGCAAATCAGAGGTGTGTTATGGTGTTCTTAATAGTACATTATTCAAATGAGCTTCTTCTTGTCTTGTGGTTTGTGCTGGTTTATAGAATTAATATTAGTCATAAATAGGGCAATATTTTGGAGAGAGATGCAAGTTTTAATTTATAGTACGTTCTTGAATAGAAAGCATAGTCCATTTGGCTTTGCAACTTGCTGCTAGGTTTGTTCTGTGCCCTGTAAAGGAGACTGGATGGCTATTCCTGTTGTGCATCACTCCACATCTCCAGCTTCCCTCCCAGTTGGCCTATACCATCATCTAATGATATTTCTGTTTCTGGATCTCTAGTGCAAGTCAGCTGGTACAACATCAATTCTGCAGTTTAACTCTGGTGAGAATAGAGTGTTCACAAAACCAAAATGGGATATTTCCTTGTAGTGTTAATAGCCAGAGGGAGATTCACTGTGCTGGTGAGCAGGATTTTGAAAGGAATTAAATAGGCCAGGAGCTAACTGCAAGCAAATTGGTCAATACTCATCATCCAACCAGAATAAAATGATATTTAATTAAGTGGCCTAGAATGACTGTGTATCAGTCTTGGGCATCTTCCCACATTAATAATCTAAATGCACTAGGGAGGGAAAAGAAGTCAGTACTGATCACTCGATTCAAAAGGAGTTTAAAAGCATGTTTTAAACNGTCGCTGCTTCCACACAAGCCTCTTATCAGCCAGAGGGGGCAGGGCAGCCGGAAGGAATGGGATCAGGGACAGGAAGAGGTCACTGTGAAAGGGATTGGCGCGGAAATAAAGCTCCAACTAGCGTGGCCACCGCCATGTTGGATAGGAGATAGCTTTCTGCAGTTCCCCCATAGGGTCCGAGCAGAGCCAACGGATTGCCATAAGGTCTGAACAGACGCTACCAGCCACTCAGGGATAACATGGCCAAAATCATCCCAGAGTGGGGACAGGGAACAGTTTAGGAAAGTCAGAGGGTTTGAACCTGTGAGCAGGGAATGACCCAGCCTGTTGCACCAACCCTGACAGCAACCCCTGCTGCAGCTCAGGTGACAGCGCTGCCCCAGCAGTTGTCTTTTGTCTTTGGTCATCTTTTTAGCAGTTTCCTCAGGACTGCTTCTATGTCTTCCAGAAAAAAAGACCCCAAACAAACTCATATCTGTGTGAGAATTCAATTTCTGTTATACCTATTAGTGCCACCTTTGCAGCATTTTGCACAAAGCTGTGATAGACATTAATATCAAAGAACATAATTACTACCTTTTAGATTTCTGACTCCAAGGTTACAGCTTAGTTACATAAATGCTTTCTCAACACTTCTTATGACTGATATCTTCCATTCTTGAGAATGGAAGATATCTTTTAGAACTCCCCAGTCTGTTGTTTGGGTACGTGAAACTACTAATTGGATGTTTCTTAAAAGCATCATGTCTTCATGATTTGCTACTCTTGTAAAAAAATATATATTTGTCCACAAAACTGCTATTCTTCTGAGCACCATAATCAGAATTATCACAGCAGAATTTGTAAGGGAAAGTTGAACTTTTGACTTCATCACATTTTTGGAATACTTGAAATTATAGCATCATGTCTACTATTCAAGAACTTTCAATGCTTGTGGATTTAATGAGATTTTGTTTGACAGCTTCTCTAAAGATCAAATTTTGGACTTCATCTCTATTACGTAGAGTTTCTTAGCTCTTATGGATTATTGCTTTTGGGCGGGACGAAGGGTCAAGTCTCTTGCTGTTTTCTCTTAATATCGTCCTGCCTTTTCAGCTTTTACATGCTACTGTTTAATTTTAAAGAAGTTTTTCGTGTTTTTCTAGAAAAAAGCCTTTTATTAAATCATAGAGTATTCTGCTACTTGGAAAATATGTCAGAAGCATGCTCCAGAGACTTAAATATTTTTAAATTGTTTATTTTTCTATACTTTTCTGCTTCATTACAACTTAAGCATCCATAAATTGGTCTCATGCTAAGAGAGCTTGTAAACCCTGAGGGCCTCCCAATATAGCCAATACCCTAATTGCTTTTAAAAACATCTTGAGTGGTTTCCTGGTGTGCTCCAATACAAAAGTCAACAAATTGTGGTTGAGAGTCATTTCTGCCCATGAGGTTCTTTTGTGATGCAGTTACTCTAAGATGAGAGATTAAAAAATAATGTAGGAGAGGAAATTAAACAAAGAACAAAACAGAGCAGCCCATTGAAGTTTTCCAGGACAAAATCCTAATTAAAACTGGCCAAGTCTCTCAGACAGGTATTCTGTGAAAGCAATTGCTGTAATTGAACCATGTGTTATAAAGGTACATTCAACAAGGGACAGACTCCAAGAGACAGTTACTCCTGACTTATGGTTCATCCATATTTGCATTGCAAAAATATTCTGAAACTTTTCTTGAGGATTATTAGGGGTTTGCAGTTTGGCAGCTTCTTTTTGGAGTTTGGTTGTAGAATAGCTGCTTAATATACAATGAATTTTTTATGAGCAGAGAGAAGAAGCATTTTATGTTCATCTGTGTAGTGGTTTGTTGAACATACTTGGCTCAACATAAGGTTCCATGGATAGGTTTCCATTCACAGCTGTCTCATCAGTTAAAGCTCTTTGAGATGAAGGCAATAAAAATTGCTATCCTCATTTAAAATTTAGAACATAGGCATCTAAGAAATGTTGTCTACCAATAGAAAAATACTAAATTTGTTTTTAAAGTGCATTTATTTATGTAATGGATGTTAAAAGTGCTTCTTTGACCAAGAAACTGGAACTACCCTATTAAAAATAGATTATTATGTCATAATCTAACAGACAGGGAATGCAAGTATGTCTGAAATACAAAGAGGCCTATTCAAATAATGCTGTGAAACCATTTAACTTCTGTGTTAGTGCAGTGCAGATTTATATAACGTAATTATGTAAGAAAATCATGCGCAGTATAGTCCTTCCCATCCTGAGCTATAAAACACGTAATATCAATCAGGCAACATAGTGTTCAATAAGAGGGTTTTAAGGCAGTAGATGTTTGAATCCAGAATTTCACATTAAAGCAGTTTTCCAGAACTTTCTAGTTGTACCTACATCTTCCCAGCATAAGAGGACAGAAAGGTGCCTTCCTTGCAGTATAATCTGTCCCACATCAGATTCAGTATTGCTCTATCTTTCCTTTTTCTTGCACTTTTATTCCCACATGAAGTCTGGGATCAGCTAAGGTTACTCTTATCAAGAAGAAGCTTCATCTTCTATCTGATATATGCAGGATCCTGCAGTGTGGAAGCAGGGAAGACAGCCCAAGGCTGGACCAGGCCTGGTTTCACACATCTTTTGTCAAAATGCATCCTTTGCCTTCTAGTGGGAGTCCATTAATTACCTGTTCAGCAGAGAAAACTGTCCCTTTTAGGTAATGAAAGAAAAACAAAAGGACATTACATTTGTTTCTTTGGTTTGGCTGGGATTTTTACCAGTCTCAGTAAAAGCTATTACTAATACCAGTTTTCTGTAGTTGCTCTGTCCACAGAGATCACACAGAGTTTTGGCTTAGACATGTTTATCATGAAAGTGATAACAGTTTATCCTGTAGGATAAGTTATCCTATAAGGATTGTTTTGTCATTGGGCAACAACTAGACTTGACCCTTGATTTAAAAATCAACCTCAGCCAACCTTTCTTTTTGTCTTCAGTTAACACTAATTAAAAGGACAATTTGCACATACTGATTTTTGAAGGCTCAGTGTCTTCACCTGTTTAATTTACTGCTGTGTGCTTGAATACAATCAGCTGTTACTAGAAACAATTCAAATGGAAAATTGCACTTGAAGATATAAGCAGGTGTTGTGTTAAATAGCAGCTCCTTCATCTTCCTCTGATGAAACCCAAAATTGCCTTTGCAGTTCTATAGGAGAAGATGTATTTTATAGATCAGGTTGATTTATATTGTTTACTAGGTTACTTTTCAAATGTTATTGCTAAAAATATGAATTGTTTTGAATTTCTCTCTATTTTGTTGAGTTCTTTAATTAAAATATGAATTGAAAAACAAACTCTGAACTTTAGCTTTTCCTCAGTTCAAAGGTATTTGGGTTTGAGCAGAGTTTATTTCCCCTGAAAATATTCTTATTGTACAGAAAGTTTGTCAATATGTTAGTGATAATTCTCAATGTTCCCAAATGACATGATTTCTAGGAAAGCAATGCTTATTTTTGTTTCTCTTACAAATTTCAGGGTAATTCATGGATGCAGTAATTCTTATTTATAGCCCGAGGAAACAGGATTTGTATTTCTGTTGTGTTTATGGTACCAGATTTTTCAGCCTGAAGTTCTCAAACACTATGAAACTGACCTTAAAAAAATATAAAAAGAATAATTCTAAGAACAAGCTACAAATAAGAAAAAGGATACCTTTTCACTCATGACAAGTTTTAACTTTTATGATACATATAAGCCACATTTTCAAATATTGCTGTATGAAGTGAATTCTTGGGTTCAGGTTTTGATGGAGGTTCAAATAAAAGTAAAATTAATTTATGCCAAAAACTGAATGTTGAGGAAAATATCAGATACTGTAAGTAAAATTAAGGGGTGGCTTTGTGCATGCACTGTTTTACAAAGAAAATATTGATCAGCAGCAGTGAAATGTTTTAGAAACTTGTTATTTTTCTCTAGTGTTTCACACTGTTTCATTATTTAAAAGTCCAAGATTACCCTTTCAATATTTTCCAAAATGAAACTGTTTGAGTTTATATGTGAATTGCAATATATAATTTTTACATCAAAATAAACTGGGTGTAGGTTCTTTCAAGTCACATGCTGTGCAGCCACGCATGATACGACATCTCATGCCCTTGGATTACATATCTAATTGTGAAATAAAGCATGATTTATTTAATTTCTTACCACTACTCAAGGATTATTCACAGAACTTGGCACTAACGCTTTTTGTCTGTATTTGCCACAAAACAGAGGAATTGCTACATGGCTGCTGTGCCACACAAATTTTTAAGGCAGCTTAACAGTTAAAGATTGCATGCTGAATTATCTATTAAAGTTTTCAATAACTTTTAGCCTTGGTAATGAACACTCTGATCAGATTTTTACTGTTACTTTTAATTTCATTTTATTAGAGGGTTGTTTTTTTCTTTCTTTCCAAGCTCCCCAGTCTTTCAGTCTTTCTTTTCTTTCTTTCATGGCTAACACTTCAGGCATCTTATCTGGACCTTGCAGTGCAGACTCTAAGAGGACAAGTGTCTCTTGGGGTCACAGCAGATGTCAGATGCTCACTTCTTCCTGGACAACAAAGCTGTGTCAGTGACTCTTCTTTCACTGTACTGTTAGTAGAACAAACAAACTTGGTGGGGTTTTTCAGCTGGGTTTTTTTTTGCTTTATCTAACTAGCTATGGTATAATAGCAAGTTTGCTGAAAGCTCACTAAAAACCTCAGTGCTGATGAATTCTTTACCTCTGTTTCCTGCCACAAGTCATTATAAATGCTCCTTTTTTGCCTCTTTTCCTCCCATTCTCCAGCTGCCAGCTTCATCTGCTTTCTCTTACTGGGCACCTAACTATTTTCATTTGCTTAAGACATGGCAGTTATTAGCAGTAATACTGACCACCAGAGATGATTTCTGATCCTTCATCCCTGCCATGATATTCTTGTGTTTGACTCTGTTAAACTACCTTCTTATTATGAAAGCTCCAAGACTTTAACCAACAGTAATGACAAGCAACCTGTAATGGAAATCTAGATTATTTTTAAGCTTTTGCGAGGAAAATTTTGTTATTACTCTGGCTGCTTACAAGATTTGTGTTCAGGATTTAAGGGCAGATATGAATTACATAGTATAAATCAACAGTTACTCTAATTTAGGTACAACAGTTTGTATCAGATGAGAATTGGGTGTTTGGTGGGGTTTACAGGAAACCTGTTGCAAGTGATAAGCATCACAGGCCCAAGAAGAGTCAAGTTGTTGCAGGTCTCTTTGTTGGTGGCCCTGGTGGTTAGAGTCATTTGGAAGTATTATTCCAGCTGGAACAGCCAAGGAGTCAGTGGCAAACAGATTGTGTGAGCCTACTAGTAGGAACAAATGAAAGGAATATAAGAACTGTTCAAGTTTCACTGATAAAAGTGGGAGGAGGGCAATATAAAGATGACTTAAGAATGACTTTTATCCTAGAAGGGAGGCAGACCATGAGTAATGAATGTACAGTGACATCCCCAAATACTTCACTGACTTACTGATTTCTTAAAATTTTGCCTGTGATTAATTGACCCCTTACTTTTGTGCTATAAAGTCCTTGAAGCAAATCCAGTGTCAATGCACTCATCAGACAATGGCAGTGTTCATTTTCTCTGTCTTCCTCATGACAATGACTATCAGAAGAGCAAATAAACCTCAGCAGACCTCAATACTGTTTCTTCTGGTATTTTAATTAGTTTTATGTTTGTTTTAGATATTCTGGTCTTAAAGTGTAAATAATATAATAATCATTTTCTATTAAAACTAAAAAGTGAGCCTTTAACTTTTCATGGGTAAAGAAAATGCTTTCAGATAATAATCTGAAATGCTAAAAAGCAGAAAGCGACTAAAGAGCATTGTGGTCAACAATCAAGAGCAAAACTAATTATGCTTACTCTTATCATTGCGAGGACACCTCCATTTTGATTTTAAAGGAATGCAGATGGTGAATCTGCCTTTTCATGTGTATAACCTACAGAAGTTCAGCAGTGTTGGATCTACATAGCTCCGGTGGGAATAAAGCCTGTTCTTTAATCTACATTTACATCCAATATACTTCAGTTGTGCACACTCTGACTGCCAAGCACTACAGAGCTAAATTCTAAAAAATAATTTGGTAACATTAATTAAACATTAATGTTTTAATTAAAATTAAAACATTAATAACATTAATATAATGTTATTAATAACATTAATAATGTAATTATTAACATTAATAATTACCAAATTATTAAAAAATAATTTGGTAACATCTAGTCCATGCTCAGCACATTGATGTATCCCTCAACTGTTTTAAGAAAATAAAAGTAGACACACATTATTTGACCATCAGTGTCTCATCGGTTTTAACTATATGCTTTCTAAATTGCTTATGAGACTAAATACGAGCCAGGATGCCAGACTCATGAGTTGGCCATCTGTGGGCTAACAGTTGCAAACTGGTGCATTCTTTCATCAGCAAAATGCTGGCCAGGCTATTGCTTCAGCCAGCCATGGCAGCAGAGAAAAAAATCAGACAATCCTTAGCATTTATGCACATTCAGAGGAGGTCACCATGTTCACTCAGTGTCAGCTGCACATGTGCTCTGGAAGAGGCACAGAGAGGGGGAACAGCAAGCAGGGAAAGTGAATGATATTATTGAGAGGGATACTTTTATTCTCTGCCAGAGTCAGCTGAAAGTGCTGTCAATAACAAGCACCATAGGAGAGTAATGACTGCAGAAGACCTCTCTCCCACAGTGAGATGCTGCAAAGTCTGAATGCCAGTCAGACCCCTCCTTTTCTGGCTGTGCAGCAAAAAAAAATTCCTTTTGTTTCATGTATGTGTGGCTGATTGAAGCTATTGTTTACCCTGGCTCCCTTCTTTTTTTCGCTGCCTTGGGGGAAAGCAAGAGTTGAGTTGGGGCTTTCCCTCCTCTCAGAACAGCCATGAGGGAAATCGGTCCCATTCCCAATTAAAGACTGCAGTCCCACAGGAGACCAATTTGGCTATTGCCTTTCATAGCATTCCATGTTGGGAATAACACAGAGATGTGGAAGGAAAAACTGCACAATAGTTGCTGGATCTCACCACTTAATTTCGATGCAGAACATTCATAAGGTTTCTCTAATTTCAGAAATTTACCTGATTTTGGGTACTAGAACCAATGATATGCTGTCAATATGGGCTGGGAAGAAGTTTGGTCTGGGCAGCAGTTGGCTGCCAGATACCACTCAAAGAAGACAGAAGTCTGTTGAACAATTTAATCTAGGTTTAGGAAACATAGCTCTGAACAGAACAAAAGAACCTGTGGGTAAATTACACTAGTTCTTAGCAGCAAAACCTGTCTCTGGTTTGATTGTTTGTTTTGATAGTGAGCAGCAAAAAAAAAAAAAAAACAAACCCAATCTCTCTGTCAGGCTTGCTCCAGGACTTCGATTACAGTGACTTAAGGTGCCACTGTCAGGTGAGCAGGTAGAAGGTTGCCATTTTCTGCAGAGAAAGGAGGATTTTATTAGGTTGGAATAATCCTTTAGGTCTTAAAGGGCTGGCTCAAAGTCTGGACCAGCATTTGTTAGGTGTGTCTTAATAGTTACAGTTACAGGTAGGACAAAGACAAACTGAAAAAATAAAAATACAGTAAATGGTAGAAATAAGAATGGTGCCACCTTACTCACCTCTGGAACCTCCATTGTAATTCTGTTCAATTCAGTAAAACCCCTTTAGGCTGGTGTTTTCCCATCACAGCCCTCTGGGCCTCAGTGATGGGCAGCAAGTCTGGGAAGCGATGCTGGGATCAGCCAAATGGGCAGTGAAAGAAGTACAGATGGAGCAACTCTGGGGCAGTCCGCTCACAAAACCAGAGCGGAATCTGGCTGGCTGCTAGCTGATGTCTGGATGTGAAGGTGTTTCAGCTGGTGCTCCGTGCTCTCTTTCTCTCTAGTTCTCCAGCCAGTCCCTCTCAAAAGAAAATAGATGTCTTCTCCTTTCCTGCTGTTGTGTCCCAGAAGTGGTGAAAGTCTCATCTCAGCCAGAGTGGCAGCAGGGGTGCAGAGCCATGTAAGCAGCTGTGTTTGGGCAGCACCAGCTGAGCTGCTCTTTGCTGGAGGATGATGTGTCCTTATGACACAACCCACCTATGAAGACACAAGTCTTCATAGGCACAAGTGTTTTCCCAGTTAGTGGTCTGCACCATGGGTTGGAATACCAGATCCATAGTTTCAAAGCAGCGTAGGCATCCCACAGCCCTTCTCATTTCTGCTGTCTTTCCCCAGGATCAGTCCTGCACCTCCCACATGTCTTTACAGAGGCCCCTCAAAGAAGAGAAGTCCATTCTCATTCTGAGAGAGACTGGGAACAGTCTGACCCTGTCTGATGTGGAATCATTAACTGCTGAGACTTTCCAGTTGAAGTTCAGATCTTGCACTCAGGCCTTTTTGTTCAACTAATTGTATTAGTGGCCAAAATTTTCTTTCACTGACCTGCAAGTATGCATCTCTTTATTTTTGTGTGCTTTAGCACCACATGTAAATAGCTATTTCTGAAAGCTTTATTCTTACTGATCCTGGCCTTCAGATGAGACGTAGTAACATGTACAAACCTTGACATCTGTGTTTGTGAGTCTTGGCTTAAAGAAGTGACATAAATTCTGTGCAACGCCTATGGCAAACTTGTTAGAAAATAATTGGCCATTGAAATTGTCATGTTAGGAGAGAAGTAATGAAAACTAATCTGTCTTTTATGATTTAGATCTCTCACATGCAGATTTATGAAGTAGATGCCCTGCTGGCAATTACTGTATTACAGACATTAGCTTGCTTATTTCTGTTCAGCTTCGAGTTTATTTTAATGGACAGGGTCAACCCTAGTAAAGAAAGTAGCAGTAACCCATCAACAGTGTCCCTTTTTCCTCATGTTTCCTTTCTCTACAAATTCTTAATATATGGCTAGGAATCCACCGTAAAATCACAAAATCTTGGAAAACACAGACTCCTGTCCTAGAAAACTGTAATTATCCCCACGAACAAGCATTATTTTAGAGTTATTCTATGCATTGATATCCAAGTTTGACTCTGCTTGGGTCATGTGCAGTCAGGCCTGGGCACCACCTCACCCAGTGTCCTGCTGAGCCACTGTCACTTCACCTGGCTTTCCATCCACATCATATTCTTAGGAAGACAGAAATAAATATGGTACAGGAATTTCTCAAGAGCATAAAGAACATGATTTCTCCATGACTGCCTAGGCTCAAAGTTTCCTTGTCCTTCAGTTATTATATTCTGGGATCACATTTCATCAGCTCATCTCAATTCAGCAGGCAATTTAGGCAATGTTTAAGTTCTATAAGGAATTTAGGCTTCAGCAGTATTCTGGGGTGCTAAAATACTATTGGCAGAAATAGGATGTATGTGCTGAGATGGCATTTTTGTGGTTTATGTGCACTTGTTGTCTGTGCTCTTTCATGTATACCTGTCATTGGGTCAGAATATCACTCAAGAGCCATCTAGATGCAGTCCTGTGCAACATACTCTAACAAGACCCTGCTTGAGCAGGGAACCTCTAAACGTGATATCTGGTGCCTCTCTCCTGTCATTAACACCTTTTTCTGAGACAGAAATAAGTGTGCTCCTGCATGGGGTTTTTTTGGCAACTCTGTGTCACTGACACCTATTCTTGCATTGCATTCCCTTAGCACTGTGAATCCTCCAAGAGAGCTAGTAACACTTCAGTGTCTGTCTCAACAGCTGTTTTCAGTGGCTGAGGACAGTGCTTTTTGGAGTCAGCTTATTTTAAGACCAGAAAAAATTACCTAAAGCACTCCAATCTACTCTTTTGCTCTTTTAGCCCAAGCTCTTCCCCCTTTGCAACCAGCAAGAGGTGGTGAGACCCTGGAGCTTCAGTGCCATGTCTCATCTGTAACATGACAGTGGCTTCTGGAGGTGCCTGTCTCTGTGAGGATGTGGATGTGCATTATGAGAGGTGTGCAGGGAGTCTGCCCAGAGAGACAAGCTTGCTTAAAGCAGTTGAAAATATTATTATCTGTTTTACAGATGGGAATTTGAGTAGAACTGAAATGAAGTGATTTGCGTGTGATTACACAAGCTGTCTCTGGCAGAGACAGAGGGATGCTCCCTTTTTTAATATCTTAGATTAATATTTAATAATGTAACTGACAATATTGATTTAATATAACCACAGCCCTGGCTGCCATTTGCAGTGCTGGTGATTTTCCAGGACAAGTGTTTGTCTTTTACAGACTGATACTCCTTTCAGCTGGCCATTCTGCCTGGGCTGCTGAAAATTGGATAGCTATGAGCTCTTCTTGTCTCTGCTCACCTAGTGGGCTGTTGGTGGGCTTCTGGCCATTACTGATCTGCTGGGCACTGTAGTTCCTTCAACCTTTCAGCTTTGATTAACAGGAGTAATTAATCGTACACTGATGAGGCTTGTGGTGACTAAGATGCTGCCGTTAGGGGAGCAGCATGTAGATGCTGGAGAGCCAATTGTGAAAAAAGAAAGAAAGAGAACAGGAGAAAGAAGCCATGTGGACTTTTGTTCCTTTGAAGTGACCTTTCAGTGCAGGTTCTTTACTGTTTCACTTCCTTTATGTTGTTCTTTTCCTTATTTGTTCTGAAAAGAGTGGAGCCTTCCTTGCAACGCAATTCATATGTAAAAAGTTTTCACATTGGGATTCATCTGATAAAGTCTGCAGAGGGGACTTATTTGCGCTGACAAGTTGGCAGCCAGACAGCCTGTCCATTTTCTAAATGAAAGGAGAGTAGCAGCAGGACATCTCCTACCCTCTCTGCCTTTCAGCGCTGGAAGAGAACCAAAGTCTGGCCAACAGCCATTCGGGGGAGTCGGCTATTTAGGAGCTGCAGAAATGTACGGACACTGGGAATGTAACATACGGTTTGCCTTCTGTGAGAACCAACACAGACAAGTGACATTTGGGTTGGTGATTTTCAGGGATGGGGGATGGGAAGCTTGACCTAGCAGATGCAATTCGCTTGCCTTTATTTTTTGTAGCAGGACCGTTCCAAATGTGAAGTAATCTAAATGTGGTTTTAATTCTCGGCTGTAAAAGAGGAGGTAATCATAAAGACCAGGTAATTTTCTTCCCCATTCAATCTCATATTCTAGCATGTAACGAGTGTGGGATCACTCCCATTTCTTTCAAACATAATTGTAGGGAAAGAGGATTAAGGTGCCTCAAAAGCCACTTCTTGGTCACATACATGGGACTGCAGAAAAAATAATTACTGCCCCTACCCAGGCTCAGTGTTCTGTATATATTTATTCTGTAGAAGTTACCACTTGAATTTTGCAGATTTAGCTAGAGAAATGACCTGTTTTAATTAAATACACTGGTGTACATTTTATGGAAAGGTTTTACCATAGTTATGGTGATGTTAAAATAAGTTAGTTTTCCATAAAACCCAAAGGGAAGCTGTTAACTGCCTTTTGCATAGTTACTGGGTTATTTATCTTGAGAGGAGAAGAGAATATCAGCCATATGCCTAAACCAATGTCCTTTTCTACCAAATTAATTTGCAGAGCCTAAACAATTGCCTGTAGTCCCCTCAAAGGCTGGTGATGGCCACAGTGCAGGCAGCTGCTAAACAACAAGCAGATCACAAACATTTCCAAGGGTTCAGATGAATATTTTCCAGAGGGGACCCATGTGTCATGGCAAGTTCATGCTGCTAAACTGGACCATACATAGGTGTGAATGAAAACATTATCTTTTCTGGTCCCACTGCCAGTTTTCTGTGTTTGGTGGCAATAGACCCAACACTAGAAATATGATTGATGTCTGTCATCCAGTAAATGGTGCCTATGTATAAAAGCTTTCACACCACGTCTGAAGGAAAGTCCTTTTGTTATTGGAGTGGGAGCCTTTGGTCAAGAGAACCAGAGTAGGAAGTATAATAACTGGAAGATCAATGTTACCCCTACTATTTTACATTCAAAGGTCTGTGCTGCCGTAAGCTGCAAAAAAAGAAGGCAAGTGATGGGAAAAAAATAAGCATAAAATAAAATCAATTTAACGAATAAGGCCTCTAGTAAATTTACCAGATCAAAAAATGAAGTATTGCTGAATAAGCCTGTATTATCCAGTGTCAAGCACAATAGCATGTAAATGAATGTAATAGAGAAGATGAACTGCTCAAACCTTGGCTAATGCTCTTAGGACTGATAGAGTTGATGAGAATTGAAGTACAAAAGGGTTTTTTTTAGAACAATATCACTGCTGGTTTTGAAAGATGTTATTAAGGGAAGCTAACAGACTCATCACAATCTTTTAAAGCTGTGTTCCTCTAATGAGCAGCTAAATGACAGCTCATGTATAAATGACAACAGTTCATTTAAATTGCACCTTGCTGCTCAGGCTGATGGTCAAGTAGATACATAGAAAGTAAAACTATAAAGGAGGCATAGCAATATTTGGGTAGACACTTTTTCCTTTTCTCAGTCTCTGCCTTGTGTTGAAGTGCTCCATGAAGACATGGAGTGGATGAGAAATGAAAGCTCAGGGGATGTCAGTGGGAGCTCCCATGAGCTGCCTGGCTTGTCTAAGGAGGAGGAATTAAACATGAATATGAGCATAGGGCATTTTTTAAGGTGTCATTTATAAAATCAGGGAAGGGTTGGATGGGGGAGTTGTCAGGAGTGGTGTCTTGCAGGGCATGGAGCCAGGCAGCTCCAGCAGACAGGTGACAGTAGGACCTGTGTGGAGGAAGAGCAGGAGACTTTGCAGAGCAAACCCTTGTCAGAGTACATAGTAGGCTGACAGCCTGGCATCAGAAGTTCCACCTATTGCAGGAAATAGCAGAAAAGCTTTTCAAACCCTGGGTGAGTGCAAGGTTTTGGGCCTCGATGGCCTTTTCATGCAGGCTCTGCTGGAAGGTCAGGAATGACACATTTCCACAGGAAGAGCTGTTGTGCAAGGAGATGCAAAGGGGAAATTGAAATATGTTTTTTCACATATTTAGAAGACTGATGACCTGAGAAATTCACCTGGCAAGACATTCATTACCTGCATGTTCCCAATCAGGATTTCTCATATAACCCATATAACGAGCAATTTTTTTCCTTTTTAGTCCAGAAGCCTGGGAATTTGGGCTCCCCCTTGCTTGATTTCCTCATATCCAGACCGGCCTCAAAGAAAACAGGATTGCAAAACGGGAATAGCTGGATAGGAAAGCTTGCATTCACCTCATGTGATGAAATTATAGTGTGGTTCCGCTGAAGGTGGTGGTACTAATGCACTGTGGTGTTTAATATGCGGTTCTTCAGTTCTCTCTGTATAATTACCACTGCACTCACCTTTCAGATGACAGGCAGTACCCTTCACTTCCTTTCACTCCCATTTACATGTGAAACCCCAGGTTTCCAGATTTACTTGCTACAGTATGAAGCAGCGATTAAGGGAAAAGGAAAACCCACTATCTTTAACTGGAACAGAAATGTAAAGAATAAAAATACTGAAGGCATGCCGGATTAGCATTTCAGTAGTCCTGTAGTTGTGCAGGAACTTGCCCTCCCTCTTGATGCTTCCCAAGTCCAGTCCCAACTGCAACTCCTTGGCCTTCCAGTTTCTTTCTCAGCATATGTTTTCTTTGCTACAGACAAGGGAGAGGCAGGCTTGTGATGGAAGTGATACTGTCTGGTCCTGTGTCTGGGTCTTTAAGCACCTACTGGTATTTTGCAGTGAGGTGAGTGTAAACTCATGTATCAGCAAAGCAGCTCTTAAAATTACATACCAAAATCCTGATTTTTATGTTGTGTTTATTGCTGGGGCTGAGCAGCTTTCTCTGGCTTTTGAGAGCAGCAGCACTGGTGAGGAAGGTGGGGGTGGCAAGAGGTAGCTGGAGCCTTTGCAATGCTCCAGGTGCTGAGGATATTGTGAACAGCTGAGTCATTTGGAATCATGGAACCATCAAACAGTCCAGCTTGGAAGGGACCTTAAAGGTCCATCTAGTCCAATCCCCCTGCAATGATCAGGGACATCTTCAGCTAGATCAAGTTGCTCAGAGACATGCCCACATAACTTCTGCTGGCTGGAAAACTTTATTTTTTATATGATTGTTGGAAAGGGTCCTAGATGCTTGTAAATTAAACTGTCAGAGGAAAGGAGATTTGCTGCTCTCTTGTAGAAACTGGGCATAGCCAGCCCTGCTCTTTTCTCTTGGGGGAAGGTAAAACTGCTGAGTTGGTGAGCATGACCATGAAGGCATGTGCCAGCTCCTGACACAGAAGGTGAAATAGCAGGCTCAAGTCTGATGCCACTTGCCAAACAGTCAAATGGTGGTGTGGTGGAAAGTGTAAGCCTCAGTTGCTGCAGGCTAACCACAAGAGTAGGCGTGTGAATGTGGGATATATTCATATTTGAATGTAGCAAAATAGTTTGAAAAAGCAAAGGTAAAGCTGCAGTGGGCATGTAGGGAAAAAAGTACAAATGGGGGAGTAATATGCAAGGTGAACTGGAAAAAGAAGGAGAGGGTGTAATTATTTTGGGGAGTATTTTGCATTTGAATGCTGGAATTTTTCAGATTGCAGATCAAGCCAACACTTGGAAGCATCTGCATGTGTTTCCAACTCACAAAATAATGATTGCAAGGGCTGTTAAAGGCCTATTGGTATCAAACACTCCTTCAAAAGTGATTCCATTCCAATATTTAGTATAAATTCTCTACCTAACTCTGCACTTGCAATAGGTAAATATAGATATGATATCTATAAGATGATAAAGAATAGTGCATGAATTATATCCTTCCTGCCTGGATGAAGTCATCCATCTGCCATAGCCCTCTTCTCTGACAGAGGACTGCATGCTGAAAGGCAGAAGGTTTGAAGCAAGAACTGAGAACATGAAGCCACATCTCAGGATATATTCTGTATATATTCTGACTAGTGATTAGTTGCAATAATATTTATTTTATTTTGATACACCTTACCTTCTTTTTGAAATCAAAGAATCTCTATTTATTATATGGTTTATTAAAATAATGTGATAAAAATACTAAGTATTTCAACTGTTCTGTTGACAGGTTGTATGTTAAAAATATCAGACCATGAATCCATCAGTTCACATTGCTTCTCCTGACCTTCTCTGAAATTATTAAAAAGTATATAAATAAAATAAAACCATACAAAATCAATCAGCTAAAAATCAAAATGAAACCTCAAGCTTGTAAAACAAATCAGAATTCTAATGCAAAAACATTTACACATTCTTGTCACTGGCAATAGTAATCAATTTTCATAAAAATATGTTCATCTTGTCTAAGCAAATTTTATTGCTTTTTTACTGGTGAAATTGATGCAGAAGTCTGAATCCCAGGAAGATTTTTTTAGCCTTTCCTATTTGCAAATTATGTAAACAAAAAAGCGGTTATAAATGCAGTCATTTATTTTGAAGCGGGAATTTTTTAGAGATGCATAAGACAGATCATGGCAGACCTGAATAGTTATTATGGATCTTGTGCATTTAAGAAACTCAGAATTTGGCAGTAAATGAGCCTATGTAGTTCAATATCTTGACTACACATATGCTAAAGCATATGCTTTCCTGGACCTACATATTGAAGGATTTTGTTTGTTTCTTTTTTTATTTAAAGCTATTTTTCCTGGATGTTATCTGTCTTGGATACAATTGTAAGGATGACGTATGTATCATACAGATGAACTATATTAGCCCATTCTTTCTCCTAAAGGAGAAATGTTGTATTTTTATGACCAGATATTATGCATTCCTCTTCAGCAACATTAAATAGAGCAAGGCATAAGAAGAGACCAAAAAATAGAGAGGCTGTCAGGAGAGCTCTGTAGTCTTTTGCTGTCACAACACAAGATAGCACTGATGGTTTCTGGTTTTTGAACTAATAATGGCTTGTTACATTTCCCTATCTAGAAAACAAATTTAAATCTATATGCCTAAAACCAAACGAAATTGTAATTAACCCCATAAGCAACCTAAATCATCCCATTGGAGTTGTCTTCTAGCTCACTGAGGAGTAGCAAAGGTCTTCTATGCAAAAGCTGAATATTACCAGGAGTAAATTATTGAGAATATGTGAGTGTTACTACACATGCATGGAAGACGGTAAAGAGCAGGATAATAAATTGATGCATTCCATCAGACCATGGAAAGGCTGACTGTGGTTTCCAATTAAAATCTTAAGAGGGAGAGAGAAATGGAGAGCAGGAAAACAAAATAAAAAGAAGGGCTTTTCGAACTCCTACTGGTGCACTTGTGGTTATATTCAGCAACAGTACTTGCTGGGAGATCGGTAGAGATCTCATGACCAGCCAATAAATTTTGGTGGCTCCCAGATCTTTTGGGGATGTTTCTACTTCCGTAAGCCTAATATCAGCTCTAGCAAAGTAGATAAGCAACCATTCCTATGCAGATACTGAATGTATAGTTTTAACAGGTGAAGGCATATGTCCAAGCAGCACAGTTATGTCCACAAGCTACCTTCAATCTCTCCCTCTTCCTTTGCCATCTGGCTGGCATCTTGAATTTTATGCCTTCAAACATTAATTGCTTCTTCAGAGTTTCATACGAGCTCAGCCTGGTGTTTGCAACTAGAAACACAGAAATCTGTGAAAAACCCAAATGATCTAATTCACCTGGGCTGCCCAGCACAAATTTCACCTGAAACCCCTGCTCACATTTTATGTGTATGACTTGGCTTACTGTCAGTGGTAAAGTTGGCTGAAAGGGCTGAGCTTTCACATAGGAATACATTTCAGTGTAGAAGATGTAAACTGGGGACACCCAGTGCTGCTGCCACATCACAGAAAGCCCCAACCCTGCTGTTGTGCACTTTGTGGAGCCACTGCCACACTGAACAAAGCAGGTGTTACTCATCCTCACCCATATTACACTCCCTGGGCACAAGGCTGCAGAAAATAAGGGCCATGATTTTAAAAAAAATTGTGAATGCATATTTGCATATCAAAGAATGGGAATAGTTATGGGATGTTTAATGGCATCTTCACTCTTGTTTGATGGGTTACAGAACTCTCTGTTTTAAATATTCTTCCATAAAAAATTCCATCCATTGTTTTTACAAGAAGTTTTTCTTGGTGCTAGATGCCAGCCAGTGTTTTATGGGAATTACTTTATTAACTGCATTTCCTGAAAGGTTATTATTCTACTTTTGTCACAGAAGATGTTTTACTGTTGCTGACAAATGAGATTTCATACTTACCTGTCATGGCCTTTATGATGAAGTTTGAGTCTTCCACACTGACACATCTTTTCTCTGAGAGGGTCAGACAGCCTGTTCACCCTTTCTGGCTGCCTGATCTTGTGTGCTATACCTTCATTCTGCCTGTGCTGATGGGTTTTCTGATTGATGGGATTGCTAAGGTGACTGCTACATCTGGAATGGTTTCCTTCTCTCGAATCATTTTGTTTATGCATTTCTCAGCATTGGATGCATCACTCTCATATATAGAATATAAAAAGTCAGACACAGAATCACAGAATATTCCAAGCTAGAAGGATTATTGAGTCCTGCTCTTAAATGTAGGGTTCATACAGGGATCTAACCCAGAACCTTGGAAATGTTGGCACCAAGCTCTAACGAAATGAGCTAATGCTCTATCTGTGCTTCTCAGCCCTGTTACTTTTATTAGCAGCTTGTGTGAGGAAGGTGCATTGACTCCCTTCTTTCACGTGCTGAACAGTTGTTGTGTGATGGAACGGCCACTGGGCTTCAGCTGTGGAATGGAGAAAGGAAGAAAAATCATGACTCTTGCACAACTGGATTGATGTCAAAGGATATGTGTCTGAGTCAGATATGCATGCTTGTAAGCATAGAAAGATGTGCTCCTGAATAAAATGATAGATGACAAGAACACAACAAGTTCTGTTGGTGTGTAAGTAACCAGCTAGAAGTGTAAGGGGGCATCCCTTACTTGTGATACCTGGCCATAATTCACACATTAATGGTTGGCTATGTGATCAGTTGATGAATTTCTGCTTGGATGTTAATTGCATAGGATGCAAGTTCCTTTTATTCTAACCTTGAGTTTCACATTATAGAATTTCATGTTGCTCTTATCAGCCAGAATATCTTCCTAGCACGTTAATATTTCCTCTCCTATAAATGAATTGGACGTATTTCTAGTTAGGTGTTACTTCTCATTAGTGTGGAATGGCTACAGGGTCAATACCTGTATTTACAGGGTCAATACCTGTAAAACACAGGCAAGACAGGATAAATGCCAATGAGGCATTCAGAAATCTGCTTATAAGTCAGGATTCAGGTAAAGGAAACAGTTTTTTACAAGTTTCTTCATTGTAAGTATCATCGCTTTTTTATTACTGAAGATTTTTTGAGCTTTGTGGCAATCAGCTGGAATCAAGAGAGGCGCAATCACTCCTCACAGCTGCTATGTCAAGTTTCTATACTTCTCAGCAGTGTTTTCAGATGCACATTCTCTTGAATTCTTGGTGAGGAGGAGTGGGAGATGTTTAATTTTCAGTGCACCCTGCTGAGCACTGCATGATTCAGTAACACACATTAGAGAAGTGTGTGCAGAAAGTGACTGCAATTTCCAGGGATGACAGGCACCAAGAGTTGATTATTTCAGAGTGTTCTTAATACCATGGTGTTCTACTTGCATTTATTCTGAAACCAAAATGGGGGTATTGTCTGCATCTTCCAGTAGCTGCCTCCCACACTGATCTCTTTCTGCCCTCCCAGAACTGCTAGTTTTCCTGGGATCGGAACCCCAATGGGCACTAAACCACCATTCTGGGAAGTACCAGCTTATGTGCTGGCACCAGATTCTGCCCCTAGAACCAGCTCTTCCTAAAACCATGCTTGGCTTTTCCAAGATGCACAGCTCAGTTTCTGGATGAATTAGTGGAGTTTCTCTTATTGCAGTAGGATAACAAGTACCAAATGTAATACTAGTCTTTCGCTGGTAAGGCAGCAGCATAGTGGTATTAGCTCTCCCACTGTATGATACTTGGATCCAAACTTTATTGTATGTATTTTATGAGATCCTGAATTTCTCTATCATACTTTTGTTGGCTATCAGTTTCTTCCACAGAAAGATAATGCATGTTATCTTCGGTTAATTACTCTTTTGATACCTTAAGCATGAGCACAATCTCCAGTCATCAGTAGCATTATCAGATGCATAGTTCACTTTATAATAGCACTGATGGAATTCCATCTCTCAATTTTCCATCAGAGATACTGAGATTAATATCTCTCAGTTATATTCCATCTCACTGATGGAATATCTCTCACTCATCACACTGCAGGTACTCTTTTGTCAGACTTTAGAGGACTGCAGACCTCCAGCTTGCTAGTGCACCATCTTATCAGTCTCACTCTCAAACTCTTCATTGTTCCAGTAGCACAGCTACAGTGATTAAATTCTATATTTTTCAGACTTCAAGACTGCACTAGGCAGGGACATAACACTTCTTTTGTCTATAGATTTGGGTTTTGCTTTGTATTCCAGCCATTATTTTATACAAGACCAGGACTAGGTGAGTTTTGATCCCCGATACAAAGCTGCTTTGACCAATCTACTGAAGGTAAACTAGTACACACTGGTCATTCAATTAACATTTAATGTTCTAGCTAGAGCAAAACAATGCCTGAGCTGTATTGCATCAACTTTCACCACCTTCTAGGTATGATTGCATTTACATGCTGGTCATGACCACCATGCTTGTGAAGGAAAAATACACAAAAAATGGCAAAAAATACACAAAAGTTGACTACTCTGATAATGCACCTCTTAGAGATTATGCACCTCTTACCTTTCAACTTCGTAAACCTACTACGTTGTCTGTTGCTATAGAACACGAGAAAACACACACATGAACACTGCAGCTGTAAAGTGAAAAAGAGAGAGCTTTATTTTTCTGACTCCAATATTTATAGTTTTACAAAAGTGACAGTGGATTGGAGGGTGAAAGTGCCACCGCTCCAATGACACTGGACAAGCTACCAGTCTATCAATTTTCTCCACCTCTATGAAGGAATGCAAAACAATGAGTTGTTTACAGAAAGTATGTGAGAAAGTTTGCAACAAGAATGAAAAACATCAGAAGGCTAGAAGATCTTAAAAAATCAGGGTGACAATTGTCTTTTTATGGAGTTTGAATTGTGGAAAATTTGTATTTTTCTTGTGAGAAATGTTACAGTCCCGACCCCATTGTAAAGTTTTTCTAGTCCAGTTCTGCCAGCTCAGGAGGCAAGAAGTGCAGGATGCAGGGCTGCTGTCCATGGTTCCTGTTGCCTCCCACATCTCTTTCTCCTTTATGTAGACATATGGGTGTATAATTCTGATTTGTTTATCTGATACTAATACTGCTAAATCTTCAAGGGTCACATCAAGACCCTGTTGATTTAGGTATACAACAGGTATGCAACAAAATATCTCCTGCTCTAATCAACACGTCATCTAAAAATATATCTGGTTTCTTGTCTAATCTTAATGGTCATTCTGAGAACTCATTCAGGATTTTGTGATAAAGAATAGCAAGTTTCTTCAGCAGAATTGCCTGTAGATGTCTAGTTGTCATGGTGGCAATGTGATGCTTTATGCCAATTAATTAGCATGGTTCAGTGATGTTTTATGCTTTTGGTATCATACTTCACTAGTCATACTGCAAAGAATATAAACTATGGGGGGTTTTAGTAGTTGTGATCATTACAGATGGAACATTGAGATTTCTGGTGTGTATGACTCCTGGAAGTATCATGGCATAGGCAAATAAATGCACCAACTCTCAGTGTTGTTTGAAGCCATTGTGTTTCACATATTTCTTTATGCTCATGCCTGCATTTTCTCTACTTAACTGGGTTTACTCATATTGAATAAGCCTTTTGGAATTACTGCCACGAATAAAACAAGGTGCTCATGCTGTGGCCAACAATGAAGGAGCCACAATGGATTGGTGTGTCTTGCATGCTTCTTTTGGGCCTCTGCTGCTGGTCACCTTGGAGACCTGGACGGGCCTCAGAATTGCTTTAACTAGTGGCAGCTCCTACATTTTCTGCTTTGTATGTAATTAGTGGCACTTTTTGTATAATCTGTGGTTGTTCTAAAGTGAGGGGTTTACCCATGGTGATGAGAAGTCCCCAAAGCTTCTATATTCCTCCAGGGATAATATTTAATATGTAATTTGGAAGTTTAGCAAACTTTATTCCAGTTCAACAACAGTGGTGTCAGGAAAGTTCCAGAAGGGAAATAATTCTCCTAGATGCTGTACCACAAATAAATACTCCAAGAGGATAGTGTCTGTTTGCAGACTTCTAATGCAGAAGAATGCTGGAATACCTCTATTGATCATGGTGCATCTGTAAAGCCATATAGAGCCAGGCATCCATAATGTATTCTGAACTCATCAGTTCTCCCCTTGGCCCTGGTTAATGACACCAAATAGTGCTGGCTATTAGGATTTTACATATTTTTGGTTAAAATTATTGACTCCAGATGAAGTTTTAATTCTGCCAGCATTGCTTCTTTATCATCATCTTCCCATCTTGAAAATGTTCCTTTAAATGTCAATTAATTTGTTGCAAAACTAAAAAGAATTTTCAGGATTGGAGTGTGTATGTGGCACAAGAAAAAACAACCAATAGCTTTATTAATAATAATCCTCTTAATAGTACAGGCCTCTTGGTAGTAATCCGCAGAGAGGTTTCTTTTTTTAGTAGATATCTCTAGGTTTCATAGCCTGTAAAAAAAACTGGTTCTCCTTCATGTGTGCCGTATCCTGGATAGAGTCCTTGCTCATATTTCATGCCAGTGCCTGTTATTAGGTAGCAATTTGGTGATCCCCAGAACGGGCATTCCCGATCTCTTAGGGATTTGTGGCTGGTGTGGAATGAGCTGGTGTGTAAGAAGATGCAGAGTCCCAGCTCTGGTGCCTAGTAAGTAGTGTGGGTACCTCCAAGCCTGTACATAGTGGTGGCAATGTTGGGTTTTCTTTCTTCTGCTCAGTTAACTATAAAATCTATGGGAAGTAATATCTTTGCACTCTCTGTCAGATTAGATTTAAATTGGATCAGTGTGTTCAGACATTATTGATGGAGAATGGAGAAAGATACGCTCCTTGACTTCCTTTTCCTTTTCTTACTGTCTTTTAAAGAAAGGCTACATATTCAGTTTCAGTTGGGTCTGCTTGATCTATGAATGGTGAATAGTAATGACAATTCGCATTGGGTCTTTTTTTTTACTATCTCAGTCAAATATCATGCTTTGGGAAATAAAATTTGTAGGAATCATGAATAACAAGTAGGTAATTCATTATTCATATCTGTCTGCTGGGAAAAAATGTCACAGAGTAGGTAGGTGGCTGGACCAACATTTTGTAATGAGTCTGTGAAAGGTGGGGAAAAAACAGAAAACTCATGCATTCTAACTGATTCCTCAGCCTTTAACAATGAATATTATTTCTTTTAAGATTATTTGACTTTAATTAATCTTGTGAATATGATTAAGATGCCCAAGTTTATCCAGAAGGATAAATTATTAATGCAAATTACACATTTATAAATTATATACAGAGATATATATACGGATTTCTTTCATTTGATCATTTGACTTACACTCTAGTAAGTTTGAAAACGAGGGGGTTTTTTTCTTCTAAAAACCTTTGTATTGCCGTAAGTAGTTTCATAGTGGATAAAAGAGGATGAGCAATGGAAAAGGCCTTGACTGCAGAGCTTAGAGTGTAAAGGAGTAGGAGTAGGAGTAGGAGTAGGAGTAGGAGTAGGAGTAGGAGTAGGAGTAGGAGTAGGAGTAGGAGTAAGAGTCAGGAAAGGGGAAAGGGGAAAGGAAGGGAAGGGAAGGGAAGGGAAGGGAAGGGAAGGGAAGGGAAGGGATTACAGTTGGAAGGGATCTACAATGGTCTTTTGTCCAGCAGCCTGTTTTGAAGTAGTTCTGTGTCAGAGTGAGCCAAAAGCTCACAGACTAAAGTGTTAGCTCAGAGGTGATTTAAGACTGAGAGTACTGTAGATCAGAAATCAATTTTGAAGATTTCATGCAGAAAGATATAATCAATTCTCAGGTTTCAGGGAAGGCTTCAGCTTCTCAGTGTGCTCATGTCCCTCTGCACTACAGAGTGAAACACATTCTGCCATTTCAGAGAAAGTGCTTACCTAAGTTTAGGCTAGGAGATAAACCAACTTGAATAAAAAAATTGTGCTATTAGCAATAGCACAGTGGTTTTTATCTTGACACATTTAAAGGCTGGGAGTTTAGCAGTTTGTTTTTTGAAACAGTGTACTGTTCCAAGCTTTCTTCAGGTCTTAGATGGTTCTGGACATGGACTGTTCCTTGCAGTAACCTGTGGTAGTGACACCAAGCATTGTGTCTGCCACCAAAGGGAAAACCATATGTAGTCTAGTGGGTGGGCAGGAGGAGAGAAACTGAGGCATGATCAGCTACTTTATTTGTGTAGCTTAAATTGTAATTTACCCCTTGAAGTAACGACTAGTAATCTCATGAAATAAGACATCTGGAGATTATAAGATCTAACAAAAGAGTTTAGGCTGGATCAAAATCAAGGCACCAAAAATTGATCCTTTCATGTTTTATGAAAATGCATGTTCAGATTCCTAGGTCTGACTTCAACTCTTATGATCTACATCCACGGTCAAAACAGACTGTTCTGCAAAATCTCTAAAAGGAAATAACAAGTCAAAACACTTCAGATGAGCTTGTAATTTAGTAAAGGGAATGTTGTGTCATGTTAATAGGCTAAGACTGCCCTGTATCAGAGAAGGAGAAACTTGTCCCTTGCCTGGATCTGCTTACTTGGTGCTCGCCTCCCACAAGAGTAATATGGATGTGGTCGCAGGCTGCTCAGGACACAGTCTAAAAATTAATCTGAAAATCCCAAATCTTTGTTTTTAGGCAGGTCTTTGCCCTGGCTCACTGTGCAGCCCCACAAGCACCAGCTGGCACAGGGCAAGGAGCAGGAACATGTGAGAGCCAGTTGCAGCAGCAACTCAGGGCTGTTGCACCGACGCAGTTTTCCCACTGTGAGAGAGGAAGCAGGAGGGAGCTGTGAATAAGAGCAGAATGGATAAGATCAGATGTTCTGAGGAGGCGAAGAGAAATGATGCCATCTAGTCTCCCAAAGGCTTGCTGAAAACATGGTACAGGACAAAAGCAGTGCAGCCTGCAAGCAGTCATCTGTGAGGAGAACAGAGTATTTTCAGGTGTTTTGGGAAGCCAGACTAGTGAAGTATTCCTGTAAGAGTGCATTTTCTCTGTTGTGTGAATAATTTAGCAGTGTTGGTGTTTTGTCTTTAGGCATCACTATTCCCATAAAGTAGTCATCAGTAATACAAGTGGATATGAGGAAATAAGAAACCTTTTTGGGTCAGAGGATATAAAGTCACATAGAAGAGGAACAGTTCTTTTGAGCTTTTGTGCAGAGATGAAAGTCTCCTACAGCAGTCCTTCAGTCTCCTGAACCAGCTACTTGACCAAGCAGAAGACAAGCAAAGTTTTATTGCTCATGCATGGGAGCCTTTTTTTTTTTACAAAAAACCTGTGTTACCCCTACGCAGTGTAACCCCATTTGACTGCCTCCTTCCCCCGGTCCTGGGCGGGGCTGGATGTCTGCAAAGTCTGTAGAGAAACAACGTTCGTACTGGTGAAGCTCTGTGTCTGCAAGACTGGCTGTAATGGGCAAAATTTAAAAAGAAAGAATTATCCTGTAGTTTTGATTTGTAATTGAGATTCTTTTTCAAACAGCAAGGTCATAAATAAATCCTGGTATAATCTTCATCCTTTGTGAGACTTTTGCTTCTTTACCATGCAGCACTTGACTCTGGCACTCTTGTGAGAGGCAGGGGAGGACCAGAGTTCCTGGCAGCCCTCCCCAGTCTGCCTGCCCCCCTGCAAGTCTCCTGCACTCATTTAGATCTCTCTGCTAAACTCTGTAAGGAAGAAGGAGAGCACAGCTCCTTTGATGATCTTGATCTAAAAAGCAAGTTGTCATCTAAAGTAAAAGAGAGAGACTGCAGTGGATGAAAGAGAAGCAATATGCTGATTTTCTGGTCTAGCAGTGCTGTTATTCTACCTGTGTCCCAAGACCATACACAAATAATTGGGAATTTGCTGTCTTAATGGTTGTTGGGTTTTTTTATTGCACCTCCGTGGCTGTGTGGGTGAATGTAAAAAGGGTTTTGTACATGTATATTTGTATATTTGGTAGACACTGCTCAGCTAAAGCTGCTTCCAATTTTCTCTCTAATTTATTTTTAATTTTGTAACCCCCCCAGGGGTAAATCCTTATTACAAGATGTAAAACCATCTCTTCTACAAAGCAGCTTATTTGTTGATTTTTAATTCAAGCCAGCATATGCAAAGCTGTAGCTTTTTTCCAAACACTGAGACCTCCTTTGTATATATAGCTGTCAAGTGTGTCTCACTGAAAAATTAGTAAAAAAATTAAAACTTAAAATATCATTCTAGAAAGATTTTTATTTCTCTGCAATAAGACTATGCTAGACTTCTGAATCTTGAAACATTCTTAACAGGCGTCTTACTTTTAAATCTACATTACATTTGGATTAGACTGAATATGAAGACTTACATTTTCAGAAGGTCAAGTGCTGAAAGAAGTTGGGGGGGTGTTTTTGAAGGAGGACCTCCATCAAAAGAAGGCAGTGTCTGAAGATGGCATTACTGTGTGCACTTACATAAATGCATGTTCACTAGCATCAATATGTGCTTTGTCTCCCAGGAAGTGTTGCCCTTAAGCTAACCTGAACACTTTATGGTTTAATATTTGTTTATATGACTGGCTGAAACTCCTAGTCACAGATGTATTGCAGTAATAACAAAAAGATATGATCTGAAATAATCTCTCTTCCTACTGTATCTCATTCTAATCAAATAATGTTTAAAAAAAGTTGAAAAGCCCCTTTAAAATGCTTTACCTGTTGGTTCAGATGTAGGCATCTACATTTGGTCCTTCTGGTCTACTATGCTTACAAACTCAAAAGACATGAATAATTAGTTTCCTTTGAGTTGTCATCAAGGGAAATAAATTTTAAAAAAACCTCAGGTTGTCTCTTTTTGCTTTGTTTTTAATAAAGTGTGATGGTTTTGTTCCCATCATTGTTTTTACGCAAAGGCAATGTTTATTTCTATTCAGGATGTGAATCTTAGAATAAAGCTCTTGATTCTCTCTGCTTCTCCTTTTAGTCTTCACAAGTCAAGGCTTCCCACTTATCTCTTTAACTCCCCTTTCCATTCTCTTTGTTTTCTGAATTCGCTGAGGATGCAATCTGTGATTGCTGTTCAGAGGTCCTGTCCTGCTGGCAGCCCCACACCTTCTCCAGGTTATCTTCCACTGTTGCCTTTTATTGGGTGTTTTTTGCTAAACTGGGACATTTGAGTATGGTGACTTCATTTCAGCCACCTGTCAAAGCCAGGACTCCAGTGCCTCTGCCTTGATTTGTCCATAGTGTTGGACTGACAGTCACTGCAGGTGATCATCTTCCTACTGCCCATCTCCTCAAAAGGTCTCCCCCTTTGGAAGTGATTCCTGAGCTTTTTGCTCTGCCCAGCATTCTCAGCAGAAGCTGCTCTTTTGCAATTTGGAATATCTCAGAGATCTAAATCAAAGACAAGTTACCATGTATCAAGTATTTTTCTTATTTTCATCAAGAGCAAAGAAAGAATCAAGAAAGCAAAGAGAGAGAATTGTGTGTGCCAGTTTAAATTGTAGAAGATTTAATTCCCATTGCTGGAAACTCTAACTTTGCCCATTAGCCATAGTCATAGCCATATGTTTATTTTTAGAGCTAACTTAGTTGGCCACATCTGAGCCATACAGTGATCTGGGGCTGGAAATTGAAGAAAGCCCTGGCAAACCAAAGGCACCAAGAGGCCTTAAGTTGTGTCCACAGTCCTGGCTCAGGCAACCTGTTGCCAGCACAGTTCTTGAGCCTGCTGCCTCTCTCTGCTTTTGTAGGTACCATCAAGGTCCTGTCGTAACAGAAAGGGATTCAGGTGGGATTTCCACTGTTGGAACAGAGACTGCAGTTTGATCTCTTCGGTTTTTTAGCTTTATCTTTACAATTAAAATGAAAAATCACTCTGCAGTGTTAACCACATCTTTCCATTGTTGTTTTCCAGTTGATGCTTTAAAAGCATTGTCTGGGCAGCATAAAAACTTGAGATACAGTTTCAATACCTGTAAAGGATCTATCTGTGTGGTTTACACTGATTTCAGTAGAAATTAGGACACCTAATCTCAAATTCCCTTTTAAAACCTCTCCATAAATATATTTTTTAAATAATGGAAATAATTCTACATGCTCAAATCATCATAAAAGTACATAGATGTAGTCATAATTATGTCTGAAGGATGTGATTTAGTAAGTATAACAGGGAAGTGTGGTATGATGAAATGTACTTACTCTTTATTCATTGTCTTAAGTATTACTCTACTCACCACCTTTCTGCTCTTTTTCTGCTGCTTACTGAAAGAAAGAGAGGGAAAGAGGAGAAAGGAGGGAGGCAAGGAAGGAGGGGAAGGAGGAAGGAAAGGGAAAGAAGTCTTTTAGCATTTACAGTTTTGCACTCAATGTCATTATCACTGTAACAAATAATTAGCCTGTTGCCTAACAATATCCCACTGGAAGAGGGTATGTGTGAGCACCTGTTAATGAACAAAAATGAAATAATTCAGATGCTTCATTCAGGTAAATACCCATTCAAGTCACTCATCAGTGCCAAGCTTTAACAGCTATGATTTTTGAATTAACTTTTGAAGTAATTATCTGTTTTTCTGTGTTTGAGTCTTATAAGATCTGAGATGCCTGTGCTATAGAGAGCCTGCTGTTTCTGCCATGGTATAGCAGAAACATATATCACTGGGTCCATTTGAACCAGAGAGTGAACACACTTGTGATGAAGGAAAATGATGAAGGAGAATCGGGAATCCTGAGCAAGTTTTGGTGGCAGTGGACAATAATGATCCTTTTCTTCTGTGTTTTCCATCACCCATTTTGATGATCACCGGCACTTAGAAATGCTATAGCAATATGAAAAAATCTCAGAATAGTGGGGTTTGCTTTGAAAATTTCAAGACAGTTCAAATACATTTTATAGTACTTTGACACTACTTAGATTCCTTTTTAGGCTACAGACTCTGAAAGTCCTCCAGTCCTACAGTGTTCAGTCACAGTCTGCCCCTTTCACAGTGAAGTCTCATCATGAGTGGAACTTACTGTAATGCAAATAAGTCACAGGTTTGCCCACCCTCATTAATGAGCTGTTTGCTTTTGAATGGAGAACAATAATCCCTAGTCTACCAAGAGGAATGCTTTAACCTTTTGAAAGTTGTGAGTTTGATCTGCAGGCTGTATTGTAGTGTCAGTTTTCAAGTGGTGAAGATTAAATACTGGGTGATTGACAGGGTTCCCATAGAAGGCAGCAAACCTGCCTGCTTTAAAAAAAACATTCTGGGAGCAGAGCAACTGCCACCCAAAATATGTGTCAGTGCAGCCTTTCTCAAAACAAGTCTGATACTTTGAACCTCTAGGATCAGAATAACCATCCTCGGAACAGGATCTGTCCCATGCCCCAGTATGATGCTGTTACTCTCCTGCTCTAATATTCCCTCATATTTAAAAATGCTGATAATCTCCCACCCTGGCAAAAACCTGTTGCATCACATGTACAGCATACAACATTTTATCAGTATGTGTGCAAAGTATAAATGTATAAACTGATCTATTCTTTAGCACTTTATGTGTGCACATGTATGTGTATATATAAAGCTAAAGGCAAGAACACATGCCTGGTTCTGCTCAAGCTGCACTTGTTTTTCTTGCTGGTGTTTACATCTTAAGTGAAGTGTCAGTCTGACCCTCACATATATACTTTGCCAGGCTGGCTCTTTTAATATCTGCTAGACAAGTAGGGTGTGTTAGTTTTCACTTCCTTGCAGTACCTCTTTGTATATGGTGGCTTTCAACTGCTTAGTGTAAATGTAAGAGATCTAGATAATTTTTCTGGACAGGCAGGTATTCGGGGCATGTAAACCTAACTCTTACATAATTGTTCTTGTTTGCTACCACAGGAGAAGAAAACTTGCTGGCAATTTTGAAGAGGAGATGGTGGAAGTACATGATCCTGGGGATAATAGATATAGAAGCCAACTACCTGGTAGTCAAAGCTTATCAGTACACGACTCTTACCAGTGTACAGGTAAGGACTCAAAGGATTTCCTCTTCTGAGGCAAGATAATAGGTTCAGTGGGGTCAGTGGTGTAGTATCCATTGACTTCAGTGAACCAGTAGCTAATTGCTGCCTCTGACTTCTGTGTACTTTTTTAATGCTAACTCATAAGACACATTTTTTCATGTTGGACTATTTTTATTATTCAATATTTTCCAAACTGTACAAAAACATTCTGACTTTCATTTTATTCCTCTGTGCTAAACCATTCATAATCACATTTTTGTCACTATCTACATAATTTAATCCTTTGAGGAAATATTTTCATATTGGCTGAAATATTCTTCTCACTTTGTATTGTACTTGGGGAAAATTCAAGCACTTCTTTTAGGATTTCTTAATTAGATCTGAGTTTCTAAAGGTCAAGGGTGGGCTGGCCCTGTCTGGACACCAGGTGTCCACCAAAGCCACTTTATTATTCTCCTCCACAGCTGGACCAGGGGAGAGGGAACATAAGGGAAGTTTTGTGGGTCAAGATAAGGACGGGGACAGATCACTCACCAGTTACCATCACAAGCAAAACAGACTCAACTCGGGCAAATTAGTTTAATTTATTACCAGTCAAATCACTCACATTCTTCCCCTACTCCAGTGTGGGATCCCTCCCACAGGAGACACTTCTCCACCAACGTCTCCACTGTAAGTCCTTTCCACAGGCCGTGGTTCTTCACAAACTGCCCCAGCACAGGTCCCTTTCCTAGAGTGCAGCACTTCAGGAATAGGCAGCTTCAGAGTGGGTCCCCTCCGGGGTTACAAGTCGTGCCAGCAAACCTGCTGCAGCATGGGATTCTTTTTCCATGGGTCCACAGGTCCTGCCAGGAGCCTGCTGTAACACAGGGTTTCCATGGGATCACAGCCTCCTTTGGGCAGTGCTCCAGCATGGGGTTCTGCACAGCCTGCAGGTGAATCTCTGCTCCATTGTGAACCTCCATGTGCTGCAGAGGGACATTCTGTCTCATCATGGTCTGCACCCATGGGCTGCAAGGGATTCTCTGCTCTGGCACATGAAGCACCTCCTCCCTTTCCTTCTGCACTGCTCTTCATGTTCTCACTCCTCTCTCCAGCTGCAGTCTCTTGAACAGGGTTGCTTTTTTTTCTCCCTGCTTGCCTCTGTTGTCTCAGAGGTGCTGCTACAGCCTTGGCCAGCAGCGGGTCCATCTTGGAGACAACTGGCATTGGCTCTGTCAACTTCTAGCTGCTTCTCAGAGAAGCCACCCCTGTAGCCCCCACTGCTGTCACAGCCTTGCCAAGCGGATGTTTAGGATCCTGTAATTAGATCAGAGTGCAAAAGTTGTCATTAAGAAGAATGAATGCAGTTTTTATTAAGAAGGCCAGCTTCAATGCAAGCCATTAGATGTGTTATATAACAGCTTAACTGCAGCTATTGAAAAGTATAGTCCCTGCTAAAAAATATATGTGTGGTGGACAAAAGCTAGGGTATCGATTTCTTCAAAGATACAATCTGGATATTTTATATATAAAACCACAAAAAAAACAGGCTCCTTCCAATTTAAGTGGAAAAGTGAATAATAGAAACATTTTTAAGATACTGGAAATTGTCTGTCTTGGGAAATCCTCGAATACTTCATTGCTACTTGTTCTAAAACAAGCCTAGGTCTTCTTACATTATTTTTAAATAACTGAACAATACTAGGTAGCATTCAATGTATTTTACACCTTACTTGTCTGAAGTTTGCGTTAGGGTTAATAAAAAAAGGAGCACCAGTTAATGTTCTGCAGAATCAAAGCTAATTAAGAGTATATTTCTTCCATAGCTGAAAAGCAGTATTGGAAAATCCTGAGCTTCTTTAGCTGAATAAGAAGTGAAAATAGAAGAAAACAATGAATTCAAGGAATCTGAATATGAGGTTTATGCTAAATATTCCAAGTGCCTCTGGCATCAGAATCCGGGTTTGAGGATTCTTTGAATCATGCCCAGGCAATGTAATATTGTTTTTAACACTTTTCCAAATCTGATTACTTAGTATAGAATAAAGCTTAAATCCACATAAACCTCGTATTCTCTGATTTTACAGCCACTAAAAGCCTCAAAGAGAAAAGCAAACTGAATTGCTTCTTCAGTGTGATTCACTCACAGCAAGTATAAATAGTGGACTGAGCAGGATGATTCGGGTCATTAAATCCCATCTCCCAAAGCCACCAACAAGCACGTATCAAAGGTTCATCTGGCCAGACCTGTGACCCTCCCACTTCCAGAAGATGCAGATCCTCGAGCCAGCAATGCAATGAGCATGGCCTTTAGTGTATTGTGTCAAGAGATGAAAAGTTACAGTGTGATAGGGAAGCAGGCAGGAGAGTTCAAGGGCATTGCCTGTGCCTCGACAGGGAATTTGTTAGCTGAAATCATCCATGTTGTCCTTTTAAACTGAGGGGGAGAGAGAGGAGTGGTGGATCAGGAGAGCTGTCAGAGGGCACAGACAATGTCATGTCCATTTTTAGACCTCTTCCACATCAAAATTACAACAGAGCTCAGGTTTCTTGAAAGAAGGTAGCTTGAAAGAAGGAACAGGTAGGAATTCAAATGTTGTCAAGCTTTTTTCCAGGCATCGAGTCACAGGGTCACTTTTTGCCATAGCTGTCCTTGCTTGCTGGGATACATGTGGAGTGACTGGGAATGCCTGCTGCATTTTGAATTAATTTCATGTCCTAATATGAATGAGCTTCTAAGAGACAAGCCCAAAGACACGGTGAGAATGGGACAAGTATGAGGTAATGCATTAAGATGTTGAATCAAATGACACATTTACTGAAATGTAGCCAAACACCCTATTTCATTTAAAGATGAAACAGAAACAGCTCAGGGAATTATTCAGCATTGGTCTAAGTGTGTCTTTGTATGAAATGAAGACTGAAAAAGTGGAAAATAGAAGATGAAGAAAATAAAACTTTTCCTAGAACCTGATTTTTGAAGAAGGAAATGACTCTCAAGAGAAAGGAACTCTCTGTCCTGGAAGGCCTGATCCTGCAGGAGCTCTGCCTGTGAGGCCATAAATGTTTGCTGACACATAGCAAAAAATGTTCAAATCCTTTCAGAACTGAGACCAAGAAGCTATTGCTACCTGCCACAAGTCAGCATGGCTTTGACTGAAGGCTGTGGGAGCTATACCTGTGTACACATTGGTCTGAGAATTGAGCCCTTCAAGTCAATTCTGGGGAATTTTATACTCAACAGGATGTACATCAAGGCTTTTTTGATGGAGAAAATGTTAGAGTTTTTGAAATTGTCACTTGAGTAAATGAGAAATTTTGCAGTATTTTTATAGTGGACCATTTTGGTAGGATGTCAGTTTTACAGCATATCCTTTTTTCCACGTGACATCTCTGCTCCATCATGCAAAACTAACGTGCAAGTGTGCAGTGCTTGTGGTGCTTTTAGGCAAAACCACCCCATTACATTGGTCTCAGCAGAAAGCCAAAGCTTAACAGTAAAAATACACCTTTATTGCAAATACTTTGATTTCAGCTTCACCAAAAAACTCTTAGCATTCAACAGTTTTGTTTGCCAAGTAGCTTTAAACTCTTAGGACTGTCAGAGTTTCTAGTTTTCGCTCCATCCTTTTGTTTTTTAATATTCGGTATTATTTCATCATGCTTCCACAAATGGACTGAAAATGGTGCCCTACTTTTGCTCAGTGTTTCACACCCAAATTTTTCTATATTTTAAGATTCTCTTTTGGCTTTGATCTGGGAAAACAGGATTTCCTAATATACCTTCCTACATATCTTTCTCCAAATGCCTTCAGAATCACAGTGAATGAGAACACGGAGGCACAAATCAGAAATTAATGTGGTACCTAACCTTTATTTTTGGACATGCTTCTGATTATTTCAAATCCTCATGTACTCTATAATTACTATCAGAGAATGTCGCAGTCAGTTTCATCATAAGATGAAACCAAAGTACTGTGAAGCCCAGAAACACATAATTTTCCTCTTTAAAAGAACCCCAACAAACAATTAAAACACCTCCCTTAGAAATTAGGTGACAGAATTTAGATTGAAAATCAATGCACTATTTATGTTTCAGTCATTTCAGTGTAGGTAATTTGCTAAGGATAAAGTCCAAGTGACCCCTTTTCAGCATCAGCAGTGCAATCCAAAGACAACTCGGTTCAATGGAACAATGCAAGAAACTCACATCTAATTGTCTACAAATTTGAAATGTCATGGACATCTATTATCCCTTCCCTTGCTGCTCAGAGCACAATCTTGGGGCATGAAAACATGTTTTAGCCTATCAGGTTGCTTCTTCTTTGGTAACTTTAAGCTCTGGTTCTTTGCATGCCCAGAGTGATTCTGTATTGATGCAGATAGATGCCTAAATACCTGCCTCCACTAAAAAACTCAAAAGCTAAGTATTCCTGCATGAAAGTACCCCAAGGAACTCAATTTGTTAGATATGATCTTAGCACACCTCAAGTGCTTGCAGAAAGCCTGCAGTGCTTTCCAAATTTTAAGTGTGGAGCCACCTTTTTCATTAAGTCATGGCTTTTAAAGCAGTGGCCTACAGAAAGGGCTTGACTTAACTCCATCTCAGCTGAGGGCATGGCAACTCAAGCTTTCTATGGCCATGAAAATGCTCAGGCTAGTACATGAAAACTATTCCCTAGAGGGTACTCTTAAAAAACTGAGTCAAGTAAAAGACACAGGAGTTTATGTGTGGATCAATTTGATATCCAAACCCACCTGTTTCAAGAAGTGCCAGAGATCAGTCACACTTAATGTTATCAGACATACATGTACTGATTCCCAGATGGCCCAAACTTGTGAAATCATCTTTAGTTTCTGTTTGTTGTCTTACTCTGACTTGCAGTACATTTTGCAGCCTTCTTGCATGTCAGCCATACCAGATACAGAACGTACACTAAACGCTCCCTTGTACATTAGCATCTGGTCCCCTGGACTTGTTTTAAAAGCTATGTACTTAACTTTCAGGAGTGTTTATGTGGTAATGCATGTCATATTTATCCTAATGGGTTTTAAAACAACCCTGGTGTAGGTCTGTGGAAGGTTTAATAGCTATTCAAGAAGGATGTTTTAAATACTGTTAGAGACAGTTTTACACAGCAGATAAAATTGCGTCGCCCAGAGGGAATTAAAAGATTCTGAAGTTATTGCAGTTACTTAGATCTAGATATTAAATTTCCTTGAAACTATGTTTTAACTTCAACTTGCCTGTACTGCATTCACAGTGTACAGCACACACACATCCTCCCAAATCCACAATGTCTTCCGCTAAGCCTGTTATATACTAACAATTGTAACCTTTTCTGCCAGCACTTGCTTTCTCATCATATCAAGCTGTGTTATGAGGCAGACTGCCCTCACCCTTCTCCACAAATTAATTAGCTCTCCTTACTCCAATACATTGTTCTATCCATCTCCATATTACACTCATGTTGCACTTTCTAGAGGTTATCCTTTTTCTATATTATGACATCACACAGAAATTTGGATTATTTCTGCAACACCTTGCATAATGTTACTGCAGAGTATATATACAATGTCACAAGAAGAGAGGCACTGTCAAGGAGAGAGAGATGTTTCCATATAGCGATTTATCTGGTAATTTATTCCTTGGGCAATCAAGCCTTTGATTGGCATGATGAAAACAAAGGTAGTAAAAGCTGGGATTTATAGACACCAGGAGACAGGCTATAAAGCTATGATGCTGATGTTCTCAACTACTCTTAGATCACTGTGAGGCTCAGCAGTACATCACACTTCCAATTACCTCTGGCAGTTTTCATATCACAACAACAGCCACCAGGAAAGGAAAGGAGTCAGCAGTAAGTGCTTATTATAGGAGACCTGGATGGCAATAGTCTTTACTTTGTTCTTGGTCCCTGTGGACTCAAAGTATATTGAGGCAAAAGGTTTGAGATGGTTTTGAAGCAAATCTGGGAGGCAGGGAGCAGGGGATGTGCAATGTTGAAGTTGTTGATCCACTTTTTCTGTTGGCTGCTAATGTGAATTATCCCAAAAGCAGAGATAAATTCCACTCCTTCCCTTCCTCCTCCCATCCTGTGAATGTAAGATTGACCATACTTTCCTGTTCTGCTTCAGGGCAGCGAGGAAATAATGCAATGTTAATAAAGTTTGCAGATCAGCATTTTGAAGAAGTGTTGCATACTGTACATTTATACTGTGAGATGCTATCTTGTATCTGATTTATTATCAGACTTTGAGTTACTGTTCTGTCTTTTAACTTATTGCATATCTGTGATGTGCAAACCAGGTCCTACAGCATCCACAGTCTCTGTATGTGGGTTTGAAGTCAACAGAGCTCTCAGTATCCAGATCTCCTGCCTCTACTGGCAAAATTCACCCAGAGCCAAACTTTTTACTAACATAAATATGCAAAATCTCATTAAATTCAGTGGAGCTGTGCCCATCACAACAGCAGAGGTTTTGGCCTCTTGTGCCCATTTTGCATATTCTGGCAGGTAACATGCAAAAGCAGAGGTTTTCCTGTGGGAGAGATCCATGAATTTTCTTAGGCCAGGATCTCATCCCCCACATACGTAAAGCAGGTGGTGACATGGAGAGGTTTCTAATGAGAACCTTGAGAAAATGATCTGCCAAGCTCATATCCAGTCAGCTTACTTTGAGAGAAGCTAAGCAGAAAATGGGGGTGGGGGGTGATTCTGCAGAAACACATGCCTGCTGGCAGAACTATCTTACAATGATCTTTTTCTGACAATGGTATATAGAATCAGAGGAAGAAGTCAATTAAAGGAAAGACCATTTCCATGGTCAATTTGTTGGTAAGTTTTCCTGGTACCTGCACAGATCTGTATAAGCACAGCTGGAGTTCATGTATGGAATGATGAAGAGGTATTTTTTTAAAGAAGTCAAGATGTGATTATTCATATTGATAGTAAAGCATGTCCTTGTGTAGAGAGTTTAGAGCAGAGGAACTGTGGGTTGGATGTGACCACCACCTTTCATTTAACGTAACTTCAAGAAGCCACTAAAGTCCTTCTATGTGCACAGAAAGCTGAAGCTGTGAGATTCCTCATCTCAGGTTTTGATACATACAAGTCAAATAGAGGTGAAGGTCTTTCATTAGTCAAAGTTTTGAGTGAGTTTCTGTGTCCACAGGGAAAAAGAAAACACTGAGAACAGATTAAAGAATTAAAGATTAAAGAAACTGATAGGAACAGTTCTAGAAGCATTAATAAAAAAAATTTGAGATCTTGTGGGCAAAGTGGAGAAGGCTGGGAGCAGTCTTCTGGTTTTTTGTTTTTTCCACATCATGGAAATACACATTTTACATTTTTTGAAAACAAATTACATCACTCATTCTTTCATCAGTCTCCATATCTGAAGTACTGTACATTTCGACTGAATGAAAAGTTAATGGTTTCACATTAATTCTGTGATTAAATAAAAGACATGCAAGAAAGTGGAAAAGTTGTGATGAGGTAGCAAATAGAAACATGAAGGACAAAAACAGTGCTCCTTTTTTATTTGAATTGTTTGAAATAACCCTGTCAGAGATGCTGCCAGCATCCACACCTTTCCTGCAGAAGATTTTGGTTGCAGGGCAGCATAATTACAATGCAGCTCCCCTGGCAGCTGGCAGCCAGCTCTGTGAGGGTTCACATCTCATCTGCTTCTGTTGAATCAAGTGTGTGTGATATTGTGAAGGTGGTCTGAAAACTGGAGGAGAAAAAGCCCTTGAACGGGCAGCAAACCCTTTTTTCCTTTGGAAAAAACCAAAGTAAATAACAGAAGCTGTGTCTCTCACTGGCTATAGCACTTGCTGTTGTTTTAAAATTTCCAGGTCACATGCTGAAATTCTGTGGCCATCATGTGTACTTGACCATACAATGTTTGATGGATGCAACACTGGTTTTACTGATCCCCCTGCTCTGGAGAGCAGGGGAAGTAGAGACTGCAGCTGATTCTCCGCATGATTTGCTGGAGGGCAGCGCTAATGAGAAACCCCTAATGTGAAAAAAAAGGGCTTTTAACTGGGGGGAAAAAAATCCAATGAATGTTTAAAAAGGAAGATTCAGCTCAGCTGTTCCCATAGGGAGTTTGCTGACCAGCTTTTTTCTTTTTGATATCACTGCAGATCAGCAGTTCACACTCTGTATTACAGACCTTTCTTCTAAAGCTTGCCAGCTCTCCCTTCCAGAGATTTAAAAGAACATTCTTACTGTAGATATTCAGAGACATGCTGAATTTGTGAGAACAGAGACTGGATTTTTACTGTTAGCAAGAGAGTATTTGTCTTTGATTCACAAGTATAATAATTTAACAAACAAGTAATCAGAGGAAATAGATGTCAACAGTATGTTTCATCAACAGACTTCGATGCAGTGTGGTATCTTGTAGAATCAAATAATAATCTTCAATTTCTACAACAACATAACATTCTTATAATAAAAAGAAGTTTCTATAGGACAGTATATCAATAGATTACATATTTTTGTATCCTGCCTTCTAAAGCAGCCCCATTCAGAGCTGTGACTGAAGAAAGCCGCAGACAAACACAGCAATGTCAAAGAACATGGTCTGAACCACCCCATGGCAACATAGGAAATAGTTTTTCTTTTAGGTTAGTGAGATATAATAACTTCTATGATTAACAGGAATGCTGATTAAAATCAGACCACTCATTAATTTGCCTTAATGACAGGGTATAGGTAATACCTTTTAAATAAACAATTAAAAGGAAGGAAAATATTGGAGATAATTATTTGAGAAATATTGATAAACAACTGACCTTTATGTACTATAAATGAAATTCAGCTAATCATAATCTGTCTTTGTTATTGTAATAGACAGAAAAATTACAATTAGGCATCATATTTTTTCTTAATAGCTGAAATAATTAATAACAAACAAAGAAAAAGGCAAAAACCCCCATCAATAAAAAAGCCCTGTTGCAGATGAGGTAATCCTCAATCTCACATCTTTTGTCTGTGGAATACATGTGCATTTTTTCTTCTACTAGACAGGTTTATCTGAGGAAAAAAAGAAAGGCAGGGTGAATTTAGTCCTGGAGAAGTGAAATTCAAAGCAATCACTGAAAAAGAGTTAATAACATTTTCTAGGTTATCTTATTGCTTACATTGTAGTAACCTAATTTATTTCTGTCTACCTCATTCTTTAATTAAAGTTATGAACTAGGCACAACTACATAATGTCAGTGAACATTACCTACATTTGTATCTATTTTGTTTGTATCTATTGATACTGCAGCATTCCAAATAACAATTTGTAATTAGACTTTGGACTGCCAGCCCAATGTTATCAGCATTGTTTATTTGTGAAAGGTTCTGTTCACGCGTCCTTTCATGTTACTGCTTAAAAGACACTCATTCACATACTTTAAAGCATAGGTATGTTTAAATATTTATGGAAGGAGAGGAATTTCAAAAATCTTCCTCTAGAAGACTGTTAGTGGGAATTTGCATGTTGAAGTACACATGTGGCAGGTACAAGCAATTTTTAAACTCATAGAACAGTTTAGACTCATAGAACAGCCCTGCTTAGGAGAGCCCTCCAAACTGGTCCAGCCTTTTGTGGGAAAGGGAGCCTAGATGAGATTATTTAGCACCCAGTCACACCTTGAAAATCTCTGGTGACCCTACCATGTCTCTGTGGAGTTTGTTCCCACTGTAAAAAAATTTCTTTCTTTATTGAGATGAAACCTTTCCCAGTGTAACTTGTGTTCCTTGCCCTTTGTCTTCCCTCTACTCCACTCTGATGAGACACCACCTGGAATACTGAATCCGGCTTTGGGGCCCCCATCACCGGAAGTCCATAGAATTGTGGAAGCAAGTCCAGAGGAGGCCACAAAGATGATTAGAGGAATGAAACACCTCTCCTCTGAGGAAAGGCTGATAAAATTGGGATTGCTCAGAATGGAGAAGAGAAAGCTCTGGGGTGACCTTGTAGCAGCATTTCAGTGCCTAAAGAGTCTACAGGAGAGCTGGAGAGGAACTTTTCATAAGGGCACGTAGTGACAGGGCAAGGGGTAAGGGATTTAAACTGGAGGAGTGCAGGATTAGATCAGACAGTAGGAAGAAATTCTTCCCTGTGAGAGTGGCAAGGCAGGTTGCTTAGAGAAGCTATGGATGCTCCATCCCTGGAAGTGTTCCAGGCCAGGTTGGATGGAGCTTCGAACCACCTGGTCTAGCGGAAGCTGTTTCTGCCCATGCCAGGGGGCTTGGTCACTTGGTCATCTTCAAGGTCCCTTCCAATCCAAATCCTTCTATAATTTTATGATTCTGATTCTCCATGTGATTTCTGTTAAAGAAAGAGCCTCCATCTTCTTTGTAGCCACACATTAAGTGATGGAAAATTGTGCTGAGGTCAGAAAATGGTACGTTTAATTCGCCTGTTCAATGCCACCCTGGGAGGGAATGTGGCAGAGACCTTCAGACCTTCAGGGAGAGCTGTGAGCAGGGTGAGAAGTGCCTGCCTCCTTGCTGTTTGGTACCACCTTTGGCAGAGGAGATGGGTGTAATGTGTGCCAGTGCAGCTGCTGAAGGACAGACATCCAGCGAGTGCAGGCACGATGAATGAGTGTGGAGTGAGACAGGAACTGTTGAGCTGTGCCCACATCCCATAGGTTACACCAAAGGGTGCCCTTCCCTCAGATGCCCAGGATTTAATATGTGTGCTCAGTACTCTTGCCAGCAGCCTTCTCTGCCCCAGGAGATGGCTGCTCCCAGCAGCACGGCTTCTGGAGCTGTTCCTGTGGATGTGGAGTGTTGCATGCGCGTGTCTCTGCCCAGCCCAGCTGCTGAGTGTGAGCTGGGTACGTGCTGGGTGTGCTACGGGGGCAGAGCAGAGGCCCCATGCAGGCGAAGAAGCTTGTTCCAGTTCTTTCAGACTTTGTCCCTTTTTGTGTTCTGTCAGTGAAGGATGGCATTTTGAGGGCTGCTGAAGAAAGTTTTCACTGCAAAGAGGCCTGACCATGACTTTTAGATTATTAGCTCTCACTTTAAATGCAGAACCTGCTTTTAGCATCGACTGTTCCCATTTGTAATTTCCCTCGTCTGTTCTGCAGCTCTTTGGGACTGTTTAAGCCTGCCAAGAGCAGCATGGTCCCACTGATACACTGGTTTTCCTCTGAAGCTTTTTGCCTCTCACTGTCTGGGAAATCTTTGAAATGGATGGGTTTTCACTCCTGTTTTTCAAAGGAAGTATCAGGGAAATTATTCTCAGTCCAAAAATTGGTTTTTATATTTTTGCTGATCTCCCAAATACAATGTTTGTTACGTATGTATCCCACATGCAAAAAATAGTTTTCTAAGCAGTAAAATTCTTGGAATAATCCAAAAATCTTTCTTTCTTCAAATAACACATGGAAAGACAAAGAAGTTAAAAGGGGTTTCATCTTTATTTGGTAACAGTGTCCTTAGTGCTCAATCACACTGAGAAAGCAAATAACATGTGATGGGTTCAAAGGGAGGAAAATCAAACAACCTAATCTAAAATAAAGGTAACAATATCTGGAGTGTTTTTTCCAGAACTGTGGACACAGTTCACGGTTCTCCTTCTTTGGTTGTCCCAGACATTTTCATTAAGAAGAAGATGCATGTCATAATAGCTTTGGTGCATGCTGTATCGATTGGCATTGAACAGTAGTGTATCCTGCACAATTTGTTAAATCCCATCATTAGTCCACAGAATTGAAACTCTTCATTACCTGTATCCTTTTAGGAAGTGGGATTAAAGTCACGTTTCTTTGGGTGTTTCTTACACAGGATTTTTGTTTCCTGGTGACATGCAGTTTAGCTTCTAAAATATATTTTAAATTGAAAATCTGAACGCGGTCTCACAAACATTTGGTGCATTTCTTTTTTTATCACATCTTCTCTGGGTCTGTTGCTTGATGTCTCTGCAAAAAACCAAACAATTTAAAATTGTGTTTCATAGAATTTATTTGAGAAAGTTCTTTCCAAGAGTGTATTGGCAAGAAGACTGAGTTTCTTGCACTGCACACATGATGGGGTTTTGGGTTTTTTTCCCTTCAAAGGCATATGGGACTCCATTTTCACAGAGAGAACAGTGGCCACAGGGGCCAGATTTTTTACAAGCATTCTGCATGTAGAAAACCCCTGATTTATATAGAGAGATTTCATAAATATGGTCAACTTGTATGTTATGAACATTCCTAATATCGCGACCTGAAATGACTGGATTAAAGTGTATGTCTAGTCTGCAGGAAAGCTACCTTCAGTCCTTGTCTATTAATCACTGGAGGTGAGGACCAGATGGAGTGGTGTGACTCTCTTTTGGCCCAGGTTTTCTTCCCATGACTTTGAAATATGCATCTGAATCCAAGAGCAGTGTGTTTGAGTGTTACCATAGAGCAACAGCTCTCCTGAATTCGTGGAATTGTCATGAACGGTCTTACCCTGTGTCTGATGTATGAAGAGTCACTTGAATACACTTTTTCTTGGTAGAAAGTGCTATCACAAACTAAATAACCCTGCTTCCCTCTGCTGGAGTCTGTCCTAGTACTTCAGGGCAAAGTACTTGCAGGTTGATATGTTCTTGATTTTTCTTCTCTTTTTTGACAGCTCCTAGACTGTTTCGTCATCCCAGTGGTGATACTCCTCTCCTGGTTCTTCCTACTGGTGCGATACAAGGCAGTTCATTTCATTGGGATTGTGGTCTGCATCCTGGGCATGGGCTGCATGGCAGGAGCAGATGTCCTCGTTGGGAGACAGCAAGGAGCAGGTAAGAAAGAATGAATGGGTTGTATGGCCAAGTTCTGTTCAGAGAAGCCGTTGACCAGTGTGTGTCCGACTAGGGCCAAAAAAAGGGGGAAATTTGGCGAGAAACTCTGTACCCTCATGGATCTAAAGCACTGCACTATTCAGTGTTATCTCTTTGTCAGAAGGGCAAAAAGGGATCACCACTTATGAGTCAGCAGTGCTGCAAACAGGTTTCTTGGGCCCTGTGTCTTACAACCCTCTGCGAGCTGGGGGGACAAGCTAAAAATTTGTAGTTTTGTTCTCTTTTGGCTTAGCTGTTGGAGTGCAAACGTCAATAGCTTCCTTTCCAAATTGGATACATTTCTAAGTTGTAAGCACCTCTCACATCACTGTGTGCTCTTACTTCTCAGCTTTCCTTGTTTTTCTACAGAGGTGGGGTCACTTGGTAGGTGGTAAAACACACCAAACCTATATACTACCAGCTGGATTTTGCACACAGTCTTGTACTAAAGCTTTGAGACTTGACTCTAACATTTTTGGAAAAAACCTCCTTGTGTGTAAAATGCTCTTTTTTTACATGTGGCATCATATGAATAATGTGTGTGTATCTATTAATGCAGACTAGACAGAGTTAGATTTCATCGATCAACTTCCCCTGTCACATTGATTTCTCTAGTGCCAAGCCAAATGATGTGGGAAGGCTGGAAATTCTTTTCAAAGATTGTCAATTAGGCACAGTTTTCATTCTTAATTAAAAGCAATGAATTGTGAGCAGAGCATAATACACTGGGATTTAAAATTCTTGACTCAGCTTTCTGAATACAAATGCAAGTGCTGTAAAAACTGCGTTTGTCAGAATGCTACTAAATAAAACAATGGAGTTTGTGACAGTGCTCACCATATCTCCCTGCCCCCTTGTATCTCTGTCCTTAATCCTGAAAGGAGACTTTTAGTTACTGGTCTCCTCCAGAAGTAGCCTTGCCCCAGCTAAAAATGAAATAATATACTCTGTACTATGTAACCAGGCAGCCAAAGCTGTATTGGGAATGGCTGGTTTCAGAGGGATTGAGATTTCAAACCAGGGTTCCAGAAGAAACATCCTTTGTCCCAGCGATCTAGAGAGTAACATGCTTGAGTGGGTGAGCTGTGGATCAGCAGGAGCATGTGGGGCAGTGGAAGCAGACAAGGAACAGATTGAAGAGTACTGACACTTTGCCGTCCAACTGCAGTAATCAGATGTTATTTGCCATGTTCATTATTGAAGCATGAGTATAGCTGTTAAGTAAATTTGTCCAGAAAAATCTGTTAACATGCATTATTGCCTTTTCATTTGGACCTACACATCAAAAACTGTGTCCATGCTTATTGCTATGCAGAGAGACTGCAGCTTTTTTGCTTTTTTTTAGTGGCATAATGATATTTTTAATGATGATAGTGGCATAATGGTGTTATTAATGATGCTGTCTTTAACAGTAAAATAGATCATCTAGTTTAATTTCTTTGAAAAGCTAGAACTACACATTAGAATGTACAAATAAAAAGAATTAATGGTAGGAAGAAAAGAACAAAGTTATTGAAACTCTTCATTAAGAGGTTGTACACCATTTACAGGATGTTTCCTAGGACAATCTAAAGTAGGGAAGGCACCAAAAGCAATGATACTTCATTAGTCCTCAGTAAATGTCTCTGTTTAACTTATATTTTAGGGGACAAGAACTATTGATACCTGTGTGCCCCTGTTGACCACACTGCTTACTGTATTAGAAGAGCCATAAGGCTCTGCTAGGTACCCACAGCATAAGGCAGTTTAACCTGCCAACTCTTACAGTAAAGGAACATGAATTTAAAATCTATCACTGAGAGATTAATAGATATTTTCCGAACTATCTGCAGGAATTAGGTATAATGTGCACACGTGCTTTCAATTTTCATTTGTATCCTCACAGATATTTTGCACATTACTCAATGGGAAAACAATTACTATTAAGTATTTAGAGCTCTATCATCTTACATGCCAAGTATACCTGAAAATAACATTATTCTGAACTAACACCCATGAGTTACTTTCATACTTCTGCTCCTGCCATACACAGGGGTCTAAGCCACACAGGTCTAAGTGTTTCATCCAGGTTTTTCAAAGCACTTCATTGCTTTAACTTACAACAGTCTCTGAAAACCAGTCACATCAATCATGCTAATACATATATCAGTGTTCAATTTAAAATGGGACACATTGAGAGTGATTTTTAGGTATCATGTTCATCAGTAACTACAACCAAAGCAAAGAGAAGCACCTCTTAATGGCAGGGGCTAGGGCAAAAATGTGACAAAGAGGTCTATTGGGAGTGTGAAAAGAAATTGTGTCAGAACACAATTCACATTTAAAAGATTTGTGTTACACTATAATGCTATAACTAGTTCCCAAAACACTAACTCCACTCTGGACCGTACGACTTCTCCACAGAATATTAGATATGGTAGCAATCACTAGTGTAAAGCTTGTTTTGCCAGGCTATGCCTTGTGTGTCTTCTGAAGAATGACCTACACCATTAAATTGGTGAAATACAACTTTATTATCCTAAAAGTCTTTAGAATGCTTCTAGTTAGTTGACACATGTTTCCTTAGCAGTGAAACCAGTAGATGCATGTGGATATTACGTCCATGACAAGAAGTCCGTAGGGATACGTAAGTCTTGGGGGAATGTTACAAAGTCTCAACCTCGCGAGGAAGCAAAGATAAGGCATTTGACAACCAGAATAGTAATTGCTAAGAAACAAAGCAAAACATATTTTACAACATTTTTACACCAGTATATAAAGTTTTGGTGCACTAACTCCTTGGGTACCATGTATTACTCTAGTCACTGCATCTCAAAAAGAAGTCACCAGAAAATAAGCCTGTATAAGCTGTGGAGAAAGGTGAGAAAACTGTTCAAGGGCATACAATGGATTCAGATGAAGATACTGTAGCCAGACTGGGGCATTCCATCTCTCAGAAAAGGCAAGAAAGAGACAGATAATGTAAAGGTATATGAAGTCTTCAGTGATATAGAGAAGGTCAATACAGAGTGATTTTTAAATATTTCTTAGAAAATTATGGGATGACTAATATGATTTTGAGGTATTCAGAGTAAAAGTTAAAAGCATGAAGTACTTCTTAATGCTTTTAAGTAGGCCAAAAATATATGGATTTTACACAAATTGATGAAGAATCCCCCAAGGTTTATTAAATTTGATGGCCTAATGCAACTTCTTTCTCAGAAAATGCCTAATCTACTGAGAGCTGGCCGATAGAAGTCCCTTTGTACTTCCCTATTTGTTCTGCTCTCCTCAGCCACCCTGTGCTGCTGAGTGCCAGAGGAGGTTCCAGCATCAGAGTCTGGTGCTCTGAACAGATCTTGGCTCCCTCTTCTGGGAAGGCCCTGAAGGTTGAGGCTCACACTCAGCATGAGAGCACTTTGGGAAGAGCTATCAGGGTGTGATGCTTGAGGCCATCCCATCTGTGTGAAAATGCTCGGCCTCTGAGCTTCTTTTGTTTCACAGATGCAAAAGGATGATATTTTTGTCCCAGCAGAAGCTCTAAGGTCAAAAGCTTTTTCAGCAATACTTCCCTGAAGGGTCAGTGAGTAGCTGCAATAAATACCAAAAAAGTGAGCTCAGTGAGGAATCAATGGAGCCACTGTGAAATATGAAATGCATCAGGGATATGAAGAAGTTTTGTAAAGTTGTGATGGTTATTTTAAATTAAGAACATCTTCCATTACTGATTGCAAAAGAAGACTGAAATAAGAAAAAAAAAACCCAACAACAAAACAACCAAATCGTAAAAAGACAAATGGTCAAATATAAACATGTTGCCCGTCAAGGAACATTCAAAACAGAAATTCAGGGAAAGGCTGGATGAGTATGTGAAAAAGAAATCTAGTAGTATTGGCTAAATACACAGAAGCCACATGTCATCTGAGCTGAAAAATGTTGGAAACTAAGAGAGTATTACTGGGAATATTTTACATTTTACTCCATTCCTATCATCCTTAAACAACTTAAACTTTTCTGGTGCTTATAGCCAGTGTTGGAGACAGGATTAATGAACCCTTGGTCTGTCCTCTTATGACCGTTTTTATTATCATAAATTTCTTCTCCATAGAAACTTCAGCACTACAGTTTGGAATGATAACTGAAGGCTTAAAAGAACTCCTTGAAGAAAAATGTTAAAAAGATAATTTTGAACCAATTAGAATGTTTGGTTTCCATTTTTATTTACTGCAGTGTATATTTTACAAATCAATTGAAATAAAACTTTAAAAGATAGGGACATAAAAAGCAAACCCTGGTATTTTCAAAGAAAATGGGATTTCTTTTTTAAAAAAATACTGTGCAGTACTTCAGCATTTCTTCTGAAACTTTTCAAAGAAAAATCCATTATAATCCAGCATTTCAGAATATGGTTCTGCAGCAATATTTGACAGCTTTGTGAAGCTGTATCTCTTGCAGAAATAATTTAACAAGCCATATGTGCAGAGGGAATTGCATACACCAGTTTGCAAAACTAGGGCCTCAGTTTTCAAGCTGGAACTTGATCTTGATCAAATGTCACTGCAGCTCTCCCTAACATCCAATAATAAAATCTTCCAAGACTTAAAAAGATTTCAAGCAGTCTTTGATAACAAAATGTTTTAGTAATTCTGTATACCTGGAGGTATTGAAAATACATCTTGTTTTTTGCATGCATTAGGTACTGCTATGTTAATTGAACCTCTTTTAAAAATCCGTCCTTATCATCACCCTGTCTACACCCTATCCTTCCTCCTCCCTTTCTTGTCAAACAGCTCCATGTGAGAATGAGGTCAATATTAGGTTGTAATGATTTCTTCACTCATTTCACAGGTACACAGAATTTTTCAGTTGTCCTCAGATCTAAGTACTGAACATGTTTTAGACTGGTTAAATTTCAAGATGAGATGCAAACTGCTCTATAGAGCTGAGTCACATTCTCTCTGCAAAGAAAAAAAAAGGTAGTAATAATAAAGTAAAAAGGATCAGTCTCTGAAGAGTGCCACTTGGATTCTATACTTTTTTTTACAAGTTTCTCTGAATTTTTTAGCTTCTTTTTTTCTACAGCAAGGAATATGCTCTCCCTCTGTCTGTCTGAGGCTGGTGGATTGAATGGAAACTCTTCGAATGACAGAATATTCGCATGCATTTTATTAACCCAGAGAAGGGCTACGTAGTGACTGAGGAATGAAGTCTGTAGGGAAGAACATGCAATAGTTTTGGACGAGAGATGGTTGTTTTGAGGCATTCTGATTTTTTTTCTATTTGCCCCTAGGTGAAAATAAACTGATAGGGGACCTCTTAGTACTTGGCGGAGCAACACTGTACGGCATCTCGAACGTCTGTGAGGAGTACATCGTCCGAAATCTGAGTCGAGTGGAATTCCTGGGCATGATCGGACTCTTTGGCTCCTTCTTCAGTGGAATTCAGCTGTAAGTGGGCAGGTTTGAGACCACTAAGGCTCAAATAAGGGCAGCTGTGGGCTCCATTGAGATACACCAACCACTTCTTCAAAATTAGCCCTTTCCTGTGGAGAGTAGGTATCCTCTAATCTTGGAATTTGCATTGGTTTTCATATTTCAAATTGGTGGTTTGAATAATAACACAATTTTTTCCCCAAGTAATTCAAGGACCAGTGTCCTTGAGTGGTCGCATGAAGAGGGAGAAGAAATGTCCCACCATCTTGCTGTTGGAGGATAAGTGGATGCTCCATGTGTTAGTCTGAACTGTGAATAACAAAATCTACAGCTTCTTCTGGTTCTGTTTTATGCTTTTAAAAAGTTGCTTTGATTTCTAAAGAGACAGAAAGCACATCCATTCAGAAGGTGTTTTACTGGTTCGCTTGTTCTGTGTAACTACATTACGATATGGCAGAAATCATGAAAAACCTTTAAGAAAATGGCCTTTTCACTTCAAAAATATTTAGCACATAGGAGACTGTTGCATGGATTTCAGGATCTACAGAGTCTGGTCTATATCCACATATACCTAATGAACATCTCAACTGCAAGCCTAATAGTTGGAAGGTGGTTTCCAGTGTTGCAGTACTGTGACTGATGTAAAAGTGGCCCTGCAAGATTGCTGCATTTTGTGCAGGTCTGTCACTGGTGCTTGTAACACAGAATGACTTTTGATTATTAGTCCAAAACAAGTTGCTTCTCTACAGATCTAAACTACTCTTCTAGGAACAGAGACTGATCAAAAAATCACAACCCATCAATTCCTACTTCAATAGTTCTATTTTTTTAGCTAGAAGGCTTAATATATTTATTTGGGATCTGAACAAGTGTCTTAAAATTATTTATATTAACTAGCTGCCATACAAGAAGTTCCCTTTTAAAAATGTGGAATTTAAGAGCATATAAATGTGCCTAGTATATTTGGCTAAAGCATTTTTTATATGCATGTGATTAAGTAGATACTAACATTCCAAGGACATCAAAGCAGTGCCCTTGTCTTGCTCTGTGTGTGTAAACTGTCGTGTAAATATCTCATATTCCAGAATTCAGTCATCGTGCCATTGCTCCGTCTTGACCCAAGCAGTTAGTCACAATTCAAGGTCTGTGAGCTGTTCCGCTGGTGAGAATCTGGTTTTGGAATAAGGCATCTTTGTATAAAGAAGACACAACTGGAAGGAAACAATAAGAAACCATTTCTTTGCTGAAAGCCCTAAGGTTTTTCTATTCAATCTTTGACCCATGAGTTCACTCCAACAGGTTTTCCCCAACCAGCCTCTGCAGCTTTTTGCTGATGGTGCTTTTTAGGCACCTTCTGGAGACCCACACACATTTAGTTCATACCTGTGCCTTTTTCTTACCTTTACCTGTAATGAATAGAAGAAGTCACAGTTATGTGTTCACAGAGATTTAATCTAACTAAATATAACACTTACTTCAAAGAGAAGCCAATTCCTCATGTTAAATTTGCAGGCTCTTTCTTTGAAAAACTACTGGCCACTGTGGTGCAATATAGGACCTTTAGATCCTCTAAACTGAAGGAGTCTTGGACTGCAACATAAAATAAACATGCATAATGCCTGCTGTGCAGCAAAGGAGGAAGAGCTAAGATGTCAGGGGAAACAGTGAATTAATGAGTTGGCTGATTACCCAGACATGGTGGAAAGAGAAGTTTAGTATGTTGAGTATGATTAAAGCAGGGAGGAAGAATAAGAGATTAGTTTACAAGAGCTGGGGATGCCACAATTACCCAGCAAATGGAGATAAGGTTATCTGACGGAATCACATAATCATAACATGGCCTATTTTCTAATGACCCCCTGAAGGTCATCTGGTTCAAGCTCCTACTTAAAGCTAACTTCAAAGATACATCAAGTTGCTTAGGAACTTGTTCCGTTGATTTCATGGTATCTCCAAGGATGGAACTGCCAGTCATGCTGGGCAACCTGTTCAGTGTTTGACAATTTTTTTTTCCCTTGATATTTAATCAGTTTTCCACATTGCAACTTGTGTCCATTGTCATTCATCCTTTTTTTGTGCATCTCCAAGAAGAGTATGACTATCTTGTCTGTAACTACCCCTTGCATAGTTAAGATGGAAAATTTATTGTTGTGTCCTCCTTTCCCCCAGCTTAGCCTTCTCTTCTTCATGCTAAGCAAACCCTGCTGCTTCAGCATCTCCTCTTACATCCTGTCCTCAACCTGCCTGACCATTGTGATGGAATTCCACTGTACTCCCTTCAATTTGTTATTGTCTGTCTTGCTCTGGACAGCACATAACAGGACTCTAGCTGCTGTCTCACAAATCACATCCTTCAGCTTTCTGGCCAGACTTTTACTGATACAGCTCAGGATGCTGTTGCCCTCCTCTGCTCCAGGGACACATTGCTGACTTGTGTCCAGGTTGATGTCCACCAGGACTCTAAGGTTTATTGCTGGAAAACAACTTTCTGTCCAGTCAGCTCCCAGCCTGTACTGTTTCATATTGTCACTCCACCCCTGGTGCAGGGGTTAATACTTGCTTTTCTTGAACTTCATGAGGTTTCTTTTCACCCTTTTCTTTAGACAACATTGTACATAGTCCACCCATCTAGTCCATACCTCTTGAGTCTCTGAAGATCTTCAAGGAAATCATGTTTGAAACCTTGCTAAAGTAGCAGTAGCTTACACCACACCCTCTCATTCATTCCCTCTCCTTTATTCACTGATCCAGTCACCTCATCATAGAAGGCAGTCGGTTGGGTCAGGTTTGCTCTTGAGAGCACTGTGCTAGCTGTTCCCAGTGACATCATCTTCTTCATTTCCTGCGAATGGCTTCTGGGTAGATTTGTTCCATAATCTTCCCAAAGGTTAGCATAACCTGGCTGGCCAGGCTATACTTTTTGTTCTGTGTCAAACTGAATGTTGCATTTGTCTCTTTTCAGTCATCAGGGACCTCCTCCAACACCACAACCTTTCAAAATCATTGTGATTCCAATTCTTCAGTGCCTCTGGCATCACTAAATGACCACTTCTGGCGAAGTTTCTTTCACCCCTCTCTTTTCACAGATCATAAGGAATCATAAGCCATAGCATATTGTTTTATACATCTTTTGTATTGGCTAAGCAGTAATATGAATGCAATGTTCCTACATTTAAGTTATGTGAAAAATTTTTTTCCAGACCAAGAGCCGTTGCAGTTTGTTTTCATTATATTCTTCAGGAATTACTGATAAAAGAAACATATACCTTATGCATGCAAAGACACCTATAATTTAGTTATTTTGCGGAGAATATCATCTTATTATTCTGTACACAGTATTTGATTTGCCTCACATCAGCAGCAAGCAAATTAGAATTTCCAGGATGCAACTCTTTAGACTAGATTAATCTGGAAGGTGCTGAGCTCCTGTAGTTTTACTATTAGATTTGGTCTTCCACATGCCATCTTTCCTACTAAAAAATTTGTTTTTCAATCTGTTTGATTGAAAAAATTCCATGTTTTATACTTGTTTAGAATAGTGTCCAGACCAGCATGCAGAGTTCCGCACAGCTGGATTTATCTGGAAATCACACAGACAGGGAAAGCAGTTATCAGAGCGAAGACCTAGCTTGGGAGACATCTTATCTCCAAGGGTCTATTTGACCTGGATTGGGAAGAGGTGACTTGTTGCCACCTTAGAATTTTATGGATCTGTGACTTTGTTTTTAATGTACAGTGCAAGATTTACAAGATACTGAGAGTGGACTTTTGCAGGTTTGCCCATCCTTTGCTTATTATCGTTTCACTGCTGTGACTATTTGGTTTCTCTCAGTGTGTAACAAATCAGCATGTGCTTCCAAACCAGCCTGTGATATCTATTTATTTTACACTGCAGAGCTACTTTGAAGTGTGAATAACTCAGATAGATACCTTATTAATAATTAATATTCAAAAGCTCTCAGAATATTAAGTCAGAAAAATACAAGAGGATTGAACATTTAGGGGAATGGGCATGTAGAGCAGGTATTTATAGAGCTCAAAATAAACCAGGGGAAATTGTATGCTATCACATCTGATTATTGCCCTGAAGATCTTTCAAATACACAGGCACAGGGATAATGCCAGAGTAGATTAGCAAACTCTTGATTGCATTTGGTTCCTACAGAGATTTTTTTGTTATAAGGTTATTTATGTTGTTTTGTCCAGCATTTGAATTCAATGAGTGGAAGTAATTTAACTTCTGTTCTCTTCCATCAAATTTTGCCTTCTCTTCTCTTCTAGTGCAATCATGGAACACAAAGAGCTGTTGAAAGTCCCCTGGGATTGGCAAATAGGTAAGAACACACTTTATCTCATGGAAGATGGTTGCTGAAGGAGGCGTGGAGACAGCCAGCATTTGGGGAGGCGGGCACAGAGTTTCAGGGGAGCCAACGTTTGTGACTTTTCCACTGGTTACTACCAAAGGTTGAGCTACGTGCCTCATAACTGTTCTAAAATGATCTGTCCTCCATTGCTGTGGTGTGCCTTTCTTGCACAATCAGGTTAAGCATATGAATGCTGTAAGATAACCATTCAGACAGCCGTGAAGTAAAACAATAATGGGGTTCCAGTTCTAGGATTCAGTGCAACACTGGGCAATAAATGAGGCAGTCATTAAGAGCCAAACCTTTTCAATGAAAGCCAAAGAAAGAAAATGGAACCTAACAAAATAACCTAAAAAAGTACTTGCAGTGCATATTATAGCCTCATAAATTCACTTCCAGGAGGAGAATTTCTGTGTGGAAGTGTTTTAATTGCTTTCCAAATAGTCTTGGTGGAATAGAGCAGATGTGTCCTTTAGACAAGTTTTGGGAGCATCGTGCCCAATGAAGCAGTTATGGTGTTCTGCCAAGCAGGGGATTTTCCCATTTCAGTTTGGAAGCTGAGTTTATGACTCCCTTCTGATTAGTCCAATGAATTATTTGGTTTAAAAGCAAATCGATATTTAGGGGAGTTCCTATAATCACTCCTTCACCATTTATGATAGCAGAAGAAATAATACTAGTAGCTGATTGATTGCAGAGGATTCAATCTTTGGTAATCCATTGACAATAGCTTTTTACCTAGTTTCAGACTGAACATCAAAATGACAACTCAGAAGTGTGCAAAAACAACTGATTATGTGGGGAATCCCTGAGGGGAGGGGATACAAACTGTGTAATACAGCTGGTTTCTTTAAACTTGGTTTGCAATTTCCTTTCATCATCTTAAACCTTGATAAATACAGCACATTTTTCACAAAACATTGCACCTAGAAATCTTGGAAATTTGATGGTTGAGCTGTAAAACTAAGTGACAAATCAATTTAAAGTATCCATGGAGAAACACACTCAACTGTATACTATAAGTGTATTGGCCTTCTTTAATCTGAGATAGTTAGCATAATTGCATCAGAGTTTGTTTGTATTTCAGGAGAAGGAGCTTAGGGACATAATTAATCTGGTACTGATGGTACCAGTGGTCATAGTGAATTAATCTACTGTCCATGTAAATGTCATATATACTTCCATGAGATTTCTGTTCAAACTCAGTATAAGTGAAATATGCTATTAAAATAAGGTCTTACTTCATCTATGATGCTGCCAAAATGTCCCTGAAAGTTGATTACTAATTCTGAGGAGTGCTTATGCTTCACTAGGCTGAGATCATCTTATCAAAAACATCGTAGATATGTACTTGTTTTGTTAGAGCAGTAATTGGAAATGTGGTGTAGTTGAACATGGATTAAATGGTGACAGTTCTGTAGTTCTTCCCTGGCTTCCACTGCACCTGGTGTACTTTCCATTGCGTTGGCAGTGATACAAGATTGTCAAAAAGTGATTGACAAATCTGTATCAGGGAGTTCACAGCCTTGTCCTGAGTAGTTATCCACTGTGACAGACTCAAGCCTGCAGTCCAGCAGAGTTAAATCATCAGCCTTCCCAATGGTGCTGATAAAGTCACAGCAGGCAACCTAATAAATAAATCAAGGTGGCCTGTTGCCATCTGCCATAATTGTGCTTTTGAGATCAAATGAGCTACCTTTTAACTAATGCAAATGATTTTTGAATATAAAGATCTAAAGCCAATCTGTTATGTCTATCATGTTTAAAACAGGCTGTGGCCCTCCTGGTGTTAATTTTGGAAATTGCCCTGATACATATCATCATCTTCACACTTAGTGTGAATCACTGTAACTCTGTTTGTATCCTTGAAGGTTTAAGTATTAATACTTGCTGACAACCAGACTGAAAGGAGGATGATTTTACAGTTTTGAGAGAGTGGTTTCATATGAGACCATGACAAGTTTTATAGCGATAGATGAAATACTAACAAATAAACTCACAACAGTTTTATTTACGAGAAAAGCCAGTTTGTAGCTCCGAGCAAGTGTCCTTTGTTACCCGGGGTTTGAATATTTCTGAATGGTCTTTGTTCCAGGGCAGTATGGAAGATCATAACTGATTCCATTTCATGCCAATAAACATTTGCTTTTGGAGTAAAAGCACAAAGGCAACATTCGTACATCATTGCACCATGCAACATTCAACCAGCTTGCTCAGGAGCAAGACCAGAAGTTCTTAAGTCATGTTGGTCTCTGTCCTATTTGGGCTGTATTGGAGTGGTCCCTAGGGACAGATCCTGCCCATTTGTGTGAAGACACCAAGTGTAAAGAGAAATGGAGAAATACTGAGGGCCTGGGGCTCGTTCAGCCTGTGGAAAAGAAGTTACCTACAAGGAGGTTATCAAAAGGACAGAGCCGAGGTCTTCACAGAGGTGCATGGCAGGAGGATGAGAGACAACAGACAGAAGCTCAAATGACAGATTCAGACTGGATATAAGGAAAATCTTCTTCACACTGAGGGCGGGCAGGCATCAGAGCAGGTTGCCCAGAGAGGTTCTGGAGTCTGCTGGGACTGCAGCACTAGAGGCGATTCCCAAGGCTGCTGTTTGCACTGCATGGGTACCTGAGGAGGCTGAGGCTCCAAGCTGTTGACTTAAAACATATTTTCAGTCTCAAAATTGGCCCTCTAAGAAGCAATATCTGAAAATCATATGATGTTAATTTCACTTGTTTATTGTCACCACTAAATGCCACCCAGCTGGTGGATATTACATATATTTTGAAGCTGTAAATGAAATGCCACTTTATATTCACCTCTGCTAGGACAGCTACAGTTCAAGCAATTTTCCGCTGGAACTGAAATGCCCTTTGGAAAAGCAACCTGTGAAGCTGGCTGTCAAATAACGTGAACACCAGGGCAGTACCATAAAATTATAGTGTAACTTGAGTGCATAAACCAGCGAAGCTGTGTTAAATCCAGACAGCCAGGAGCTTGGTGGACCAGCTGGTGATTTGCAGACTATACTTTGACAATGCTGACTTCTGATCCAGAATGGCTTTAGTGCCTGACCTGTTCTTCTTAAGCCTGGAAGAAAAGCTGGTTTAATGCTCCTGTATGCAAAACAATTTCCCATTGACCAAAACTACACTCCATATGGTGCAATCATTTGCCCACTACAGAAGGGTCACAGAGCTTAAGTAAAGCAGCTTTCAAGCACTGCCTAAAACTTAATTCTGTTACCAGTATACAATGTACACCTTATAAATTTGCTACCTATGGGTAAAAGCAATTTTTACCATGATTGTCCATATTCTGAATATAAATTCAAATTCCTTATCATGCCATAACATGTATGGACACTGATAGTTTGTGTCTGCTGCATTTGTTTCAGTTGAATGTACACTTCAGTTCGTATGCTTCCAAAGGACTCAATCTGTCACAGCTGATTTTGTCCTTTAGATAGCTTTTCTAAAGAATTTTTAACTAAATGGATCCACATGCAGATATATGGCCATTATATGCCCTTTTTTTTTTTATCCTTTATAATCCCTTTCAGGACTTTGGCAATCAGATTTTCTACAACTTTTAGTCAATAACATGTTCTGAAGAGCTGGCATGAGTCTAAATTTAGGCTTATGCACATATCAGCTGGGAATTCTGCAGCATACGGCAGCCTAAGAAATATCATTTGCATGAGAATAGATGAGTAAAGTGTTTGCTGGTTTTTTTAACTTCATATTGATTAATTTGCCTTGGGATTTATCAAGTAATAACTGAAGCAATGAATTCTTTCCCAATAAGTTATTTAGGTTTTTAAATTAATTTAGATTTTTACTGTAATGTATTTTTATTCTATTAGTGTCTAACAATCTAATTTGTGTGAGGCACTTTGTAAATATGTAGCAGGAAAGAGTTTCGGCTCACAAAAGTTTTATTGAGGAAGGCAGAAAAAAAGGAGTAGAGGAACAGAGGTGCAAAACTGTAAAGTGATTTGTCGGTTTTAGTGGCAAAATAGGACTAGGACCTCTGACACTTGAGTGCTGTCCTCATGCATTCATCCATTTGCTCATTAACTCCTCTGCAAATAATTTTGCATTCATATTTTAGGTCCATTCCCAGAAAATACCATGTGCACCATCCAACTCAGCTGGACTCACTTGGTGCTGGGGACATTCAGCTCCTGCAGAGACTGGATTTGATACGTTCAAATGCATCATTATGTCCAAATCTATGTTGGACATGAGGTAGTCACTGGTAGTATAAGACACCAATTTGAAACAACTCTGCTGTTGTGGAGATCCCAAAGGACCTCATGTCCAGTGTTGATATGGTTTTCACTCTCTATATATGTGTATATTATTAATTTGAATTTTTCTTTGAAAATGCATTATTCTTTCTTTTCCTAAAAGCATAACCTTCTTCCTCCCAACAAAGTCATCTCTGCAGGCTGTAAGGTCACTTTGCTTCTTGTGTCTCTTCTGCAGGCTTGCTGTACGTTGGCTTTAGTGCCTGTATGTTTGGCCTCTACAGCTTTATGCCAGTGGTCATAAAGAAAACCAGTGCTACTGCTGTCAACCTCTCCCTGCTCACGGCTGACCTGTACAGCCTCTTCTGTGGATTATTCCTCTTCCACTACAAGGTATGTGGAAATGAGAGATGTGTTTGGGTAATAGCAGTATGCCTCAAGAGACGTCAGTTAAGAATGAGGAAATAAAAGAAGCCTCCAAGCTTTGCTAGATTTAAACAGTAAAAGTGCAAGCTGATTTTTTTACTTCAGGCTTCCTACACTAAAACCAATTTTATTTTATGATTTCTTGTTTTCTAAGAGAGCTCATTTGGTCTTTCTGTTACGAGTTTTAAGATTTGAGTACCTGTTCATCAGCCACTGTATCATTAATTTCATCTTACTCATCAAAGGTTACTTTCAACTGCTGTGAACAGACCTAAGGTGGCAGCATGAAGGGAAAGACTCTTCCAAAATTCCCACAGACTTTTTTTTTTGCCTGGGAACAAGATTGTTTCATTCATACTGATTCTGAATTCATAACTAAATTGTTCATAAATTACACCTTTCTCTTGGCCATACCAGTGGCTTGCCTCTTATTGTAAATGCCAAAATGTGAAGCATATTTGTGTTGAAGTTAAACTTTGACCTCCCAGGTCCCCTAATATTTAAAACACCATGTGGTACAGGACCACATTTGACCTCCAGTTACGAGGAATGGCACTTCATTATTCACAAGCATTCCCCACCAGTGTCCATCCTGTGAAAATAACAATGCAGTGCTGGAAGCAATTGCTTTCTACCATCATTTATTCAGAGGAGGGAGGTTACTTGATAGCTAAATTGTGTTAGAAGTGATAGGCAAAAGAAAGCCTTGAAGTTCTGAGTGTCTAATCAACTCAAATCAGATTTTGTTATAGTAATAGTACCTGAATGAGTCTGAATGTGACAGTGAAAGTTCAAATCTTCAGAGTTCAACACAAAGTTGTTTGTCACTACTGTCTTTTATTTTGGTTTTGTGGCTTTGAGAATTTTGCAGGCATAAGAAAAGCAAGACTAGAAACAAATATTTGACTGAAAACAATGTAGGGGTTGCCTGCTGCTTTGCAGCTCTGTCTCATGGTGATACCATTTCTCCTTTCTGCCTCATGCTTCAAACCCAAAGTGTTTGACATTAGGTGTTATCTGAAAACTATCTCCTGTAAATAGTATTATTTGATACACACAGACAAATATATTTAGTGGTGTTAGTCCACTGTTTCTAAGAAAAATTACTAAATTACACAATGAAAGACAAGTGTTATTCTGAAAACAGTGGTGGTGGTGTACTAGCAAAATCAAACTCCAGTAGAGGGAAAGATTCAAAAGGAAGCAGAGGGTGAATGCTCTGTGCTCAGCATTGCTCAAATCTAACAAAAAAGGAAATTTTGCAAATACAAACTCTAAAGTTGAGACACTTGAAAGGCAAAAGATGAGTTAAAGGTTTGATTTCTTCCTTGTGACTAATCGTTGGATACATTTGCAGAGCCAGGAAGGCAGAATTTTCAGCTTTACTGGCCCCCATCTTTCTACACTAAGTGCATGTCAGCTCCCATCCATAATGGCATCTTGGTCTCCCTCCAAGACCTGTATGGAAAAAGTGCTCAAGAGTAGAAGGCTCAGAACAGAAAGGTTTTCTGGTTGAAAGGGTCCGTCTCAACATGTGTCCTGGTAAACTGGTTGAGTTCCACATCTGAAGTCACCGATGGTCCCCTCTGCCCCTTGCTCTAATTTTTAGAAAACTGAAAGTCTCATTCTCCTATGGTTACTGTATGTATCATGCTGTTGCTTTCATAAACACTTAGCATACAGTTACTTAAACCTATTCAGGTCTTTACCTCCACTGCTGTCCTTGGAAGACTTTCAGAGCATTACTTCTCCAACAGCTACAAACCTCCTTATTTCCAGCATAAATTTACTTGTGTCTGGTTTTGGTCCATTCATCTTTCTACCAAGAGTATCCATTAGCAGCAAGAATGCCCATCTCCATGGCATTTTACTCCATTGGTACATCAGTAGAGAGGAATCATATTGTGTCTCAGCCCTTAATTCACTAATCAGAGCAAGCCCTTCTCTGCACCTCACCTGGTTGGTTTCATCCTCCCTGAGCCAGCCCCTTCAGCTCGAGGTCCTGGTTCCTCCAGCACATGGTGCAATGCTTTTTACTCTGTTTCTCTAGGAAGCCAGTTACCCCATAGATAGCAAACCAGCACTGGCATATTTCATCACTGCATTTCTTTTGTTATCTATACTCATCCTGCACTCCTTACAACTCACGTGTCTCTCCTTTCTTCTTCCCAGCTGAAGTGTTGAAAAGGAGAAGACCTTTATCAGGGCTTCTTGAAAGGACCTTTACCTGAAATGCAGCATCAATTTCTCAAGCTGTCAGTGTCTCCTTTCACACCCTTCAAACTTACATTGCAGATGAAATTTGAAGAGAGAGGCTATATGCAAATATCATGTAGATTTAAAAATCCACTTAGTTATTTGGTTTCTTCTTTAGTTACCATGTTTTCATTCATAGTCAGATGGCCTCCTCCTTTTCTTTATGGTTTGCTATCAGGTTATCATTTTATCTGAGGAAGTGGAACTGTGAAATGTGTGACTTGCACTCAATAATGAAGTCTAATATGTTGGCATGAAGTGATCTGAATTAATTCCCCTCCTAGGACTGTGTACACTTGCTTGTTTCCTAGCTTTTAAAGAGCTGTTTTGTTCCTAGCCCCGCTGTACATCTCCTGCAGCTCCTTCTGCTTTTTTCTGCACTGAGCAATGGGCACAGCCCCACTTCACTGGGAAGCAAATGGGTTTATACTCAAGTAGGATCAACTGAGTGGTTTAGTGTCCCTTGCAGAATATCATTTTATGAGGCTTTCAAAAACCAGTTGTGATTTTTCCCTGTGCTGCTATTTTTGTCACCAGACAGGTTTGTTGCACCTATAGCAGTAGATCTATGAAAATCCATGGAAAATGCAGGAAATAAGTTTAACTGAGCTTTTGAAATTTAGAGCTTTTGAAACCAAACTGAAGAGAAGATAGTCTTTGAAGTGTTTTGATCCATTAGCATTTCATTTTTATATAATACAGCCTTGCAACATCATTGCATGCAGGACATGAGTGAGTTTGTAAGCAGCTGCATCTCCAGTCTTACCCCACATGCAGGCATCTTCTTAGCACACTGAACACTTCCCAGGCCCATGGAAGCTGGAAAGTCAGCCTGTTAACTTGACACGATTCTGCTGATATATGTGTAATTCAAGATGTTAATTTTCCAAGATTTTATTGTATTAAAATGTAAAAATATATAGCTGTCAATTGGAGAGAGATTACTAGATTGTAATGCATCATTCTTAAAAGTTCTTGCATCCCCCAAATAAAAGGCATCTTTTTAGTTCTTCTGTAATCAAAAATTGATTTCAAATATTCCAGCGGATGGAGAAATGTGTCTGGCCTCTTTGGTAGCTGAATATCCACCATTGCCATAGCATTTAAGTATACAACAGCATATCTTCATTTTTTTTTTTTTTAAATTCTCACCATATTGAGAATTTGGTGTATAACACCAAATTGTGTTATACAATTTTTATGTTCAAAACCTTCCTAGCTGGTCTGTTCTCATTTTACCTTTTTTTTTAGCACAAGTAACAGGACTGTCCTTGGCCATTATTTGTTATAGATACATGGACACAAGTGGTGCTAAAAAAATTCAGGGCCACCTCTCTGGGTGCACAGAGTTAGAACTTTTTTATGAATATGGGGACATTTTTTCATAGGAGTATTTTTTTTACATTTTAGTCTCAGCCTTAGTTCTTTTGTTATGTGAACTTTTAGACTTATCACTTTTCCTTTGCAAGCTTTATGTTGTCTTTAGTCATTCTAAGCAAATTAGGTTCTCACTAAATAATCTAAGCAGTTTATTTTATATTTTCCAGCAGCTAAAGCATGAATACTGATTGTGTTCTGGACCAGCAGGTTGAGTCACACTATATTATATCATTACCTAGCAAGCCAAGCACAATCAATTATATTATGCCTTGGCAAATTCGTTCATGACTTTATCCAAGATGCAGCTATAAAAATTCAGAATTTCTGGCTATAGTAGAAATTCCCGAATGAAGAAAATGCTTGTATTTCATAATGAATCAGGGAAGTCATATATCTTGATTTAGAATCTCAGAGAGTGTCTGTGACAAAGGACTTGGATAGACAGATAAACATGATACTCAAAACCTTCCAGGACCAGAAATCTGAAATTATGCTAGTTGAAACCTCATTTGCTGATACTAAGTGATGTTTCTAAAAATTACTTTTAAATGCTAATTCTAACAGTATCCATCCAATGGGAAGACAATCTTCCCATTATATCAAGAAACAAGCCATGAAGACTAGGGTTTTTCCAGATGGAGAAGAGAGGGTGAAGGCTGGGGGAAGGGGGTTCCTGATTTTTTTTGGCCTGCACAGATCCTGAGCAATGCCTGTGAATTTGGGATTTACATAGTCTTCACTGTAATGAAAATTTGACCCTTGCTAGAAATATGTATTGAAGCCAGTGTGAGTTTTTCTGCTGTCCTTGGTGCACTTCATTTCATTTTCCTAAATTAGGAAAGCCTGCCACTCAAGGAATAATGTTTAAAAAAATTCACAGTTTCATGACTGCGCAGATGAAACCTTATTTTTGACCTTGACTCTATATGCTTCAGGCAGTCCTGGATTTTCTTGGAGCAGGATGGATACAAAGTCTGGTTTGACAACAGAAGTTAAATAAAATTGGTTTGGTTTGGGGGAGGATTGTTTATTACTTTGATTTTTATTTGGCAGCCATCCATAAACATCTGAGAGACTTTTCCGATACCTCTGACCTAACTGAGAAAATACTTCAGTTTATGTTCTCGCCTTTTTTTTTTAAACTTCCCTGAAAGTATAAGCTGAAGTCACTAAGATCCTATTCTTCGCTTGCGCTTGTTAGGGAGCTAACACCTACCTATTTTAAACTTTGACAGTGGTGTTGTCAGTGGTGCTGTCAGTGGTGCATCATTATTTCTAGGGAAGCAGGCAGTGCAGGCTAAAAAGCTGTTTTCTACACTATCACTTTCTCAGTCATATACTTAAAGGTATTTTCCTGATGAAATTCAGTATGCAAGCTGATGATCCATAAACTTTCTGTTTTAATAGAATTTAATCGAACAGGGCTTTTATCCCTGTGAATACTTCTAAGCCTGTAATAATAATGAGGGTAAGTCATTTTACTAGTTAATTCTTTATGTCATTGGTAATGTGCAAAAAAAACTATGTTCATGTTTCCTTTACTTTTCCAAAGTACTAAATTTCTTACAGTGGGAGTCCCTCTCAACAGCTCTGCTCCCATGAAGCTGTACTGTCTACATGCCTTTCATCTAAGCAGCATAGTTTTCAAATTTCTTTAAATTTATTTATTTCATTGGTTAGCTACTTGAATTTCCTCCTCCAAATTCTAGTCAATTAGGTGTTATTAGAAAATAATTAGGTGTCTATATTTAAAGAGTCTTGAGGTGGAAAAGAGTTAAGTGTGTCTTTGGTCACATGGATTCCTGTGACAGAAAGGGCTCCATCCACTCACCCTTTTTGTGATGGTGCAGGATGGCATACAATAAAAAAGCTATGAAGTAAAATGACAGAAGAAAGTAGAAGCTGGAAAACAAAGTGCCTCCCACCAAGATGTTGCACAGCCTGACAGATTTTTAACAACACAGCACGGATATGGAAGCTTTTTCAAAATACTGCATTTTTAAAAGGATGTCTTCCTTTCACAGTGCTATCTTGCAATAGATTAATTAGTTGCAAAGCATGAATAGTGAAACATGGATACTCACTCTTTGGAAGGCATCAAGAAGGGTCTAAATGATGTGGCATTCATATTGCAGAAGTTATGATAAAAGCTTTGATTTCACATATACTTTTCAGACACTAGCTCATCATAAATGTAAAGTTTTTTAGGTTGTTTTCAATGCTTTTATCTTGGGATTTTTTCATTTGGTCTCATGTTAAAAGACTGCACACAACAGAAGTGATTTGAAGCTCTCTAGGAAAATGCATTTGTTGAAAATGCCTAATTGTCAAAACAGAAATGCTAAGAACATGTCTTGATCTTAGAATACTCCAAAGCAAAAACCACACCTTTTTATTGTGGGTAACTTCTGAATCACATCTTTCTATCTCTTAGTGTCACACCTTCCTGCATACCTCAAGTGTTAAAATGTAAAATTTATGGAATTAGTGAATAAATTATTAGGGAATTGTTCAGAGATCTCTTAAGTACACCACAGGAGTACTTTGTGAAGTGTAGTTGTTACAATCTGAAGCAAGTAAATAGCTTTTAATTCCTACCCAGTATGAGAGCTCAAACGTATTAGGGGAACTCTTCCTGTTGCTGGAATTAACTCTTGAATGATAAATCTTCAACAAAACCACATTGATTTTAAAGGTGCTGGTGAATATGGGCTGGAAAAGGAAAGCTGGGGGATCACAGCAATAAAGATGCATAATATGAAAGAACCAGCAAATGGATTGCAAACTGCAGAGAGCAAAAAACATTGTAGCAAATAACTATCTTTTTCTTTATCACAAGAAAAAGTGCAGACAGAAAAAACATAATGAAGTCATCCTATCTAAAGAGATGGATCTTACTGACAACATACTTTTTCTAAATGATGCTCAATGAATATGAAAGCAAAGGCCAAGAGGCTAAGTTTCAAAATTACTTGTGGAGGAAAAAATCAGCATAAATAAAAACCTCAGCATTTCCCTAGACAAGCATATTTTTGAAGACAAGGGAGTACAATGAATGTGTTGAGTTACATATCTCAGCAATAATTTGCAAACCAGGAGAGAAAGCCAAAAAAAAAGTCATGAATTAGCAAGGGAGCAGTTGCATTCAAAAGCTTAAACAAGATTCAGCTGCTGAAAATCTACAAGATTTTGAAATTATGATTCTTTGAATTGGATGCTATTTTCACCTTTGCATAGGGAAGAAAAGATTAGAAGTTCCTCAGAGACGTAGACAGAAAGACAAAATCATCTTTGAAAGAAAATGCTAAGGGTTAAATGCAATAATTTCATTATAAATTTGTTATGGAACTGAGTAAACTCTGTTTCAAGAAGTGACCAGAAAATAAGGTAGGATATTTAGGAAGTGTGCAAAGAATTATATGTGGCCTACAAATTATGCCATGGTCTATGAGCTGCCAGGAAGGAGCATACATAAAATCTGTTTTGGTATACAACTGGATTGAAAAGCTTATTCCACTTGGGCCTCCTACCAGCCAAAATCAGTGAATGCTACTGACATAAAGGGTTAAAACATCCACATCAGCTTCTCTTTCCTACCAGAATGGAAGAATGGATCAACACACAAACAAAACATCAGTTGGAAAATATCACTTTTACATGCTTTCAATCTAAGCAGTGGAGTATTTTATTAGCTTCTATAACATCTACAAAAACATCTTCTTTTTGTCTAAACTCCGCCCTCCCACTAAGCTGGAAGCTTTCAAACCCATGATATGGGACAGATTCTTGACATCAGCACTGCTGACGAGCAATATTATTAGCTGGACTAAACTTCTGGAATTATTCCCACCACCTGTATGAGTTAAGTTTAGCAAGGAGCATCGTTAAAAAGGCTCATAATGGATCTGAAGGAGATTTTTAATAGTTTTAACTTATAGTAATCTGAATTTTATGTCTTGAGGACAAAAGGACAACTTGTCGGGGAGAACTCCAGATGCAACTGGACAAACCATCTGTTTAACAAATTGTTAGAAATAAACAGAAAACAAGGAATCATAAAAGAAAACAAATACTGTGCAGGTAAAAAAGAGAAGGAGTGAAGTCTAATTACTGTAAAAGATAAAACCAAGCTTGGCAATGAAGAAGAAAATGAAAAAAGCAGCGAAAAGTTCTTGTATTATTAAGAGAAGAAATAGTTTTGCTGTGCAAGGACAGTGGAGGCAAAAATTAAACAACCTTTCACTTGGCATCAAAACAAAATTTGGACCTTCTGTCATATTCTGTAAGGATGAGAGTTAAATGTGAAGACAATTCACCATCTTTAATAGAAATGGAAATTACTATGTCAGAAGTCGAAACAGAACACAGTAATCTGAATACTTCAAATTTGATATGGAATAGACAATAAAATTGGAAGTAGACATAATTAGGAACATGGAGATAAATGGAAAATTGGATGAAATACAAGCTTGTTCACACAAGACAGATAATCCTGTCTGAATCTGATGTCTGTCCAATAATTTAACAGATTTTTATAGGGAAAAGTCAAGTGGTAGATCTAATGTGCAAGGCTTTTGTACAGTGCAGCACAGAAAATTATCAGTTAAGTTAAAGAACAGGATTAGTGATGTAAAGATTGGAAGCCAGGTGAGAAACTGGCTAATGAGGATAAAGGACAAGGCAATGTGCTGAGAGAGAAACAGCATGCTCGAAGGAACTCACTGATGGAGGTTCCAAAGAGTTGGTCTGAAGACCAATCTTGTGTAGTGACTGTAGTAATAGATTTGGCACCCTCAGTAGGAAGAAGAATTAGAATAATCAGGCAACTAGAACCGGCTGACATTGAGAAATGCTGTGAAGCACAAAGTGCGAGGCAGTGTCTGTGGCAACAGATGGGAAGAATTTGAGCACGGTCGTGACAAAGCTGTTTCCAAACAAGTCTGTCTAGGTATTTCTGGTATTGATGGAGAAGTGCTAATGCTATAGGACAGGACAACTTACCATCTCAGGGACAGCACTTTTCTAGCTGTAGCTATAGGGTTTTTTTCTGTCAGCTCGAGAGCACCAAACAGAGCTTTTCTCTTATGTGCTCCAAAGCCTTGACAGGGTAACCATATGGCCCCTAACAATGTACTGAATATGCAGACCCCTAAAAAAATCTTTATTGTATGTAACAGAGCTTTGGTGGGTTGGGAGGGACTATGGGAGGGAATACCTTAACATATATGAATTAATCTATAAATTCACAGGGAGAAAATGAGAATTATTTGATTTAATGATACAAGAACATATGGGTGGAAACTGAGAATGTATAGAAATTAGGGGAATTTTTTGGCTATCATAGCAGGGAGGTTCCAGGATAATTTCATATAGGTTAGTGGGAAGTGAAAAAAATCCCTAATAATGCTTGTATGAGAATGATTTGCCAGATGGAATACATCATCTGATTGTAAGCAGTAATGGGGGCTTGGATTCGACAGCTTAGGACATGCTCTCCATTCTGATTCCCTCATGCACCTGTCTTGAGAGTCGACTCAATTGAGAGCTCTTGGAGCTCCTGAAGTTTAGCCTTGTTGCCAGCAGCAAATGTGTCACACTACAGAGAACCCTGACATGAAACAGCCATGTCACACTCCCCCCAGACAGCTGGCGTGGTCACTCGTGGTAAGAGTAACTGCAGCTGCATAGTCCTTGTTTCTCAGGGTAGGAGTGCCCTCCATTTGCATTGCCAGGAGAAAAGAACACCATTTGGGAAGGAATTTCTACTGGAATGTATTGTTAGATTTAGCAGAAAAATATAAACAAAGAATCCAAGATGAATTAGTTATTGTAACTGTGGTTTTGAACACACTGAGCACAATTAGCCTCATGTACAGTAATAGAGAATCAGTTACAGCAGACAGCTGCTGCTATATTAAATACTTGCACACAAACCCAAAAAGACACATGGCAACTGGCAGCTGATAGAACAAACTAACAAAGAATACTGAAAAGTAAAAGTGGGAAGGGAAAATTGATTTTCTAAGCTTTTCTGTTGTGCTCCTCCTTTTTGTATTAAGAGCATCTAAAAGGATAGGTCCATTACCACTTTCTTGCCAAGTAATTGGTATAAAATAACCAGAAATGAAGCCCCCTTATGCCATAGTAAGGATGCTCACAGGAAATTAGAGAAATGTAATAGAAGTGTTTTAACTACACATAAAAATCTCTTTCCTACATAGATAAGATTAAAACAGATTGCAGGACTCATTCTACCTTGCACTTTTTAATTAGACAGACTGCTGGTACCGCAGGGGTACTGAACACAGGCTCCTTTTTTCTCCATGTCTGATGTCAGAGGCAACAAAGGGAAAGAGAAGGGAAAGCAGCGTTCCCATCTCTCCTGGCACTCAGGAAATGAGATAAGTCATTTCACACAAACATTTTGCCCTATCAGGCATGTATTTAGAAAGGACAGGCTATTATTAATTTTTTCTAAGGATGCCGTTTAAGAAGCATGAAATTGTGCAGCTTTGTGCAAAATCAGTATTTGCCTTACAGCTGCCTATGTCAAGCTCAGAGATTTTTCCCAAAATGCTGTTAGTTTTCTCCATAAGTTCGTTTCATTCCACCCATGAATTCCAGGAAATCTATTAAGTTTCCTAAATTTTAATAGAATTCATGGTGACAGTTTTCCAGTAAACCTTCCTCATTTTTTTCCCTTGCAGATAGCCTTAGCATCTAAAAGGTAAAAAAGCTTAGGTGTTTCCCACTGACCACTGTCTTACCAGTTAAACTGCGCCCACCAGCAAATATCATTCAAGAACTGAAAAAGAGGGTGCTGCTGTATGACAGAAAGAAGAGATCAGTATGTTTTACATGGAGTAAAACATGCAAGCAGTAGAACAGAATCAACTGGAAAATACAGAAAATGTGTCATCTGGTTCCTTGTCATCACGGTTTCTATGCAACATTTGCAATTCAGCATAAGCCATAGTAATGGACAGCATTTCATCTGAGTTAGGTCATATTGAGAGTGCAAGCAAGCATCAGGAATTGAGAAGTATGGCCTTCCTGCCATGTGTGAAATGACAGAAAAAACCTCCTTTGGCTTCTTTGTTTTCACCAAATGGCAACAAGGGCAGTGTCAGGTTTTCACTGTCGCTTAGGCAAACCAGAAACTTCTTGCTGGGGTTTCTGCTGGCATGAGTGATGTATTGAGACAAACCTCCTTCATTCAGTGATGATCAAAGATGTGGAGTAACTAGCTACACACTTCACTTTTCATCTCAGCTGTGTTCAGAGAGCAAGATAGGACTTTAAGTCATCACTTAAGACTTTATCCTCATGGTTTGCCTAAGAAATAGCTGGAGGTCATTAAAGTGTGAAGATAATGCAATCTTGCTGATCTGTCCAGCAAGTGGACAGACTTGCTGTCCAGAAGTTATCATCACTAGTGAAGCTGTCCAGTGCACCTTGGTGCCCTTCTCAGCAAGAGAACCAACATTTCTGCTCAGACTTTCCAGCTTCTGCAGTTGGTGAGTAGGGAAGGCACTCTAAACCATACCTCAGTGATTTGGGTCCCTTTGGAGATTTCTTAAAAACTGAGAGATCTGGCAGGACAATAAAGGTTCAGGTAGATTTGTTTTTGGAAATCTCACAGCAACCCTTCTGGTGTCTGGTGCCATTTGGGGTTACAAAATATAATGTTTCACTGTGGGGGGTTGCTTCAGTTTCTGTTGATGAGCAGATCAAGCTCTGAATCCGAAAGAGGTATCTTCCTTGTAGGCTGGGACAAAAATAGTCAGCAGTAGTTTAAGTCACAGTGCTGATCCAAGACAGACTCAGTCAGATCCTCATGGGTGTGATCCAAGGCCGTCACCAATGAGCACTGCAATCTCTGACTAGGATGCTGGCTCCTGTTACTATTAATAAAGTAATATGGCTGTAGCATCCAGCCACGCAAGTGAAAGCACTGTGTGAATTCCTAGCTCTCAGAGCCCTCAGCCTTCTGGTACTGCTGCTGGCTGGAGAGTGTGTGCATCCCACAGTGCAGCTTCTGCGCTTGGTCACAGTGAGCTTCATTTGCTATGTTGGAGGCGAAAATAGAAAATTGTGGAAAGAAGCTCAGCCTCTCGATCAATTTATCAAACAGAGTGGAAATGTCTGTTTGCTATATAAAAAATAATGAGAGAAATTTGGTGTTAACTCCCTTCACTCAGCCTGCTCAGGTATTCATGTGTGAAATTACTCAGGGGAAAAAGCCATAAGTCAGTGAAAGAACACCTATTGGCCCTAGCTTTGATGGGCTGTGTAGCGTATGCTACAAACTGAATTAGTCTGGAAAGCAGAGTTCACTGCACTGCACAGACCCACTGATGGGAAGGAAGAAGGTGGTGGAACTGCCTGTCTGGAGAGCATGGATTGTGCCAGCAGAAATATGGAACTCGATTAATTCCACCTGATATGTACATTTTTACCCCTCTTCATCAGTGTGATTCTGAGGAGGTTACTTTTCTCTGAGATTTAAAACTTGAATTAATAGACCTGATTTCTTTATTCATTTATGCCAAAATGTGAAGAACTGCCAGATGAGGTAGAGAAAAAGGTAGTTATTCCATTTCATACTTTATCACTGAATATGTGAAACATGACAATTATAAATTTTCCATTAGTACTTTAACAAAAAAACCTTTTTAAAGACTTGAAAAGCACAGTTGAGTTGCCGTAGGCTAGAAGCTGGGGTTCATACTACTTACCAAGAGATTCAGTGTGTGGTTGCTGTTTTGAAATACAAATGGAGTGCTGGAGTGCTGCAGCTCAAATAGTCTGCTCCTGCAACTATTTCCAGTTCAATAGACTGAGTAAAACAGAATTAGCATTTTCATAACCATTGCAATAATGTTCAAGATCATTATCATGATGGCTGAGTGAAAACCCAAAATTAGCAAATCGTTGAATTTCTTTGTATGTGTGGGCTTTTCTGCAGACTCACATCTGTCTCATTTTGTCACTTTGGATACTGTTTTGCCATGGTGTTAGTGGTAACATGGACATGGACATCTGTGACAGCCAGAACTACTTGTCTGCAGATTCCCTTGGCAGGAGTCAGTCAGCACAGCCTTTCCTAGATGTGATTTTTCCATGCTGATTTTTCCATGTGATTTTTCCATGCATGTTTCTCTGAGTTTTCCCTTCTAAATTCATGACCTCTGTACTGAAGAATGGCTTGTTCTCTCCAGACCAAGGCATGAATCTAATACCTTCTAAATAGTGTTTCTCTTTCTTTCTTTCTTCTCCTGTTACTGTCTAATCACTGTTCAAGACAATGAAATCAGATGCACTCCTTTCCCCATTAAGAAGCTTCCTTTTCTCCCACCTTTCCAAGTGGATTACTTTAAAGCATAAGACTCTCAAGAGGAAATAGTAGAAGTGTTTTACCCATAGTGATTTCAGGATATATGAAAGACAAGTTTCACATGGACAGACAGTAAAAAGTAGAGGATAAAAACTAGTAGGGAGTAAATTTTGAAAGGTTTAATAGTTTATTCTGGATTTTTAAAAATACTAAATTTCCAGGTGACTTTATATTCATTTTCTTTATTTTAGGAACCTTGCGATGCTTGACTTACTCAAAATTTTGATTCGCTTGCAAAAAATGCTATATATGTATATAAGCTAAATTTTGTTTTGTGAACTTCGCCTACACTTGTATGTAGCACTGCAGATATGTTTGGGTTCTTTTCTTTTTTAACATCATGGACTTTGTGCATAGATAACAGAAAGAGTAATTTCACCTTACATTTGCTGTGATCAGCTGGACCTTGCTGCTGCAGTGGTTTTCCTGGTGGGGTTCTGCAGTTGCACATTTTGGATTGAGGCCCCTATTCCTGCAGCCAAGCCACCAGCTTCCATAAACTCATCTACTGAACCTGTCTGAGAAGATCCATTCAAGTACTGGGTTCCTAATGAACAACTCAGATAAATAGCAGCAATGTCCACTCACCAGAATCTGTGCTTGTTTTGATAGGCTGACCAAATCTTGTTAAGCATGTTATCTTGTTATATTTGTCTAGGTTTTGCTTTGTGTGTTTATCTTCAAATTGACAGGCACCAAAGATGTGCCTTTTACATGCTGAAAGGTAATGTCATTTTAATGTAGGCTATTTTTACCACAGGTACTAAATGGTGTCTAGAGAAGATATTTTTTGTGTTTTCATAATTTTTTAACATTTATGAATATCATTGTGTGATCCATATTGAATACTATTGATTGGGGAAGCATTTGTAGACACGCAGATGTCAGAGCAGATCAGACATGATCAGATCTGTAGAGCTGATTTAATTATTTGATTAGACTGCTTAAAAAGCTTCGGCAGATGCTTTTCATGTCAGTGATGAAATCTGAAATGTTGTAAGTAAGGCACTTTCCCTCCAAAGGAGATCTCTGCCTTCTCCTCAGAGGATCTCTATTCCCCATTTTTATTCTGTAAACTCATCTTTATTCAGTAATCAATTGTTATTATCTCTTTTAAATGGGTAAGAAAGCGAGGATCATATAAAATCATTGTGATTCACAAAATAAATTCACAGGTTGAAAATCAAATCCAGGGACTCAAGACTGTTAGATCATTGGCCCCACAACAAAGTCATCTGGTCTCTCAATAAGCTTCATAGATGAGCAAGTTGACATATGTAATACATATGTACCTATAAATGTAGATATGAAATCCACAGTAAAACTGTTTAATGATACAGAAACATGAGTTGACTTTTAGTCTGTTTAAGGTGTGTGACACTCATTAGGTAATTTGAGCTAACCAGTTTCCCTTCACCATGTTACTCTTTGAACAACTTACAGTTATCCTGCTCAGCATGGAGGGAAGGATTTGGAGAGGCATACAAATCTGGATATTTTAAAATATTATTTCTTAGAGGAAACATGTTTCTGTAGAAAGAGATAATTCAGTAAAATGAAGCACACTATCATTCTCAAGTAGCTTTTTAGGCAGAGAGAGGAATTACACACTTCCCAAGAACCTACAGTTTGGTACTGCAGTTGTGTAGAGAGTGGCAATGAAAAGTGATCTTCCCTCACTTTGTTTCTTAGGAATGGCTCTTTCTACTGGTTTTGAATGTGTTTCTTTTTCCTGTCTATTAATAGCAAATCTCAGTAGATGATGTTTGCAGATGAAGATAAAAAAAACCCCAAAACCTACATAGCAATAGAATGTGCCTGGAAATCTTATCTTCCATAAATTGCAGGTTTCAGCTGGAGTCTGAGTAGCATAGTACAGTGAACAACAAATTTTGTATTTGGGGAACTAAGTCTGCATCTTCCCATTGCACTGATGGATTCACTGCTGTTTTAATAGGAGGAAAATACCCATTTATTTCAAAGGGGTTTGGATCAGTCTGACAGGGTATTGACAAAAAACAGATTTGCCATGTACTTCAGTATATATTCCTATATTAACCTCACTAACTACCCTTTTACTTCAGTATCGCAAGAGCTGCTGCACAAATGAATTCAGCCTGAACCTTGTTTCTAAGGAAGGTAAAAAGGAAGGAATTGTCATAGGACTGTCAGAGTCCAGGTCTCTTTGAACTAGCTGTGCACAGATACCAAAGACAAATGTTTCACAGATCTTTGTTTAGATTTCCCCAAGCTATGCCCAAACGCTTTCTCCCACGCTGGAGAGCTGCCACGAGGGAGGACACTGCCACGGAAAAATACTATCAGCCAAAAGAACCCACTGGCAGGAAGCCCCTGAGAGAGGAATGAGAGGTATGGCCAGGAGAAAGGGGATACGGAGCCATGAACCAAAGCAAAAATGAATTGATTTTGTCTGGGCAGCTCCTAGAACAAGAAAAAAAGCACATTTAGCTTCTGGAAGCCCCACAGATTCCTCTCAGCAGGACACAAGGCAATCACAGATCTGGCTGGCACTCTGGCTATGCAGTGGGCCAAGCCAAATGGCTGGCTGGGGTGAGAAATTCAAGCATAAGGTGGGAATGAGGGACAGTGGGAAACTAGGGATGGGGAACTAGATGCATTTGGCTCCTGAGATTTTCTTGAGCTTAGTCAGCTTCACTGCTGCCAAGTGATGCTCAAGTTCAAATACAAAGTAAAAGAGGGGAAGAAAGTGCTGAGAACAAAATTGTACTGAAAATGGAGGGGGAAAAATCAACCAGAAGTTTGAAATTATTGACTTGTGTTTGATTGCCACGTGGGGGAGATCTAAGCTCAAACAGTCCTATCAGAACTGTGTCACATGGAAGGAATCTTTCAGCAGAGGCTGGATGAGGCTCCACGGTGTCTCTGTGACTCTGGGACAGCTGGGTGGTTTTATCAAATTGTGCCTCCAGACAACATGTGAGGGTCTGGTGACATACATGTTAAAAAACAATTAAAAGCTGATGAAAATCAAAACTCTTCCTACCCTCCAATCCTTCTGACATGCTTTAAAAACTTTCCCCGTTATGGTATTGTCCCTGTCGAACATGCATACTGGATGTGGGAAACACACACACAGACATATCACCATGGGTTATATGACCAAAGCTTTCAGAGATACTGAGGGCTCTGTAAAAAGTCCAAATGCTTCCTCAGGCAGGAGGTTGGATGGAGGTTTTGTAGGTTTATGAAACAGTAACAAATGAACATCACTACAACTTTAGCTTAAGTAAAATTTGTTTTCTCCACAATGATAATTTCTTTAAGCATAAAAAGCAGAATTGCTCAAAAATTTCCAAGATAATTTAGTCCATTCTGTCTATTTTGTGCTGTGCTAAGGTGATCCAGAGGAAACAAAAGGGGCATCCATCAAAGCAGAGTGAGTCAGGATTAACAGACTTGCAGACGCCTTTACATAAAATCCTGAAGTACCTCATGGAGCAGCTAATAGCAGATTGCAAGTAGTTGATGGTGTTCAGGTACAGATTCCTGACAGCTGGAGAATACAGGCACTTCTGGAAGTTCCACTGAATACAAATCATTTATATCCTCAGCAAGGTGGCTATGCAGTTTGTCCTTCATGGTTTCTCATACACAGCATGCATGAAGAAATAACCTGTAGTCTAGGATCAGCAGACAAGTCATATGGGCTTAAAGCCATTTTTGTGTCCCCTGTAGCCAGAACCCAGTATCTAAAGCTAGTACCCAATGGTCTGTGCTTTTGAAACCCTGTCTTTGCCTTTAGCTTTATCTACAAGGGCTAACGAGTTGCCAGAAAGGTTCTTTGTGTTGTATTTTTAGCTTAGACACAAGTCTGTATATGTCAAAAAATTCAGGCTGACCTCTGATCTAGTGAAGCTGTGTGCCAAAACTTGTGTACTTGAGCTTTCAGTTAACTGCCCTCCGTGTGTACTTTCAAACCTCATGATGTTGACCCAGAGCACATTTCACAGGTGCAGTTTATCCTGTCCAAACTCACATTAGATCTTCTAGCACCTGCTTTCTGTTCACAAGCAAGAGATACTGCAGACAGGGTAGTTTTTAAGTGCCTTAATTAAAACATACTTCTAAGTGTATATTTTTTTTTTTTAATTCTTATTGAAATTATTATTTAATTATATTTTTATATTTCCATCACCATGTTAACTTCACAGACATGTGGTTTAGCTGTAACTAGCTTCAGATTTGTCCTCTACCGGTCTGACAAGTGTAGATGATGGTACCTCACACTGGAGCTGGAGAAACTTGGACTCAGAGGAGTAGCTGGCTTGTCTAAAAGGATGAAAAAATCAGCTTTGGATCTATAACCAAAACACATTTTTCCCAAGTCCCAGACAGTCAATACTTAACATGCCTGGCCCAGGGGAAGGCACTAGTTAGCTCTTGGTTATGGAGGACAGGGGAATTGGCGGGAGTAAATCAACTTTCAAAGAGTCATTCCCATAAAAATTCAACATCCAAATGATAGGGAGTTTGTTCTGTGCAGTGCATGCCAAAACAAGGATCTGTGCCTAACCCTGTCTTTGAGGCTTCATGAACTCAGGGTAACTGGTGCTGTGTCTAATGACTCTGCTGTTATTTCTGCTCAGTTTTCAGGACTTTACTTGTTGTCATTCTTCACGATCCTTGTTGGGCTGATGCTCTACTCCTCCACATCCACCTACGTAGCCCAGGATCCTCGGGTGTACAAGCAGTTTCGAAACCCCTCTGGACCTGTTGTAGACCTGCCAGCCACCAGCCAGATGGAGCCTTCAGTGACATACACCAGCCTGGGGCAGGAGACAGAAGAGGAGCCTCATGTTAGAGTTGCTTAAACCCAGGGCTGTTGATCACCTATTGACAGTGGAGCTCGTATATCCATTATCTCTGTATTGTGCATAGAGAAAGGTATTTACCAGGTGCAGTTACACTGGTGAGCTGCAAGGTAGCAAATAAGGAAAGCTCATACAAACACAAATTAATTGTTCCAGGGTGTTCCTTGCAAGGAGATGCCAGTCCCGTGTTTATGAAATGAGCAGCATGTTTGCAATACAGACTGCTGTGTAGGAATCAGTTAATGTCAAACTACCTGAAAGATATTCAATACGTAAGATGAAATTACAAAAAAAGTTCATAGAAGGGTGTTTTACACACACAGAGTGATATTATGCCTAAGCCACACCAGTTGTGGTAAAAATGCCTTTTTACAGCAAATACACTTTGTGCAGTCACTGTTAATTTCTCTCTAAAATTTGTTTGCTCAAAACAGATGGGTTAGTCATGGTAACAACACCCTGACACATTTTTGCTAGCACCTTGGATTTGGTGAGGGAAATACAATGAGTTCTTCTGTGCTATCTGTCTAGTTGCCCTTTCTAGGTAATCTGATCCATGAATCCAGAGAAGGGACAACTTACAATATCTGTCTCTATTCTAGGAATAGGTATAAGGCGAGCATTTTAGCCTTTCTATATTTGCAGAAGTGAAGTACTCAAGCATTGACCTCTCTATGATCCATGGCAGATTTCCTAGTGGCCAAGATTCTGCATCAGGTGACAGGGAGTCATTACCTCTGTAGTCGTGACTCAACACAGATTTCTTACTTTTAAAATTTTAACCTGTAGAAAGAAAAATACATTTTCTAGTTTCCTATGTATTGTACCTCTCCACGGAAATATGACATATCATGTGGATCAGGGCACTTATTTTAGATACTCAGTGCATTGAGGGTGCCTTCTGCTCTTCCAGTTTGCTTAGTCTCCCGTGGTTCATTATTCTAACAATAGCTATTTAGAAATGTGTCAGTTTTTCACCAAAACCCACAGATTGTAAAAATCAGGAAGATGAAGGGAGGAATTCACAAGCAGAAAGACTGGACCATCTGCTGGTGTTGCCGCAGTAGCACAAAGGCATTTTACTGGCAGGGTGCAGCCAATTATTTTTCATTAACTGCGAAGCAAGCAGAAGAATTCAGCAGTTTTCTTACATTCCTGGGGACGTGTGAAAATAATAAGAGTGTGCTCCACACTTCTGTATACAACTGTACTTCTGCCTCAGGAGCCTTACCAGAATGGGGAAAATCTTAGTCGCCACCATGAAAAATCCATCTTTGCCTGTATGTTTGCTCTTCTGAGAGCCCAGTACAAGGAAATCATTATTTCAATATCCTTTATCTATTTGTAATTTAAAATTAAGGAAGACGAGGTGTTCCTGTGTCTAACAGTAGGTGAGGAATCTAGGAGAGATCTTGATTTTATTCACCAATCTGCCACATCTTTGCATGAATCCTTGGGCATGACTTACCTTCTGTGTGGCTGAGTTTTCCAATCAGTATATATGGAAATAATGACATTTTACCTACCTCACAGAGGTGCTATGGGACCAAGTTATTTTAAAACGCTTCAGGATCTTCAGAAAGAAGGAGTTTAAGAAGCACATAACAGTGCTGTAAAAGTGTGTATACATTCATCGTATTTGAAAATTGAGTTTACCGCATGGTTGATGAATATTTTGCTTGTGGGCATAGAAGGTGAATTTGATTTGAATGTTATTCTGCTGAAAAAGACTGTTTCAAGCAAAAATGTAGACCTTCATGTTTGAAAAGTACAACTTACCTATTTCTGTATAAAAAAAGAAGAACAAAGTCAATCCATACATTGGAGATTAGAAAGGTCACACAGTTCAACCAAACAGGATGAATTTCTGCCTAGGTAACATTCATTTTTTATAGTCCTGTTCTGCTTTAATACAGAAGGAACTTCCCTGAAGCAGACTGAGAGAAGTTTTTATATGCATAACAGACATGAAGTGGCAAATGTCAAAATGCTCTTGAACAGCAGAAGTATGCTGTATCTTATTCTTATTGTGGAGAAGAGGTGATTTCTTTCCCACTGTGTTTAGGCTGTCTGCCACAACCCTGCTGCACCTGAGGGAAGGTTCTGCAGTATTGCCAAATCATGCCCAAAACTATAGCCCAAAAGCTTTGGTTAAGATGCCTTGGTACTAAACTAACAAATGGCTGATTTTTTTCCCTGCCTTCTGTTTTTTTAATCTCTTTAGCACTCATGTTTCCAAACTTTTTTTTCTTAAACTATTGAGGATTAAAAAAACACAAAAAACCCCCCACTATATTCCCGCAGAAAAACAGAGTCTGTATTCTGGGGATATTAAGGAAAGTCTAAATCAAAAAAATAAAAAACACACAAGAAAGAGTACCTGACACTTCAGGTTAAGATCCTTGCGTCAAGCTCTGTGAAAGCTTTGACTTAAGGTGGATTTCGTACATTCCCCAGGAGAAGGGGTCTGATTACAACCATGGCTCCCTCAGGTACCCAGAGGCACACTGGTGGGCACCTGTCATCTCAGTCTTTTTTGCTACCTTTTGTACCAATTAAATACCTTTCTCTGAACATTAGTCCCCGTGTTGGTCTGAGAACCTTGAGGATCGTGTGCGTGTGTGTTTCATGTTTACAGTTCCTTCCTTTTGCATAACTGTTTTGATTAATTTCCTTATTAGTATTTATTTTTAAGCCAAATGTTTGTAGTCCTTCGGCCTCCCCCTCCTCATTTTTCTGACACTAACTTGTAGGTGTTTCTTAGAGTCTTCTGCAAAACAGCTGGGCAGGAGGCAGCTCCCGGCCAGGTCACAGGGCTGGGAGTTTCTCCTTACAAGGGGTTGCGATCCATGGGTAGCTGAGAGGTGCCACCAGGCTATTCTAAAAGGCTCTGTTGTACAGGAATAAGTTACGAATGTTCCAGTGAGCGCTCTGCGACCAGCCACCATCCCCTGTGCTTCTCATGCAGGAGGACTTTGATGTGCAAAGCGGGGCTGCTTCGCTGTCTGTGTTTCCCCATAAGCAAGGTGGATGCTCAGATTAGCACCAGTGCGCTAGTCCTGGATGGACCTCGAAGGAAAACAGTAGTACAGCTTTACAAATAACTGTGTTGACTGAAAAACTGAGGTTTAGTGGAGGAAAATGTTCCTTCTGCCTGCTTGTGTTCTGCAGTTGGAGCCCTCAGTGCGCACCAGCAAAGGCTCAGCTATCTAACGGCAGCTACTCTCCGTGTTGCGTAGGACGTCTCTAGCTCTGCATAGCTCCTTGCCTGAACAAACTGAAACTCTCTGATACTGCTGGCCCTGGGCAACCCTTAGCAAGACTGATGTAATTTTCTGATACCGGATGAAAACCCTCACTGGGAGACAGACCTGGTCTTTGTTCCCCCTATAAAGTTTCGAAACACACAATGATAGACCAAGCAATTGAGAATTTTGCACCACTGTGTCATAAGAAGAAGTTTCAATGTATAGTGTAGAGATTGCTAACTTGTGCTATTAACATTTTGACAAGCGTGTAGTATCGTTTCCTTTCCTTTCTTTTTCTTTTTTTTTTTGTAAACCATTTAGTATTCCTGAGCTAGCTACAAATATAAATTTTACCCCATGGGTAGGATTTTATTGTTAAATGCCATAATAAAGCACACTAATCTTGACACCGCAGATGGAAGTATGAACCAAAACCAAAACCAGGCAAACAAAATCCCAACCCCAAATCCTGCATTGAGAAGCTGAATAAATCTTTCTTCATTTTGATATTTGCATGCACCTATATGGACTGGCTGTGGCAATGTAATGCCTGTATAATGTTTTCAAATAAAAAAAATAAATGCTTTATGAAAGCGGGGTTAGTGGTTTCTTGACTGTTTCCTTTCAGAAGTATAAATCTTGAATTGCAGAGAATAGTTTTTTACTGTGCTCAGGGCTTCTTCCACTTGTGAGGTGTTAACCCAGAACTCTTTCCAAGGTGTCTAAGAATAGATGCCATCAGGCATCCTCAAGTATCTTGCCTGACCCCAGAGCACTCGTCCAGAAGGATAAGAGTACTCCTGCTTACCCTCTGTCTTAACCTGCCATTTCCCTAGCACTAGCTCAGGTATCCTGCTAGTCACTGCCCTCATTTGGAGACAAAACCACTCTCTCTGCTGCCTTCCAGAAATTATTAATTAGTCTAGAATTAATATGGGGAAATTAATCAGTGTAGAATTAATCTGACAAGTGCATGATATTGAAGGGCTTCTCTGGCAGAGGTTATGGAGTGCCTGCAGCTGCCTTTTCCAGCCCTTCTTCCCAGGCTGCCCTACGCTGCAACACTGCACCCAGCTGAGTCCTGAAAAGAAAGGATGGAGACAAAGTTTAGACACGGGGGGAAAAGGAGCGTCAGGAGGAGCAGAATTAGGATAAGAAAGAAAATAAGGCTTTGATTTGTTGAAAGTTCACATGGGCAGGAAAGGAAGATCCTTAGTGTGTGAGAGCAAGGCATTTTATAAACATGTATTCATTCACTTCTAAGAGTGTGTGCCAGCATATGCACCTCTCCATCCCTCTTTGCCTGATGTCTCCCTGGGAAACTTTGCATCAGTATTTCTCACATACTTCATTGCTGGGAGTATAAAAGGGAACGGAGAGTGGTGAGCTCATTTCCAGCCACTCCCTGCACTGCCACTGCACAGAGCCCAGATGGTACAAAACCAGCAGTGCTGCACCCATGTGCTGGTTGATGTCTGATATTCCACTGTGAATGTCTCCTAAGTTATACAGAGCTCCAGAAACCGAGTTAGTGTGCACAGCTTTATCATACTAACAGTTGATTTGCATTTTCCTCCAAATCTTCTCAAGAGACTCTCTGGCATTACAAAATTATCCTTTTATTGCCTGGCTAGAATTCAGCCTGGGTGCTTGAGTCATATGAATAGTAATTGCATGGAATTACCCTAAAAATAGATCATAAATAGACATTAATGAATCTTTCTGTTCTTAAATAAAACACGTTTTAACACTGAAGGACACTCAATCAGCTTAAAGCTGCCAGTCTCCCTTTGTTTTTGTTTATTTAGAACTAGTTCTCCAAAACATTACAAACCCAAAGCTGAATGCTTAGCAGCAATATGTTGTGGCACACAAACAAGGAAGCAGTGCTTTTACAGTTAGGAAAGTTGGTTTTTTATGTCTGCTCTGCAATTATAGACACAAAAATTGTCAAATAAACACTAACTAAGCCAAACCATAGTGAAAGGGAACACCTCTGCTTGCACAGCCATTGACCTGTTCCCTCAGCAATTGCAAAGTGGATACCAAATGCCAGCAATGTAGCAATAATGACAATATTGGAGTAGAGCATTGTCCTTGTCATCCTCCTCCTCCTCCTGTTTGAAGTGTAGGCTCATGCACTGTGGTGCATTTAATTTATTATTAAAAATCCTGCTATATGGAAGATATTAATTCTACATGGCTGGGATCACTAACCAGTGATTAGTCACGGACTGGCTGTGAGCCACCAACAGGAGACAAAACCCTACAAATTGGCCACAAAAAGCCAGTGGTAACCCTCAGATAACTTGCACTGCTGGTATTTCAGTTTCACTAAAAGGCCCACAGTGTTTCTTCAGGCCACATCACTCTGATGCTCAGTGCATCTTCCACAGCCTTAGAAAACACCACAGGTGCCCCGGGATCCCAGTGATGTCACTTGGCTGGGTGCAGGGAGGAACCACTACCATTGTGCTGCCTCTCACAGAGGCATGTCCCTCTGTGAGGAAGAGCCCCTGCTACCACTGCTATGATACAGCAACCAGGTGGAGGAAAGAAACTGGCTCAAAGCAAATCTTGAGGTCTGAAGTGAAAAGTCAGCAGTCCTTTCTGCTGTGAAACCATACATTTGCTATTATTTGGGGGTATTTTTTTTCCTTATCCTAGAAGTTCCATTTTTAGTTGGAAATTATGCCCCAAGTCCCTCTTGTGTTCATGAGGTAAAAATTTGGCCCTTTATTAATAGTCTAATGTATGGAATCTCTTTAGGAATACAGATATTGTCAGTCCTACGTGCTATACAAATATTTGTAGGTTGAGACTAGATGAAGCTGATTTTATTAGATTTATAAATTTTATTCTACTTAGATTCTGATTTATAACCTTGAGCTATAGTTGACTTTTTTTGTGACTCCTTATTGTGTACAATGTCCTCAGGCAATTTCCTAGTGCTACCCTCATCTTAATAATGCATTATTAATTCCTTACTGCTAAATACATTATTTATATTAACTATTGCATTTTATTCCCTGCATCTTGATAGCAGCGAACTCATCAGATTTTAACATAACTGCAAAGTTGTCAGTATGAACTCAGCTCCTCCTTCCCATGTGCAATATGTACATGCTTGTCAGGAGTAAAGTATTGGATTTACCACAATTAAATGATGACTTTTTTTATTCTAGACCTTACCAAAGCAGAGAAAGGTAATGAACATGTGCTGAGTTTACCTGATCACTGAGCACTGAAGCACTAAGTGATTCAATGACAACACCAGAGACACTTTATGTGCAGAATAGCTGGGATTTTTGCAGGTGCAGAATGCCTGCCAGCCCATGGATCAACGTTATGTGAGGTCATGCATATTTAACTTCCCACTGCCTATAGTAGCCAGCATCACAGAAGCCTGGCTGCTTGCCAGATCCACAGGAATCAGCAATCAGCATTTGCATGTTCTTAAAATGACTGCTTGCCTAAATGAACTTCCTAAGTGAGAAGGGGGAAGGGAATGGGCTAATGACAACAATAATCTGAAGAACCTCATTATGTGACTCACTGTGAGCAGTGGCATGAACTATCTAATGTAGTTCTTGGCATTAAAGAGATTTCTGGATGCTAAATAGGTCACACATGTATGCAGCCACATATTTTATGAGTCGTTATGTCCCCATACACTGTCTCTGAGCCTACACTGTAATTAAACAGAAGGGAGAGTACCCACAAAACTGTACCCACAATTTTGTTCATTTAAAACTGTTGCAGCAGGATTGATTTAGTGACTAAGTTGACTAGGAACATTGGTGCTGCAGGACCTGCTTTCACTTTGCATCCTCAGGTGACACCACGTCTTTGGATGATGTGTACTGCTACACCAGCCAGCAAAGCATTTGGAAAATGCAAAATTTGAGTATTTATTTTAGCCTTGAGATTTAATACAACATACAAAAAAAGCAAACAGGGATTTAAAGTGAAACAGGTATATATTAAAAGAGGAGGAGAGCACTTGACTTCCTACTTCTCCATTATCTTTTTTGTCTGACAGTCTTTTTCCCCAAGTCACCATCCACCAATCTCCATGTGGCCAAAACAACTACTGAACTCATCTTCACCTTTTTGGTCTAAGTTACTCACACTCCCTTCTGAATCACTGACCTAAATTAATTCATTCACAGCTTTGAGGTCCTTAGCTATCCTGCCTCTCCCTCCCAGTCTGGCCCATAGTATGGGTCCTCTGCCTACTCACTGACCTTGCATACAAACATCTTGCTGCTTTGTTGCTGAAGTAGTCCTGCCAAAGGGGCTCCTGGCCTCAACACAGAGGCTACTGGTCACAGAATATTTGAACAGGAGTTTCTTTCAGTTTCTGTACAAATGTCAGATTTCAGCCCCACTCCATTGCAACTGGAGATATTAAAAAAAAAAATTAAAATTAAATGCCTGCTCTTCTACTATATGATATTCAGGCAATGGCATACCAGTATGGTATGAAACCAATCATAGGAGATTCAAAAAACTATGTGCATTTGCCTGCCATTTGATTTACAGTGGAGGTGGAAGAAGAGTGGCTGGTGGAGGATGAGCTACAGGTATCCTTCAGGTCATTGGCTCTAACAAGCCAGCAACAAAAGCAGTTGTATTATTTGGATGGAGCAAGTGAAGGTAATCCATATCATTCTGTCCTCATGGAAAAGACAAACATAAAAAGCAAAATGTCTCTCCAGCTTGTAATTATTTAAATTATTAACAGAAATGGCATTGATGATCCATTTACATATATAGAGATTGGCTTCTTTTCCTGCAGCTTTGTTTTCCTCTCCAGCTTCTCTGCATCTGGTCTGACCAAGGAAATGCTTAATTCCACTAAAAATATAAGGGAGAAAAATAAAGGGAAGTGTTTATCCAAAGTATAACTGCTTCTCTTTCTCCTTGTACGAATGCCTCCTTTGAACTACATTTGGTGCAAACATGAACTGTGGCTGAACTGGCCATTTGTCTTCACAGGCTGGGAGGAAGACTCTGAGTCTTTAGCCCCAAACCTCAATCTTCACGTCTACCACAGACTTTCATTTCTGTGAGACGATGGAGAGATCCAGCTGAGATCCTTTTATTTCCCCTGGGTGTAGGAGGAAAGATGTGTGCTCAAGACAGCATGAGAAAGCTTGTCCTGCTACAGCTACTTGAGTTCAGATTCAGTTGCTAGATACAGGGCCGTGCTCTGCCGAGCCAGCAGCCTGGCACCTGTCACAGGTCGACTTTAATTGGAGTTACTGTGGCAAGCTGCTGATCTGAAGAAAGCAATTGCAGCAGCTGCACTAGCAAAGGCTTCTCTCTGCTCCGGTAGAGGGGTAAACATCCCTATCAGCTGCAGCACGGGTGTTTCATTATGGCAAGGGAATACTGATGGACTTCGCTCTGAGTGTGCATCGTGAAACACCAGGGAGCAGTTACACATCCATTAAAAAAATACCATAGCATTCCCATTTTAACTTGTGCATTTTCCTTATGAGTTTTCCATTCTTTTTGCCCTTACATGCTGCCAAGACACTTTTTCCACATCAGCATTTGAGCCTTGGAGCAAAATGCAGATACAGAAAAGCCAAAAAAAAGGCTTTGGCAGCCCAAGAAATTTTCAGTCACATGAAATTCACCTTACACCCTGCTCACATGGAAGGGTCCTAGGCAAGAAGGTGTCTGCAAGGCCGGGTCCAGTCTCCTATATCCCCCTGTGATGGTGAGGGAGAAGACTCACAGTTGTGCAAGATAAAGATGTGGCAGTGGGAAAGAGAGGAAAGTGGTGATTTTGGGCAGAGGGAGAGAAACAGAGGGAAGTCTTGGGATGGAGAAGGGCTAGAGAAGGAACATGAGTTGTGAAGGAAAGAAAGGCTGGGATAGGGAGACCATGGCCTGGACCCAGGATTATTTAAGAGGTTAGAGGGGAGTGGGAGAGGGATTCATCACCTCATCTGCTGCCAAAACACTGCCAAGTCCAAGGCTTTAGCTCTTCTCCTGATCACCAGGGTCTGCAAGGGAGATGTGCTCTGACAGCACAGTGAAAATAGAATAGGTGGCTTCTCCTTAGGAGCTGCACCTTGGGGTGCTTGTGTTGGATGTGTGTGAACCTAAAGCTGAAGCCCATTAATGATCAACCATTCCCAGATATTGAAGATGGAAGAAAAACTCCTCAAGCAAGAAGGGTAGTGTGAAAAAGGGCTTCATTTCTGTTGTCAGACAAGAGATTGCTGTTGTCTTGCTTTTTAGGGTTTTTTCCCCCCAAATAGCCACCACCCCACACTGACTTTTAAAAAGTCTATCAATGTATGAGGGAACATTATTGCTGCATGGGGAGTTTGCAACCTCTGAACATGAAAGATGGTTAAGTTGTCTGAGCAGAGAGAAAATAACCCATCCTAGCTTTTTTTTTTTCTGTATTTCCCAGTGTTGATACTGGCTGTGTTCTGACTGTTCTTTGCACAAGCTGAATGGCAATTGGTAAGTGTGTTTGAGGCACTGTAAGAGCAGTGTCTGGAGTTTTACACTGACACTTTAATCTAATGAGAAATGCCAGGGACCTTCTGTTGGTTATTTAAAAATATTTTGTTTGGAAGAATTTTAAGACTTGTAAAATAAATCAGTCCTGTTACATCAACATTTCTGGACAAAAACAACTCCCAGATCTTATGCTCAGCTTTTTCTCCCCTGCTTGCCTCATACTTGGCTTGCATCAGGGCTAGGAAATAAACATGTCACTTCTTTCACTGCTCATTTATCAGAAAGGAGAAAAGATGGGGGGAGAGAAATAAAGGGAAAAAAACTGTTGGGGCTCTGTGGGCATCTTGTGTGATGGCTTAACCTCTATAATTGTTAGTTCATAAAGCAGTAAAACCTCAATTGCTCTGATCTCTTCCTCTCCATTTGCCTAGTGATGCATCAGAGTGTTTAACACCAGGGCCTAAGGATGCTCATATTTGATAAAACAAATACAGAAAAAAGAGTGAAGCAGAACATATTAGAGCACACTGAACAAAAGCTTTTAGCCACTAACCAAGAACTACTCCAATCAGCAAATGTCACTAATGCATTTTGGAAAAATAATAGTGCAGTTGAAATGCTCGGGCATTGTGATTTCCATTAAAATGAAAGGTGTGGTGCACAGAAAATGACCAGATGATCTCGCCATCCACTGAAGAGGGCAGAAGGTGTAATCTCCACATGGAAGATGTTTATGCAGAAGTGTCCTCGGGTTGCAATAGCACCTGCTGGGATAACACATCTTCCTTGGGAGCTGCTGCAGTTCTGAGGCAATGGCATTGAGTCACAGCCCCACAGAACAAATCTTTCTGTAGGGCTCTTGCTTACAGCTGGTGACCTGAACCTGGCTTATCTATATGATTTTCACTTTAGCAGTTTAACATACAACTATTTGTATTTATATTATCTAGAGACAAGCAGAATTTTTTTCAGCCTGTTGAGGCTGCAGCAGGTCGTGCTCATTTGCATTCTGCAGGTGTTTGGGCTTTCCAGCAGGGCTTCAAGAGAGAGAATATTTTCTTTGTTTCTTATAAAGACTAAGACTTTGAATTTTCACATGGAGAAACACATAACTAGATCTGAATGCTTCTATTATGCTTGCAGAGCTGTACATAAAGTGCTGCTCCATGTATCTTTTGGGTGGCATTTGTAGTGTGCCTATTTGGCTTTCATACATCTTTTTGCTGATGCAAGTGATCAGTTCTAATTCTGGGTGATGGCAGGGCCAAGTCTTGTTTCTGGGTCTTGTCACTGAGATGATTTAATAATTTAACCTGCCATGACTTAACAACCAATTTTTTTTTCTGTATATTTACATCTCTGCTTGGAATATACTTGAGATTTAAAACTCCTACACTTTTAAAAGCCCCTAAAGGACACAATTGAAAGTGTCAAAGGGAGTAAGTATTTGAAATATGTTTGTCCTTTTCCTTATTTTAAATGATATAGGCTTTAAAATTTAAACATGCTGTTGAGGTACAAACTAATGCTAAAAGTGCTGTATTGCTCTTACTGATGTTTCCACATTTATACCCATTTCTCCAATGAATGTATGGTGTTCTGTGCATTGTATTTAAAAATAGGAGCAACCTGATAGATTTTGCATTTAAGCAGAAAAGAGAACTGTGGCAAATATGCACAGACAAATTATTCTTGAAATGCATTGCTCTCTTGAGCTGTCAAGTAATGTTTCTCTTTAAATGAGCTCTCTCATTTCGGATGCCTCCATCCCATTTCAATCCCCTGATGGACGATGCCTTCAGGCATCTGTACACCTGGAAAAACTTCTACAGGAAGCTACTCGATAACAGCTTCAAATGCTGACCTTTTCTGGAGGTATGTTGTGCAAATGTTTGCTGGGCAGTAGCAAATCCCCTCGCCTTCTTCCCAGATGCCAGATGTTGCTGAAGCTTCAGGATGACTCCTGCTCAGCCCTTGGGAACATCTTTGTGAACACATCTCTGATGTTGCACCTACCCCCTTCATTTAACTGGCAAACACCTTGAAAATCTATCAGCCTGGCAGCTGTATGCTCCCCTGAGATCTAGAAATCTGTCTTTCTGCTTTGACCCTTCTCAGCTTTACAACTTATCCTCTGAATGCTCTTAATTGTGCTTCCTCCAGCTCTCCTCTAAATCTTGGAGAATTTAAATTCTTGGTCACTTTCTCTCTTCCTTCTGCATCTTACCCATGAGTAAACTTGTTCATATACTGTCTGCCAAGGTAATACTCCCAGTCCTTTCTCTCAAGTGCTGATGAGCTTTGTTTGTCCAGACTAAACTGTCTGTGTGTCACACTAACATCATTTTGTGGGTGACAATGTGACTTAAGCCTTGCTCAGGCTCTTCCCACCGGAGCTGCTCATCTCTGTTCTTAAATACTGTGAACTCTGCAGTCCTGAAGCCACTGTTTGATGGCTGTGCAGTTTTGTCCTGAAGTGCTGCTGCTCATCTTGTTTTAATTAAGGTAGTTTCTCCTTAAAGGTTGTTCTTTGGGCACAGCACTTAAGAGATCAATTCCACTTCTTTTTCACTTCCACTGCAGATAAGAAGGGGGGAAAGTAATTAGCACAAACATCTCCAGCAGCAGAAGCTCCTCTCTGTGTATCACTGAAGTGTTGTGTATTCATCTGGCATCAGACAAATGGATGTTGTTTTGGGGTTCTTTTTAAAGGAAGCTAGTCACTTATTTCCTTCCAAATAGAGCAATCCTCCAGTACCTGAAACCCTGTAGTAAATGAATGGAAGAGAAGTCTGTGTAAGACTGTACGGAAAGGGAAAGAGATACCTTAAATAACAGCTGTCACCAGTCTCACTCACTGTCTCATGGGCTGCACTTATTCACACCCAGATGTTCACAAGCTGCCCACAATCATAACAGAACAACATCAAAAACTAGGATTTCAGTTTCCTCAGCAGATCTCTCAGGAAAGAAAAGCCATTTCTGGATAGACTTGATGTGCCTCTGAGAACTCAACAATGACTACAGGATCAGCTTTTGCCTCTGAACCTTGTTTGTCTTGTCTTCCATTATTCTTAGGCACTGTTGCTACCAATTGCCTTTATTTCTGCATTTTAATTGTCTTTCTGGCTGTAACTTGATTTCTGGTTGTGTGAGAGGGGTGAGAATGGCACATGTGATGCAGCCTTGTTGCCGTCATCTTGTTTATACCTAGATGAGAAGACCTATATCCTGACAGCAGCACATTTCTCTGTGTTTACAAGGCTGACTGCTCTGTGTATGTCTGTGTGTGTCTATTGTTTTAACCCTTCATTTTCTTCTGGTGCCCTCACGGGGGCTGACACATTCAGAAAAATCTTGGTATTTCGGCTACAAATATTTCTGTACTTAAAGTCTGAATGGAGAAATAGAGCTGAATTTTGCAATTATGGTGATTTATTTTGGCCATTTAGCCTTTTGCTGATCTGCGAATATTTAAACCATAGGACATAAACCAGATGTACAGAGTTTTAGTTCTGTTTGGGTTTTTACGTGACTGGGTTATACTTCCCCTGTTGCAAGGACCTATAAAAAATTTAAAGATGGAAACATGAACATGATACAAATCACCACAGCCAAGAAACTTGAAATGCTGGAAGTTATTTCTTGAGCAGAAATAATTATAACATTTGTTTCACAATTTTCCAATACAACTATTTTTTTTCTTTCCTGAAATATAAAAGCAGAGAGACATTTATATAGATAGCTAGTTTGGAAATGAAGTGCTTGCTATCCCTTGAGAGCAGCTGCAATTGTCTGTATGCAGGAGTTGCAGAACACTGAGTCTGCCTGGAGAAGAGGACGGTACTCTCAGTGCTGAGCAGAGGGTGGGTGCCCCAGGAACTGCCTTTTTTGACTGTTTTATTTCAAATAGATGAAGTTTTTGGCTGAATTGTTTCAAATAGATGAAGTAACTGCCACCAAAAAGAGACCTGTGTACCACAGGCATTCGTTCATGTGTGGCAAAGAGGAAGATGTTCCTTACACAGTGTCCTGTCCTGTGTAGGGTTACTCACCCATTCCCTCCCACAAAGTCTGGTTCTGACATTATTTTCCACAATAAACAAATCATTTGATTGCTGCTTTTGGTGGAAAATATATATTCTGGGTCTCTCTCCAGCTTGACTTCCTTAAGCTGTCCTTCTGCAAGGACAGTATAGTCTTCCTCTCAGACCCAAAACTTCTAATATTGCTCTTTAGATACGAAAAGCAATTGATTGAAAGATAAATCAATATATGTTATATATCAATATCAATATATATCAATATACATTTCAAGATATGAAAAGCATAGTGATTGAAAGATCATTTAAAGCCCTCATTCCTGTGTGCCTTAGTTCTAAATGTTCCAAGACTTAGAATTTTTTTGCATGAGTCTTAAGACCTGATTTTTATACCCTTACCTTGTACTAAAGTGCAAACCTGAAGTTCCAGCTATTAACACAACAGCAAAAAATAAGTGAAATATTAAAAGCATAAGCATTTAAGGTCTCTTGCATCACAAGTCCTTTACACCTTCACCTAATCAGTTTAGAGTACTCTCTGCTCCTTGCTACTAGACTGATTTGGGGTTTACAAATTCAAACAAATGAACAAACTTACAACTATTGGCATTGTTTTTGAAACAATGAAAGAATTGGACTCCAGTCCCAACAACAGTAAAACATCTTCCTTTTAGACTCCGACAGTTAAAAAACAAAAGTCATTAATACATTAATACAGGAAATCTCTTCATGTTTACCTCTCTTCCCAGAACTCTCTATTTCCACCTAAACTATCTGCTTGGGAGTTAAAAAACAAACAAAACCAAGCAAACAAACAAACAAAACCCAAACAAACAAACAAACAAAAGGATAAATTGCTGTGATGTGTGGGGTTGTTACTGTGCAGTTATTCTTTGGCTATTTTCTAGAGCAACACTGAGTTTTTAAATTTCTTGCAGTTGCTCCATCCAAAACACTTTTTCTGCTCCTGCTACAAAACAATAGCTTTCAGCTCCCTTACTGGAATATCTATTCATTTTCTTACCTGACTTTGGGAATGCATGTAGTTTGGGGACACTGTTGTGGGTTAATGAAAGCATTCTGTAATCTTCTGTCCATCAGCTGTTCAGCCTGAAACATTTTCACATTGCCTGTGATCAAAGGCAGACAAGTGAGGGTTAAATCTGCATTTATCTCTGTTTGCTTCTAATTGTTTACCACACAGTGGCCGAGAGTGCACCATTCTTCACTATGAAATCAAATGGTGACTTTTCATCTGCTTTCTATTTGTTGCAGTTGTTGAATAGTTTTGTTTTAATGCCAAAATTATATGGCTTGAAAACACTTTTCATTCTGTCAAAATAGTTAACATAGGGTTACGATGGGGGATTACAATTCCAATAAGATGTGCTCAGTATTAAGAGAAAAGCACTTGTTCTGAATCTGGAGTTTTCTTTCTCCATGAAAATTATATTGCTATGTAGATTTTCCATTTTTCTAATGTTTAGGTTATTAGGACATTGTGGCCTGCAGTGAAAACTCTGATTGCAATTGAATTTCAGGATTTAACTTCTCATTTGCAATTATTCAAACAGAGGATTTGTTCCTTAAGAAGTTCATGAATGAGTGCCTTCGTGCCCTATAGACATAACATGGTTTTAATAGAAATGCAACAGAAAACTGAAATACTGAGATGCAGAATCATTTCTGGCTAGAGCCTTTCTGACAATTGACATTTGATAAGTGTCAAAAGAAAAGTTTTTCTGCCTGACTTTAAGTGTTACATATGTATGAAAACCTGAGACCTACACAGCACCTCTTGAAAATGTAGCCTCTTGCATTTATATGTGATGCAAGTCTCTTGTCCAGCTTTTAACCTGATTCTTACAGGATAAGACAAGCATATTTTTTATACAAAAGAGTGTGTGTATCTGGATCTCCCTTCCTTCACTGCAGTCATGCAAGGATGTGTAGCAGCCCACATGCTCAACAGGGACACTTTTACCACATAGCTGTTTATGAAGGGGCAGGAACAACAGCAGGAGGAGAGAAGGGATGCATGCTGTGGACAAAGAGATGGAAGGGAAGAAGCTGTGGAAGGTATAGAGGCTACATCTGACCTGGGAGTCAGACAAACAAACGCTACATTCATGCCCTTCCTACACATCACCACATCACATTCCTTACACCAATGTAAGATGTGGGATGCACCAGTCTTCTCTGGCTGTGGTTTCCACATATCATACTCCAAGTGTTCCTGAGTCACAAGGAATGGGATATTCAAATCACAGTACAACGAGCCCCTACAAGCAAGAGAAGGAACTGGACACAATGTGCAATGCAGAAGTTGTAGGCATGTGTACACCACTGTTAGCAAGAGATATCTGATGTGTGCTCTGGGAACAGCAGCAGGAGCTAGAACATCACATCTGCTACCTGAGCTGCTCAATGGAATTCTTCCTAAATTTTTATGCTGCTCTTTCTCTTTTAATTAACTACACTTGTGGCTTGCTGCAAAGGTCAATAACTGACACATAGGAATGAAGTGTTAGTGGAGCTCTCTGCTTGACTTAATTAAATAAAGATTAATTTATCCTATGTGTACAGAATAACTTGCAGGGTTGTGAAGGGCTTTGGTCCTGAGTCAGGTTTTTTTACAGTCTCCTTAGATAACAATTTGTCATGGCCGTTACTGTCACTTTCCCACAGTGCATATTCAGAACATAGAGGAGTTATCTTTTGCTGATAACTCAGCAAAATAATTTGGATAACTTCAGGACCTCTGAAGTTGAGGGTTGAACTTCTATCTGCAATCTTATATTACATGCATACTGAATCATATAAGACCACTGGAAAACCTCTGCACATACCTTTTATCTTCTTTTCCAGGACATACCCTTCAGTTTTGGGGCTTATTTTATTTCACTCTCCAATAGCAACTACATCTTTCAGAGAGTAAAATTTGCTCTTTAACTTCAGACTGTGCAAAAAAACAGGGAAGGAAAAAATGTTATTCACTTTGGAAAAAGAATACTAACAAAAAAATCTCTGAAAAGATTTGTCTTCTTCAGATGTGTGCTGCCTTCTGTGATTAAGAAGAGTTCAGCCAGGGCTGGTTTACATACTACTGCACTAAGACTGGGCTCTGATCTCTGACTTACAAAGAATTGGTTCTGGAAAATTTGTGTAATTGCAGGAAGGGTAAGAAGTTTTGAGGGATTGTCAGGAATGTCTGAAATGTGGGGAGATTGGTTCTGTGAAAAAAAAAGTCTTTATACAAGTAGGTAATATAACATTATCTGCCCATAACTGTGTCTGAAAGGCTTGACTGTCAAAGAGGGGAGAGATTCTGGAAACAGCAGCAGTAAACTAATTTGCACAAAAATTTAGCCTTCAGGTAAATTTGTAATTATTACCTATCAAATTAGAATGGTTTCCTAAAACATGATGAAGAAGCTGCATTACTTAGGTAGATTGTTTAAAGCAACACAAGAAAAACCATCAAAAATAGAAATTGGAATAAAAGAAAGAATAAGAAAATCTTTTTCATTAGAACACACTGCCAATAACCTACCTGTTGTTTCTGATTTCCAAGAGTGATGCTTGGCAATAATAACACCTCTGTTGCTCGGGAAATACAGTTCTTCCTATGCTAATTAATGTGGTGTAAAAAAATTCATTATTGTGTTAACACATGCTCCCTTTGTAATTTACAGTCAAATTTATATTAGATGCTTATATTGGCTTTAGTGGAAATGGTATTTCTTGAGATTCAAGTAATCCAGTCTCAAGAGCCCTAGACATTTCCCACCATGAAGATGGGTTGTCTCTTTAACTTAATTTCTAGGGCTGTCAGGGTGAAAATTTCACAGTTCCTCATTTTCTGGTTTAGATATGAATTAGGGTTATTACATTCACATCAAACGGAAATTATAACTGCTAATCACATTATGTTCAGTGTTGTTTACCCAAGATTACAGCTGTCAAAATAGATATGGCAATATTAGATTTTGAAGAAGCTGTCTCTAACAGTTGTAGAATGCATTAGTAAATGATAAACAGCTCAGGTTTTTACTCCTTTGTTGGGGAAGCCTCTTCTGACACAATTGCAAAATCTCATTAGAAGTCAGCACTGAGCTGTGATTTTCAGATTATGTGCATGGTGCTCACTGCATTTCATATCCTAATGTAATATTTGCCTTCCTGTATTAGTAATGCCACCTCACTCTTTCCGGGTTTTACCAAGTTGGAAAACTCTTGCAGTTAATTGAGGTCAATTATTGCTAAAAAGGAAAAAAGGCTTAGACTCTAATGAGAATCTGTCCAATGTGTGGAGCTGCTTCTGGAACTACACACCTGAGTCCTTTCATTCTGGACTCTTCCAACATTCTCTCTTTAGAAAGAAGCCAGTGCCTGATCTAATGGGACTAAAAGCCTAAGTATCCTACTGGTACTGGCAAGACATCATTTTGAATAAAGTATTTTGCAGCGTGAGCGAACAAAATCAATCTTCACTATATAAAGTACATCCTTTGTCTTCTCAACTGCACAGTCAGTGTTCAAATGAGAGTGTACAATTTATGTTCTTAATCAATATGTACCTCGGTTCTTTGAAACAGGTTTGAGATGAAAGAGCTCACTACAGCTAACAACCACAGAATAGTTGTTACCGGTGTGGCATCATTCTATCATAGTCCTTTCAAAGGCTGCATAAGGAAGGTTAAGGAGGAGGGAGTAAGGAGTAAGGGAGGAGTAAGGAGGAGGAAGGCAAAAAAAAAAACAAAAACAAAAAAACCAAAATAAACAAAGAAGCTGCAGACAACTCCATAAAATCCACTTGGCCAAAATGTCAAAGAAACCAGTGGAAGGTGAGCAGTGGGTCAAAACTCATCTGCTGCAGAACTCAGCACAAAGCACCACTGGTTGGGCTTCCCATGCTATGTGGCTGCCAGGAAAGATAATGATCAAATCAGTTAGGGAGAAACTCGTGTCCTTCAACCTAGAGATGGGAGAGCTGTTTTCTTGCTTATTTTCATATATGAGTGAAGATTTTTTTTTTTGAGAATGTTATTCGAGTTTTAGGGACATGGTTTGGATTTTGAGAAAGGCACTGGCTTTATTTAAGATTAATGGGAATTTAGAAATTAAAGAAACCTTTAAATTTAGGGAATGGTATCATCAAGAAAGATTTTTAGACAGGTTTGTTTTTTTTTTTCAAAACTTCCAAGATATTTCCAGGATTTGTTAATTACCAGAGAATTTTTGAGTAGTACCAACTGCATTACTGATGTGCCCTCTCTTCAATGATAAACCTATGACTGTGTGCATCATCAGCATTGGCATTTGGGATTCTGCAAGCTGTGCCCACACTGCTTAATCTTGCATAATTGCATATTGGGCATCTGCAGACAATTTACCATTGATAAATAATGGTCAGTAAGCAGAGAGTGTTCTACAAAGAAAGCAAAATATAAGGTTCAATATTTGTAACTGGAAGGACAAGTGAAGATGAGAGATTATTTCAGATTCAGATACAGTAAAAGGTGGAAAGTTGTAACCAGAGTAGTGAGTGATACAAAGGTTTCAACACTGAGAAATGCTCATCCCTGTCCTGGGGAGACAGTGCAAAGTGCTTTCTGTCCCCATCTAGAAAAGTATCTTCAAAAGGCTGGCAAACTCTGTGCCGGGCTTCTTTCCTCAAAGAGGTGAGTTCCTCTAGATGCTGTGATCTCTTGCCAGCCCTCACCCTGCCTTGTAGCCAGACCTGGAGACAAAAGCACTCTTGAAAACAAGAAACTTCTGATAACCTCATGGCCACCGTGGTGCTGTCATAAAGTGTGGGCCTGAGGGTCTTCCCCTAGTAGGACACAAGTGCCACAGATAAAACTTGGCAACTTGTCTTTAGGGCACACCTCCTCTTCCAGCCAAGGCAAATGTTGGTTCAGTGCTCCTAGCCTCTAATCTGACTTCCAAGAAACATGTCACTGTGTTCTTTTCTTCTGTCAATGATTTGTTTGCAAACAGAACAAGCCTGGGCACTGGCCCGGTCTCAGCATATGGAGTTTTTCTAACAATTCTGCAACAACTCCCTATCCTGGGTTTTGAACAGAAAGGAGTGGTTTCTGGGCATTTTTTGGTTTACCATAGAGGACCTTTTAATTACCATATATAAACCCTGTTGTTGTACCTCTTGGGTTAAATACATATGAAAATCAGCTGCTGTCCAGCACCCTGACGTGTGAAGTTCCCTCTGGCTTTCAACATCCAGAGTTCAAAGCCAGGGAGGGTATCACTGTGACTTCTGAAGGACTCACAGCCAGACGTGGTGACAGTGGCACCCTCTGTGTCATTCCTCTGCTTGAAGCAAGCCGTGTTGCAGCTTATTTGGGAAAGATGTGGACTTGTTTGTCCTCGGACAGTGTGACTCAGGCCCGTCAGAAAAGTTCTTTTCCTTGTGTAAATTTATCTAATATTGAGTGTTCTCTGCTCATCATGTCTTTTTGTTTAGAATGTGATTTTTAGAGGTAGTAGTCCATCAGCTGAGTATCTGCTAACAAGCAGCACAAGTCAGACCTTAATTTTTTCCTGAGGTTGAGTGCACTGGGTAAGGGATCTCTAATTGATGGCTACTGGTTGAAATACAGACTCTCCCTATTCCTTGCGGATAAAAGCTGGGTGCAGTTTTATCTGGAGCTCTCCTTTATTACCAGCTCTGACTACTCAGCTGAAGATACCTAAAGAGCTTCCTTTTCTGCATGGTCACAGGGGGGATGACGCCCACATTTTAGACTTGGCTACCTGCTGGGCAGCAGAGTTGTAGTAGAAAGATCACAGGTCTGCAGATGCTGACATGCACAGGCAGCTTATCTCTCAAACTGTGCATGTCAAAGCAGTTGTTATTTGGTGAGAAAAGTCATGCTTTGCTCTTATCTGTTAGTCTCTCAAGAAAGCTATCTGATAACAAGCTAAATTGAGAAGAGTCTGCACTCTGCTGTTATTAAGATTCCTCTTTTAGAGACCACCAGTAGAAAATAAAGAAGAAATGACGCTTAAAAAGCAGAAGAGATTTCACAAGCAAACACTCTTCCTGGAGCCTGCAAATTAATCAGTAAAAGGATGATTTTGTTCCAAGCATTGATAAGTTGCCATTATAATTCTAAGAGCATTTCAACAGCCTTTCACCAGTTGTACCTCTGAAAGTCTTGTGACTTGTTCATTGGAAAAACTGCACCGCGTGTGCGGCTGCTCTGCTTTTACAAGATAACGAGGCATCAAAAGATGCCAGGCACGGCGCCAGATAACGGCGCCATTAGAGCAGGACGGCCACAGCACCTCTGCCTGAACAACGCCTCTGCTTGTTCTAAAAGCATCAAATGCTCACAGCAAATGCTGAGGGATCTGCCTCGTGTGAGGGGTGTCTCTGCTGAAAGCATGACCTCGAGCTGGGATGTGTGACCCCAGGGTTAGAAGGAGCCATTAACCAACTCTCGTGGTGAATTAGAAAATGTCTAATATGGGTGAAAAATAGGTGTTCAGATTATTAACAGTGTGATTGTAAACAGAAGACAATAAGAGGGCATTTTCTACTACTTCAGTGTTATGTTAAACTTGCAGTTCCCATTTTCCTTGTTTTTAGAATAAATGCAGATACCTCAGCCTGCTTCCACCTGAGTAGTACTTTCTGGCTTCTGCAGTCAGCTATCTTTATTCTGAAAATCGTTTTAATTCCTTATTGTCTTCTTCTTTTTCAATTCCAAGTAAATATTTGAGTGAATTTATATGCCATTGTTCAATATTGGAAACAATTAGTTACATCTATTAACTCAGAGGAAGATAATGTCATTTCCCCTGTTTGTGGAAGCTGCAAAGAGTATTCCAAGTTCAGCTTATCTTGGGACACTTTGAAGACCAGGTAAATCTAAACTTTTGTGACATGGAAGAACTGAGGATGCAAATAATGGTTTGCCTGCGAAGGGGATGGATGAGTAATGAAGCCTGCAGCCACCCCCCTCAGGCAGCACTGATTAAAACCCTCAAAACAACCCCTCAACGAGATAATAAAACTCACATGACAGAAATGAGATTTCCTTTTCAGAGAAAGAAACTCTAAAAGATCTTAAAGATCTCCTCATTGTTTTTTTCTTCCTGCTTTGCAGTACTTTGCTTTAGTCCCACTCCATGTTACACAGCTGAACAGAAGTACGGTATGTCTATAAAAAATGAATTTATTAAGTCAGTGGTTTCATCTTACTTATCTCTGGAAATGTGTGTATAGCTGTCCCTGAACACAGTGATATATTCATAGAGTACAAGAATAAAGTTACACTTGAGAGACAAAATTGATTTCAAGTTCAGTGGCTGGTGCTGGCACCTGGCCGCCTGCCTGGGAGAGTTTGCTGCTGTGCTTGCAGGGTGTTAGTGTAGGTGATATTACCGACATGGAATTGGGCTACTCGGATTATCTCGGTGTGAAAATTTTAAATTGGTATAACTGAGAAACATAATGCGGTAGACGATGGCTTTTGCATTTATTTTAAAGCTTTAATTTTAGGTTTATGAGCTCTTCACAGAGCTGAGTGGTTTTTTAAGATCAATTTTCTGGGTCTGCAATTTTAAACTCTGCTTTAAATTCTGCTTCTGAGCAAAAGGAATTGCATGGTCCCTGCTTAGCCCAAGTAGATCAAACCTGTTGGGTCACCTAATGAGTGGATGGATGTTGCCCTGAGTGCAGATGATAGGATCTAGTGTCCCACTGAAGGCATCACCACTTCTGTTTAAAGAAAGAATATGCCATGGCCACAGCCATTCCCTAACTCCCATGAGATGTGCTTTATAAGACATGTAAGCCTTTGTGCACCTCCTTGGGTGGTGGGGAGGAAAAATATTCTTGCCCAGACCCACTGGCCACCCTTGGGGAGTGTGGAGAGGGAGTTCCTTTCTGCCCCTGGGAAGCCTTGCAGTCCTGGGCATTCTCCTCCCAGCTTCAGCATCGGGTGAGTTCATCTTCCTTCCTCAGCCAGCCAGGGGTGTGCTATTCCCACATCCTGGAGGCATGAGGGGCTACAAAGAACTTGCTTCATGCCACGGCATTCCCTGAAGGAATAAAAAAAAAGGTTGTATGTTGCAATTGCTCATTCACCAAGCATGTGTTTGCCTGTCTCTCGATTATGCAGGCAAACAATACAGATCAAAGAAATCAGAATTACAGCTCAACAATAGCTCTGATGCTAATGACACTGGGATGCAAACTGAAAGTAAGATTGATTTCACTGGAATCTTAACTGCAAGGTAATGCAGTTACCTTGCATTAGGAGCCAATGTGCTCCAGAGGGGAGCACAAGGATGTCAGTGGGAAGCTGACCACCCAAACAATCGAAGTAGGTCCATTTTTTAGGGGGAGTATCCCAGCTTTGAAATATGAGGGAGCTGAAGACTCAAGTTGATTGCATATGCTAATGCTGGTGTGTGTGTTAAGCTTTCCTGCTCAGGTTTTGGACCAGGCATGAGGTGGCTTCTTTGGAAGATTGTGCCCTCCTTGGGGTGCATCAGAAGCAGGCAAGCCAGCTCACACTCCTGGGCAATGCATCTCACGAGGGTTACCCTCACTGGTTCAGAGAGGTCCAGCTGGACCAGTAACGATATCACAATGACTTACTAAATTTAATCTCTATTGAAAAGTCAAGGCAAAACCTCTTCCCCTTCACCTCCACAACATCCCATCGAATGGAGAGGATCAGACTGATGCTAAAGAGGAATTCGCAATAAAAAGGGTAAACATTAAACACTTGAAGTTCTTGCAAAGGATAACAATGCATCTCAACCAGCCTAAAAGCTGAGTTTGTGTGTATGTATGTGTTTCAAGATAAAACTACATTAAAAATCAGTGTAGAAGAATGTAAACACTACACAAACTTTAAACAAGAGCCCGAGCAGCAGAATGAGAAACCAACAGTGGCTCTGGAGATACCTGGAATACAAAACCAACCCAAGCTTGTTTTCATGCAGCTGCCTTTTATATGAAAAAGAATGAAATGGCAACTCTATGTTTTGGTGTTGAGCAAATCCTGCAAAGGATTTATAGTATTTAATTCATCATTTTCTGTAAGCCGAGGATATCACCTTAAAAGAAATGAACCTTGGCGGAGGCAGGGATACAGCATGGCAATAGCTGTAGCTATTCCCAAGTTATGTCAGGATTGAATTCAGTTTAAACTCAGGTGTGGGAGGACCAAGTAGACTGTGCACAGGAGCTTGGGGCCAGCCTTTTGTGTTGGAAGATGCAGATGCTGGGCTTGGAGCACAACTGTGTAATCAGAGACAGGATGAGGAAGCAGCTCCATGAATAGCTGGTGCTGGGGAGAGGTGGGGCTTAACTCTCTTGCTCATGTATGTAAAGGAAGAGGTGATTTCTAATTGTGAAATTCCCATGAAAATCGTATTTCTGAGCAGTGTTTCATAACATCATGTGTGCATAGGGAAGCTAATGTACAAACGCTGGATCCGCATTCACTATCACAGCTTGACTGTTTTTATAATATCACTTAAATGCCAGTACTTGCTGTGCTTTCTAAATGTTGATCCAATTCATGAGAGCTTTAAAGAAAGTGTGTGGGTGGCTGATCAGCATGGTTCTTTATCTGTTTTATATGAAACGATGCTGTCATTTACCAAACAAAAAAGTAACAATCATTCATATTTCTGCTTAGTTGTTTGGTTTTTTTTAAAGACAGATGTGTGAGTTGAGATGTCAAAGTCTGTAGGTTGTCTAGGATGTTCCTGCTTACTGTGATTGATTTCAAACCATCCTACACTCATGCTAAGAGAAAATTATGGAAATCTAAATTTCTTCATTGATTTGCTTATAAAGTAAATTATGGGTTCAGACCCATAAAAACTCCAGGTTTTAGTAGACAGGATTCTGTACCACAAAATGTTTTAAATACCAGAATGCTCCAGTGTCTCAGTGGCTGACGATACAGGCTTCCATGCAGTAGTGTACTTAACTATATACTTCAGGTTAAGCCTGTGAGTTATCCACAGCCTATCCTAATTACCACTCCTTAAGCATCTGAATGGTCATAGGAACTCAGTTAACCTTCTTTTCCATTTTTCCTAATAGTAGTCTCTAATTAGATTTGGTGCTGCTCAGAATTTTTTTTTCCTCACTGCACTTTGAGAGAAAATACCAACCTGTCCCTGAGAAATTCCTGATTTAGGGACAAAAGGCTGGAGTAAGAAGTACTGCTGGGGTGGGGTGCTGCTGCTGGGGTGACAATTGTCAGAGCCACATCTCATCAGAGACACAGCCAATGTTCTTCACCAGCGAAAGACAGATTCTTCTCATATCACCCTCAATTCTGCTATTTCTGATCACTGCTATGATGTCTCAGCTAAGGGAGCAAACTGCACAGCCAGGACCAGGAGGCAGAGCTCATCCAGTCTCATACCCACTGTGTTTTGAGTAGGAACTGTCTCTGCACCCTCCAAGAGCTCCAACAGAGCAACATAGATAACGGAGGTATGTTTGAAAAATGAACACTGAGAAGCCAGGTTGACAGAGAAAAATGCCACAGCCTTTACTGTGTCTGTCAGACTGCTGTACTTGTGAAAGTGATGACAAACCTTCCTGATGTTTGATGCCAAATTAATTTAAAAGGCGTTGTGACTTAGTGTCAGCTCAAATCTCTGATCCTGGCACCAGTGCCAAATTTGGCAGTAGATCACCATCATCACGGTAGTGTGGCTTCTAAACTAAAGTGTCTCTTTCATTGCCTGCAATAAGATTTCAATTGCACTCAGAAAAGAAACTGAGATCAGCTCTAATGTATCCTCTTCAAGAAGGAGGGCTCTGAGTTAAATCAAGGGTACACTTATTTACTTACATTTTCCATGCCGTTTTTAAGCAGTCTGTCCTGTGGGTGCACCAGCTACAGAAACTCCAAGACTGTAACTCCTCAGTGTATGAGAAATCTGAACAGGCAGCTGTGTATGATAAAACATCATAAAGGAGCACTATGTAATGTCATATCCTCTAGGAATATAGACAATAGCATAGAACAGAATATAAAACTGGTTGTAATCAACTAGTAATTTTCTCTTAGTTAGAACTTCTTTTTGATTGCTATGTGTATGACAACCTGCAAACTCTGCTAAGCACAGGTTGAAAATACAGTAGAGTAATTGATCAGCATGTGAAATAAAACGAGACTTTCCAATTGCCCATAGTTTCATAGCTCCCAGCTGCATTTGGAAGTACTTAAAAAAAAAGTCCTGGGGTCTACCATCTGTGATGTCTACACAGAATAGTATCTAGATCTACTTGCAAGTTACCAAAAGAGGGAAAAGTGGATTTCAGCATCACTTGACTTGTTCTAATTTTTCTGTAAGTATCTTTGCTCACAGAAGTATACAATGAAATTGTATTCACATTGAAAACTGTAAATATCTCCTCAGTTACCTAGTTGAACCATGGTGGTTCTGCCTGGTCAATATCATCTTTCTTCTTAATCATCCTGGTTGCCCAGGTCTATGTGTAACCAGGGAGGTTTTGCACAAACAGTAGCAAATTAATGAGAATTGTGAGTGTTTATTGTCAAGCATCCTCTTTTAGTTTATGACAAAGAGAGCAAGAAATGAGTTTATGTAATGGAGGACAATTGTTGTCATAAAAAAGCCTGTGCATTTCCAATAACTTATTGCCTGGTAGACCTGCAGACAGAGATTCCCAGAGGCTGAAATTCTGATTTTGCGCTATACAGAAAGGCTGGATGCCTCTTTACATTGCCTAATCTCCCGAATTATGCCTAATCAGGCATTAGCTTTTGATATCAATTTACCCTTATGTAAAGCTTTATGGCCTTCTTAATGTGTGACAAAGAGAAGGATCTTTGTTCATAACCAGACCTGATGTCCAGTTTTAGCTTATGCTAAAAAAATCAGCTTGCTCCACTCCTTCCATTCCTGCTTATTCTCACTTAGAGAAATAGAAAGCAAATCCCTTTTTTACAGAGAGAGGCAAATCAGAGGAGCTTTCTGGAAAGGATTCTCTGAAGCAGGCAGGTCCTTACCACAAGACTGGAGAATTACCAGACAGCTGACTTCTGCCAGGAGTGCTTTTAACTCCCTGACCCTCTTACCTTGTTGAGACTAAACCCTGTAGGGCACCTCAGGACTACGTAGTGTCTAAGATGCCGATTTTGTCTGTTTGTCATGACTTGGGATCTGATATTGTAGTAGAACAGCAGTTTTGTTACTGCTTTAAGCATGTGCGTGCAACTAAACCTCTTCTTCTGTTGCTGTGTTTTTTAACTTTGTGAGATTGCTAAGGAAACTGTTTCTTTTTATCTGAAACAAAGCAGTGGCTTGATTGTTCAGACATGAGCAGCAAGGCTAGGTGCCACGAATTGATTTTTTTTAAGGTCCCTGTCTGTAATTTGAATTCCTTCAGCCAAGAAACATGCTATTCATTTTTTGAAACCCAAATTAATTCTGCTTTTAAAGAAGTTCTCTTTTTGCCTCATTACTTGTTGAATTATTTTTTGTAAATTTTTAGAAACTGAAAGATGGTTTTGGTGCAGGTGCTAGATGTACAGACTTTAAAGTAGCATTAATTTTTATGGAAGACTTCTTTACAGCATTGGGTAGATTGAAAATCTTATTATGGATATGGATTGCTCCTAATAGTGTGTGTGTGTGTGTATATATATATATTATATAGATGCATATTACAAAATTTATTTAGACTAAAGTTTGCTTCAGAACACTGGAAATCCAGATAGATATACCTTCAGATTACTTTTTAGTGTAGACCTGGTCTCATTACATTGTTTTGATTAATACAGAATCTGGAAGGACACCACTTCCATTAGCCTGTTTCCTAGAAATAAGGCTAAACCTGCCAAATTATATGAGAATGTGATTTTTTCATATTATGTAACTATTATGCACAATTTCCTAGGAGTACCTCTTACAAAATCTTTTCCCATAATAGCGCAAATACCACTGAAGCAAGTCTTACTTTTAACCCTCTGCTCAAAATGGTGTAAATTGGGCAGTCATACGCAAGATCTGAATAGAGGTCTGTTGAGTTTAAAAGCTGGGTTATTCATGCTCTAATTGCTCCTAGAACACGTTTGTCAGGGAGGTCTGTGGAGAGAGGTACTCAGGTGGTGATGCACTCCAACACATTGGCAGTCCTAGAGCACCTGCGGATTTTACCTTTATCAGGTGGATTTGTTTTAGTTTCTTCTTAGAGAAGGATAAACGTGATGGAATGGGGCTCATCTCCTGCTGCCAGAGAGGGTCAAGAAAACCCTTAAACATGAGGCTCAAGACTCAGGACAATTCCTGCTGGCTGATGTCCTGGTCTGTGTTCTTTATGTTGAACTTTTTCCCGCAATAGGATCTGCTCTGAACCACAGTGCATTAATCAGGATGAGTCATGCTGGCTCATACCTGCCCTCAGCTGTCACAAAGTGAAATGATATTAAACCTCTCGGATATCATCTGGTAATTGCTGATCTGCTTGAGGTTGCAGGAGTGTTCACATTGCTGCCAATCTAGACCAAGCTCTCTAAAGCACTGAGAGCCTTTGCTCCAGGCACTGGTTTCACCTTGCCCAACCACCTGGTTTTTGCTGTGGCTTGGGGTCAGCTATCACACATTTTGAGGGGTTCTCTCAACATCCTTCTTGATTTTTCAGTGGTTTTTGTACAGGTCCAAAGTCCTTCCGTTTATGTTCATTGTTCTAGGGACTATGAGCACTACTTGTGCTTTGGTGACATCTTCTGGATAAGGTTGCCACTGGAAGGACTAATTAATGCATCTCTCAACTTCTAGCCTTCTCTGTGCTTGTTTCTGATCTCTTTTGGGAAAAAAGCTCACGGGTGCCTGGTTCCAGTGATTAGCACCCTGTCTGAAATTTAGTAATGGGTTTGAGACTCCAAAGTGAAAGATGAAAATGGATCAGATTAAAAGCGAACAGAAACTGCCTACATGGTGTTTCATACGCAGGTGCAATAGGAACTTCTGTCTTGCACTTGGATAAAAGATTTCTTTAACTTGACCTAGCATCTTCTAATCTTCCTCTTAGGACAGATCTGTATTTTTCTTCCTGTTTGCTGGACTAATCAGAGAGGCTTTTCCTGGCCAGAACAAAGACACACAAAGCCAGGTTTCCTGCTTTTAGAAGCAGATGTCTACAGGAGAGGATAAGGTTTTTTATTTTCCTGACAAGACTGACTCTTTGGGTGAATATTTTTATTCTAATCCTTTAAATTTAAGTGTAATGAGGTAGAATAGTATTGTCTTTTGTCTGTGGATTTGATTTTAACTTTTCCACTGCTCTCCTTGCTACCCTGGAAAGCTGCATATGACTCCAGATATGAATTTATCCCTGCTTTTACCTACCTCATAACCTTCTTTGAGAGAGTGTGATAATACTGTTTCAGTGTACTAGATATCGTTGCTGGACTGCTTCAAAACACCACTAAGCTGTTTCAAAACAGATCTAAGCACTAACCTCAAAATTTTCTCCTATCATGGGTTATGGGAAAGCTTTCATTTTTATGAGGGTCAAATTGGAAAAACTTTGAAGTAATTTTTAAAAACCTCTAGCCCAAATATTGATCCTATAATTTGTCAGTCCCTAAATATGTTTTGAAAACTTACTCACCCAAACTTTGATGGAACAGCGTTTCCCCTTTTACTGCTATTCCCCCAGCATTCCCATGTGCCCACTGTGCACTCTTTCCCAGGCAATCCATTTTCCACTGGGGGCCTTCTGGGGTAGTTGTGCCTCCAAAACATTTTGTTACCATCCATGCAGCACTCAGAGAAGATGCATCCACCGAACAGCACTCTGCAAGGTTAAAATAGAATTCAGGCAAGAAAAACATCTCTGTTGTTGCTCACAAGCCAGCGGTGAGTAAGCTTAGATCTGACTCCACAGTTCATTAACCTGCTGTGCAGCACACGCTGCCCTTTTGTGGGAAAGGAAAGGTGGATCAAGGCTGGGCACTTGCATATTTAGTGCTGCAAGTGAGGCTGGGCACTGGTAATGAAACATGGAGCTTAGCACAAATCCACAATGACATCACCTGGGGGAAAGGTGTCCACACCAAAGCACCTCTAATCTTCATCAGTGTGGGAGGGAGATGTAACAGTCTGCTGGCACAAGAAAGGCAATTAATTTCGATTTTTGTCAAAGGAGTTGCTGAAACCAAGTTTCCAATACTGCCTGTCAGAAAAGCTTAGGGTATGTAGTGGTTTCATAGGGCTTTAAAGGTAGGAGTTTTATCAAATTTTTAAAGATTTATCATTGTTTCTGTTTGCTGTTAAAGTAGAACATGTTTGCAGACAAGGTTCAGGGGTACAGGGAGACAGCCACTAGGTCTTAATATTTTCCTTCCCCCACAATGATTCATTTACAGTGCAAAGAAGGATGCTTCAGTCTAGATCATGCTGAGCAACTCTCTAAATAAGTCAAAACTGCATTTCCTTCCCACCAGTGCCACTGATGAGCACAACCGAAGTGGTGAGAGCAACCTGGCTGAGACTGGACAAAGGTTGGTGTCAGGGCTGAAGATGTTCAAGCCACAAGAACCTCTTCACATTTTATACTACCTGGAGAGCTGCTGAACAACTGGAATGGTTTCACAAACTTGTGAGCCAGCTGCAGCACTGAAGAGAGAAGTTACTGCCCTCCTCCAAGCAGTGGTTGTTACAGGTCTCGTACAGATGCCACAGACCTTTGGACACACGGTCCAACTTTTGCATCCTGGTCAGAATGAAATTTAGCAAGTCCTGTCACTCTCAGGGAGAGAAAGTATGACACCCAGAAGTTTAGAAGTCCTTCTGTTAGAAGTCTTCTACCTTGATAGGTTTCTGGTCGAAGAATTTAATGATTTTCTTTCAGGAAGATGGATGGCTGCTCTCCAGGTGGCTCAGCACCACTTCCTTTCTACTCTCTTTTCTGAAGCCTGATAGTGACATTTCAAATCTAATCATAATTTAAAATCCTAGTAGGAACCAATTTCATATCTAATCTAAATCGAGTGAAATAAATAGGTTTACGCCACAGGTGAATTTGCCCTGATCTACTTCCTGCTTTTCAGAAGTCAAAAAAAGTCCCAGAAGTTTTGAAGTAGAATTTAAAGAATTACACTGTGCTTCTGATGTGAGATGTCATCAGTCAGAGATTGACAGCTGTCCTATTTTTTTTGGAACAGAGGTGGCGCTGCCTGGGAACTCTATGGCAACTTTCCACTGGTCTTGTTCTGTATTTCTTTAGCACTGTCACAGTTCCACCCAGAAGCTCTCTATTGCTCTTGTTTCTGGAAGGTTGGAATTACTGATACCTGTTTTCTTCATCCCTGTCCTCACGAAAAGTGGCTGTGAGCATTAGGTTAAGCAGACAACCTGCTTGTAGGACACACTGTGGTGCTTCCTAACACTTTAATAGCTTATTGAAACTCCAAGGCCCACACTGATAAGAAGCACACTGGGTTAGGGCCTTTGTTCTCAGTTTTTCAACTCATGTGGTTCAGTCCTCTGTAAGATAAAGTGCAAAGAACTTGCATTGGAGAAACTCAAGAACTTTGGAAGTGCTGTCCTTAAAATAAAAAAAGTCTATTAGATATAAGCATATAGATAACAAATACAGAATGATCAAAGATCAAATTGGAATGTGCTTTTTGTATAAGTACTCAAGCATCTTTATATTTTCTGCCAGGAATCTCTAAATCATGTCCCAAGTGGTTGCTTTGTTGGTTTGGTTTTTTTTAAATTAGACATTTTTGTGCCCACATAATTACTTATATATGTGCACATATACATGCACTTAGGTTACATATTTATACATAATATATTGCAATTATAAATGTATTATCTATGCCAGATTTTTTATTCTTATTTGCAGTGGACTTTTTGAAATGCTGATATTTGGCAATTCAGACATTTCAGTTTTTGGTGTCATGCATGGAAAAATGAAATAGTTGGCTATTTCTGATTTTGTTTGGACTGGAAATTAGGTTTAAAATTATACCACCTCACAAATTCTGTGCTGTCCCAAACATTATTTCAGCAGCGGTGTGTTTTTAACTGAAGCTCTTGAGAATATTTGCCAACTTAAAGGTGTTGTTACAATGGTGCCCCATGTAAAACTCTGTTAAATGAGCAATTCATGATACTTAAATTGAATGCATCAGACAAGTCCTGCAGTTAGTAGCAATTAATTTCTCATGTTTTGATGTTGTCACCCTGTTCTTTTAAAAGTTTTAAAGTTCTTTTAAAATTCTTCTAAGCTTTCTAATGTTTGCATTTTTTGTAATGGAGTTTCTCACGCACTGTTCATGTAAATAAAGATTGTTTTCATTCTTTTATGGAGGAGGACAGAATTGGTAGACTACTAATCTAACCAGTGTGGTTGGAAAGGTAGTAATTTCATCCTCCAATCCATAGTCACCTTTAGAAATCTTTAAATACGAGGTCTCAAAATAAACCTCACTCTTTTCTACCTTCTCAATTCCATGTGTTTGTATCTTTCATTTCATGTTGGACAGTGACATGATGTGTCAATTTTAACATTCATAAGCTTAAGCGCTGGTAAATTTTGAGGTCTCCAGAGCCTGGGTGCTTTGTGTCAAACAAATTGTTCTCTAAGAATGGCATCATTGTGTGATTGAAAGGGGAAATCATCAGTTTAGCCTCCATGTTTTGCTGAGATTTGCATTTCAATGACACTGAGGCAAGAGAGCAGATTTTTAATTAATGGATTTCAGATGCCTTCTTGATCATGATTATGGGGGCTAGATGGGGGACTTAGACCTGTCAAGACTCTTACCAGTTCAGAGATCTTCTCTCCTCTGCTTTAAAAATGTGGATGCTGCCCAGATACTGTGTGTAGTACGTGGAAAAATTTAAGAGTTCCTGATGGAGAGCCTCATGTTCTCACCTCAGATCTCACCATCAGGCCTGGAATCAGCACCTTCCTCTTGCAAATTCCTCCCTTCTGTGCTTATCTCATGGTCCCGCTGTGGCTTATCTTATGGCAAGCTCTTTCTGTGGCTTTGGTGGTGCTTTGAGACAGGCAGCGTGGGCTACTGCAACCCCAGTAGGGTTAGTCAAGTGGTGCCTGGAAAAGAGAAATGTCAGTCATGAATGTGTAGAGCAAACAGATTATATTTTGTCAGTAGCTTACAGGGTGAAGGCTTAGGCACTTCACGTGAACTTGTTTGTATTCGTGTTCGATACTATTTTTTTTTTCCTTTTATCATCTTCTGCCCTGGCAGTAAAAAAAAAATTATTGCCAAATAATATACAAATGTCAACGCTATCATAATGCCTTCTACAGTTATGTAGGAATTGCTCTTTGTAGTGTCAGCCATCCTTAGTGTGTGAAATATTTTATGAATACCTGAAATGAAATGGGCTGAGTGTCTGCCAGGATATAGACACCTTCATTGCTCGGAATTTAAATGATATGTCAGGGGAAAGAACAAGATTAAAGCTTCATGCATATTTTAAAAGAGAAATTTGGGTACTATTGCACAAATGTTGAATTTATTTCCTTTTTTTTCTTTTTTCTTTTTTTTTTTTTTTTTTGAGAGAAAGCACTATGTTTGCCCCCATGGGAGGAACAACTTTCTGTCCTTCACCATCCTTCTTCATCCCCTGCCTCATCAGAGGGGTCAAAAATTGAGTGAGGGAGAAACGGTGTTCACTATACAAATGTGTATGAGCTGTGCCTACTCCTCAGAAGCTGCTTCTCTTCCCTTCCTCCCACTCCCTCCTGAAAAAAACCAAAAGGCAGGCTGTTGCCAGAGCCAGGTACGGTGTCTCCCAGAGCCCAGTGGTGGTGTGGATGGAGTGATGGGGACTTGGGCTCTGTCCTTCAGCCCAGGGGTGGGCAGGATGGCTGGGACACTGGGGAATAGGGCAGCGTGAGGAGAAGCTGCACAAGCCATAGGTGGGATGTTCAGCTCCTGCCCTCTCCAAGGTCTCCCGAGGCTGGTGTGGCTTTCTTTCCAAATATTTGTCTGTAGAAGTGTAATGCAGGAGAGATTGAACCCTCCCAGGAACAATCAGTGACCACCATCATTTGTTTTGCTGCGCACCTGGCTTTGAAAGTACGGGTTTATAAATAGCCTGCTGCAATTAAATGTGGATTTTTTTCGACAGCACTGCTAAACAACAGCAGTCCCTGGACATGCTTGCAGAAAACAGGTTGTGGTGTGTGGTGGGAATGGATGGTGGTTGGAGTCAAACATCTCTAGAAGCTACTGCACCTCCTCATGGAGCACTGAGATGGGACCATTCTCCTATATATGATTTAGTGAAATATGTTAACTTCTTGTGTTGCCCATCTTCAGCCAAAAGAAATTCCCAGCCTGAAGTGCTGATTTGCTGTCACCATGAAAAAGCTTTAGCTGTGTATCCCCTCTCTGCACCAGACACCAGCAGGGGCCTGGGAGCTGCATGGGGCACACCAGCCTGCCCAGCTGCACCCCACTCTGCTGCCAGGATAAAAAAGTTTCCAGCTGTTGTTATGGAGATAAATAAAGACAAAAGACTGGGTTTAAACACTTTTTTTCTTGTCTTTGCAAGAGAAACAGAATAGTGGGTGGGGGAACCAAATTTCTTCCTACATTAATGAAGTAACTGATGTGCCCATTGCTAGGGTAAATGTTGTTGGTGATTTAACAGTGACTGGTGATAAATCCCTAATAAAGAGAAATGTTCAGCCAAGATAAAAGGTGATCCCAACTGATCCTCATTGAAATGGCAAGATTTCATTCCCTTTCCTGAAAGGAAATTCTTCCAAATTGGACAAAGTGACAACAAAGTGGAACAAGCTCTCTGGCAAGGAGATATTATCAAATAAAATTCAATTGAAAAATCACAGAAAATTTGCAAATGGACCAACTACAACCAAATGTACTGAGACGAAATGAGGTGCAGTGAAAAGGACCGAAATTTGCCAAAATTATTCCCAAAAAAATTCCAAAATCAGGGAAGAAAGGAGACAGGAGAAGGAATTGAAGAAATGAAATTCTAAAAACAAAAAAGAGAAAATTAAGACTAAGTGAAAACAATAAAAGTCACCGGGATGATCCAATCCCTCTTTTTCTTCCTGCAAAGTCGAGGCCTCTGAACAGTTTTACTGGGTACTCAGAGAAAATTGCCAGGCAGAAAGGAAGCTACACGCACACACATTCAGCCTTAGTCTGGGGTTTTCCAAACATCAGACATACAATATCCAGGTTTTTAATTTTCAAGGTTCTTCTTGAAATTGGGTGTTTTGGGGTTTTCTTCCCTTTGTTTAATCTCCCTTCCTGTCCTGAAGTGTGCTCATTTGCAGGTGACAACTTCCTGAACGACACAGGACATCTCAAGAAGGTCCCTTGTGCTTCAAAGCTCTCCATGAGCCATACTGAGGCACCCAGGCATGAGCAATTCTGACATGCACTGAACCAGCAATACCTGTGTTGGTGATGTGTTTGATGAAATGTCTGTAGGCTTCTCCCTTTCTCCTTTTGGTGAAAGAATAGGATCTGCTTGTTAGAAATGTACTGCCTGCATCTTGAATGAGGACTCTGTACTGCCCAGGATTGTCTTGGCATGACTGGACAGCCTTTATTCCTCAGGTGAATTTGCTTTATTTCCTCTTGAATCCAATCCAGTATTTTACTAGTAGTACTGTTGAACATTTTTCTCCAGTCTAATTTTGTTTCTTTTGCTTTAAAAAAACTTTGTAGTAGTGATTGAAAGAGCAGTACCACCAGCTCATAAAGATCTTGTTATTTACAGATGCTTACAGGTTAACAAATTGACATGAGTCTTCAAGACTTCATAGTCATTTCTCCAGGTTCTGTTTTGCAATAACTTGATAGTTCACTTACCGAGGAAGTTTTCTTCTTCCTGGTCAGTATTGACACCATTTTAACAAGCAGTGGTAGAAGTGTGGTCTGCAGTGAGGATAGACTCCTTCCTGTGCAGCACAGTGAAGAGTGCCATGCTGAATGCTGAACTGAAAGCATTCAAAAATAAAAATCTCCATTTTGAAGATGCAGTTCATGGCTAGATTGGCCAATAAAAGGATCTCCTCAAGGCTATCCCTCTGTGAAGGGACACTTCAGCCAGAGACACTTGGATGTTTCTAAAATGAGTGTCACCTTTTCCCTCTGCATATGGTAAATGCAAAGGGTTGTGCTGTTGAGTCTGCCTTGGGAGAAGGCCAGACATATTTTTCATTAGCTAGCAAAATGTCAAGTGGTGGGAAGAGTGATTGATAGGACAAGGAAAAGGTGCATGAGAGCAAAATGCACAGGGATTTAAGTCAGGATTGGTTTCAAACCTCGCTTTCAGTTTGTCTGTGCCAAGCATGGGCACAGAGGAGAATGACAGCAGGTGAGACACGGGATGTGCACTCAGGCTTTGCTGTGCTCCCTTGTAGTGCAAGGGTTAGGAGTCAGAGGAAGGGTGTCAATTCTTAGGAAAAGCATTACTAAGTAGTAATAAAAATCTTTGGGTCATGGCTGAGGAATATTTTCACTGTGGCTGTTGGACTAAGATGAGTGGTGTCACCTGCCTGCACTGAGGCCAAACCCCTGTTTTCATGGTGCTCCTGCACCCTGGTGAATCACTGATGCATGGAGCATCTGCTGCTGCTGAGGTGCATCAGACACCATTTACATGGGGAGTGCAGGAAGTCTAGCTTATAACAGGGATAGAATTCTTCATCTGCCACAGCTAAAGACTGGACCCTAAAATGGAGTAAGAGACACAGGTAGAAGGACCTCCTGCTAGATCTTTTGCACCCATGGAGTGGGATAATATCCCAAGCAGCTGGGGCTCAGGTGTGAAACAAAGGGACAAAGCCAACTGCTTTTTTCTTTTTTTATCTGAAGGAAATAAATAGGCGCAAATAAAACACCTGTGATTGTCATGATCCAAGATCTATCCACTCTAACTAATCCTGGACATTTTGTTCTGTTCCCATTAGTGCTGCAGATCTCTGTCTGCTTGGCCAGGACTCTTCCTTGTGAAACTACTGTATTTCTGCAATCCTGATGTTTCTTCTCCTGGCTGGGAATGAAAGAATATAATCTGTCCACTGTTTGTCAGGGATCAAACAGCTGTGCCTGAGCTTTTGAAGTTGTTCATAATATCTTATAGTTCATCTTCCATTTACACGTACACAGTCTGAAGCACTGTCAGACCACGGAACACGTGAGCAGGGGCCTTTCAATCAGGAGAATTAAATCACAGACAACACCAGTGGGCAGCAGCAGCCACGGCTGTGGTGGAGCTCCCTGCTCTGTCCCTGCCTCAGTGACCACTGGCAGCTGCAGCATCACAGGATGGGGAGGAAAAGCACCACGGTGGTCCAGCTGGAAAGGGGTGCTGGGAGCCGCTGCTCTGTAAATTCAGGGGCGGATGGAGAGAAAGGGAGGGCGGGCACGGCAGTGTCAGCTGCCTGCAGTGGGCGGGAGGCAAGTCCCTGCAACACAGCCCCCAGATGCTGAGTGATCCTCTCCCTCAACGCTCCCTTCCCAGCGGGCCAGTTCCCAAAAAAGCCAGATGCCTGAGCAAAGCACGCGTTTTTTCCACTCCCTTGGCCATTCCTCTGCAGGCACATGAGGCAGCAACACTCCACCATGATGCACAAGCACAGGGTGACAATCTCTGAACCACGGCTATGCAGACCCTGATGTGGGGAATCCAGCAGAGATTTGAATGACTAATAGGCTGGTCTGGTAGCTGATGAAAGAAAACTTGAGTATTGTGCTAGCTCTACAGCAGGAGAAAAAGAACCCATGGATTCAGGAAAATCATACTGTATGTAAATGAAATTACAACTTGTTTTTGGGTACTAGTCAGGAATGGTTTTAAAGCCTGCAGTTTCCCCCCCCCTCTCCATTCATTGTATGAGGAATGGATTTAGTTTTGTGCAACTCCAGTAATCTTGGTTCTGGAAGTGGGACAGTTTTCCTGGATTACTAAGGTGGGGTGGTAGGGGACTCAAGACAGGAGATGGAGTATCTCAGTTTTGTGGTCAGATTGAAAACCACTAGTTTTTTTAGCATCTAATTTTTTAGCATTTTACTTACACAGACCAGTGTGTGAATGCTCATTAGTGGAGATGCTGTCTAGCTCTCAAGGAAGTTTTCATCCAGGGCTGCCAAGGTGCTTTCCAGGGGAGTCTGTGTAATTGACATACACATTCACTGAAGAGCTACTTGCCCAAAACTGTCCAGCTCAGCCCAAACAGAACAGCCAGAACTGCATTTGCACATTTTGTGCCTATTTTTCAGGACATGGTGCCTCTGAAATATATTTCAGGCATGCCATAGATGCAAGGTTGGTTAGTTTGTGTCAAGAAGAAACAAATTCTTCACTGTGTACACTGAAACAATTCAAAGCATTCCAAAGCCAGATTTAGAATATGTTAAATGCAGAGCTAATAAATTTCTTTTTATTTGAAGGTCAGCTTATGTAATAGATTTTTTTGCTTTAATTAGACAGATACCATGTTGTGTTCTGTATTAATGTGTACATAAATAATTGTACTATGTTGGTGTGATATTTTTAGATATCCTTTCTGGACATCTGTGTGAAACTCTAGACCTAAGACAGAAAATGTCACTACTGCTGCCTCAGACTTCTTTTCCATGAGAGCCCCTTTTATCTCCATTTTAATCATTTTAGACTGACTTGCCACATAAATGGTTTGTTTCCAAATATCCAAGGCAGGGCTCAGCTTTGACTTTTTGCCACGCTCTTCTTGTGGAACTCATCTGTCATGGGTGAAGGCTTCTCCTATGCCTTTTCTCCTTGGGCGAGGACCCTGCCAGCTCCTCTGTGCTCCCCTGGCTCTGTGTTTCAGCATCCATCCCAGCCTCCTGTTCCCTGCCACACAGCATGAGGGACTTCTCTCGGCCTGCCATAAATGAGAGATGGATAAATGTTCTTCAACACAGAGAAATGTTAGCTTAAGCACCAACAAAATGCAAATAATGTGAGTACTGTGGGGAACCCAGCTGCAAAGCAGGCTCTGTGTGTGTGACTTCTAGCCACCAAGTGATGTTCCAAAAAGACCTGTGTAACAAAGTCATGACAAGCAATCAAATGTGCTTGGAGCACTTGGTTCACTGCTTCCTCAATCACTGCAGCCCAGGCTGGGGGAGAGAAGCAGCAATTCATCTTTTTCCTGTATATCCAGCCTAGCAGGCTGGGCTGCCTGCTGTGAGCACCCAGCAGTGGAAGGTGACACTGGGATTTGGTTTTGTCTTTATGTTGCCTCATAAGCACAACTCCCATCCCTTAAAAGACGGAAGAAAAGTTCCTTGGAGAAATACAGTTGTTTAAAATCATGTCAGGAGTGCCCCACAACAGTGTGCCTCCTTCAAAGGTTCAGATGGGCTTTGCTCCAGCATTGAGCAGTGAACAGAGGGGCAAACAGGCAGCTGGCAAAATGGGGAGGGAAAAGTGAGTAGGTGCAGAAATGGCACACCCAGCCTCCACAGCTCTTTGAATTTAGCATGGTTTTTTACTTGACATATGTTTCAGCTCAGAGTAACAGTGAACTTTCAGAGTGTTGTACTTCACTTTTGGGGGTCAAGTTGTTTGAAAGATGGAAAAAAAAAAAGGTTATCATCACTTGCTAAATGCATTGAAGTTTTAACTCCCTTAACTCAGTGAGCAGTGAGCCTCAGTGTCTGCCACCCTCAGGATTTGGGGAAAGACTCTTACATGTGAGTAAATGAAAGGTGTAGCCAGCAGAGATTAGCTCATTTCCCAGACCTGGAATTATGGAGCAATGAAGATTTACCCACCATGGAGGAGGCGCAGATTAAGTGTTTAAACAAACCAGGCATGTACAAACCTTTGAGTCCAATGGGAATTACCCATGAGTGCTGAGGGAGCTGCCTGATGTCATTGCAAGGCCACTCCTGATAATCTTTGTACAGTGAGGATGCTGAAGACTGGAAGAAAACAAATGTCATTGGCATCTTCAAGGAGGGCAAGAAAGAGGGTTGCAGGGAACTGCAGGTTGGTCAGTCTCACCTTGATCCCCAGGAAGGGCATGGAACAAGTTATGCTGAAAACTGTTTCTGAACACATAAAAGACCAGTGATTTGGAGTAATCAACATGGATTTATGAAGGGGAAACCATGTGTGACTGACATGATAGACTTCTACAACAAAATTATTTGCTTGGTGGAGAAGGGGAGAGCAGTGGATGATATCACCTTGAGCTTAGGAAGCCTTCCAGCACTGTCTCCTGTAACATCCTCACACACAAACTCATGAATTATGGATCCTATTGCAGCTGTTGGTTAATTTATCTGGAAGCCTGTGACAGGGTAGTTGTTTTCTTATTGGAGAAGAGACTGTATTTCTTTACCAAACTAGATGTTTTCACTTTATGTGATTGAGGTCTTTGACTTACTCTTTTGCTTTGTAAAGTTACCACTTGCAATGTATGTTACAAACAATCTGATTTTATTTAATTTGTGGAAATAGTTTGTTGTCAACTCCACGTCGCACAAACCAATCTATTGGGACTTCAGAAAACTGTACAGTTTGTAAGTGTATGAGCCCTGCTCATAGATACACTACACTGTGTGGATTTCCCAGGAGATAATAACACTAGAATTACACTTTTTTAATATTCTTTTTTTTTTAACAATTAAGAAAACTCCTCAGTTAAAATTGTTGATTTTTCTTTGGCAGGAGAAGCATTTCTGCTTTGAACTCCAGAGCTGCTGGAAAAAGTTTAATGCCCAAATGAGGTGTCTAAAGGCCTAAGTCTCCTTTTGTTTATAAAGGCTGGGATCAGTAATGAGCCTTGAGAAGGCCAAGGCAAAGTCTAGTCAATTTTTTTTTAGAATTTTTTTTAATGATCAATTTTCTACTTATTCTTACACTCTCAGTGTGTTTTGGAGCAACACTGCAAATACATAGTGTTAAGCTGCCTGGTACCCCCATGTTCTTAACTGCTCTCTCAGCCACTGGGGGGGACATTTTTTGTGCTGACCTTTATAGCCACTGCATCAGAACTTTGGGGAAGATTTGGGACATTTTTAAAATGCTAGCACTTTGAGAGGACAATTTTCTTTTTAAAAATCTATGTGTTTTCAGCTCTCACCTCCAAGGTATAAATGGATGTCTGAGAGAGCCAGGTCTGAGTAGATCATCGCTTTTGCTTAAGAGCCTAGCAACAGCCCCCATCCTGGGCCAGCACTGGGCTGGTGAACTGCCCTGGTGACTGCACACAGTTTGGGCTGGCTCAGTGCATGTAGCCACCCAGGCAGTGGAAATCCAGGCTCTGAAGCTGCCACTGGGCAGGAGCAGGATATATGCGCTTGCTGGCCTTCCACGGTGATAATTAATTTTTATGAATGAGGGTGAGGGAAAGGATGTTAGAAACAGATTGATTATAATAGGCTTTTAATTAAAATGTTCAAACCACAATTTAAACTAAAAATGTCCCATTACTTACCTTCACTACTTCCTAGGCGCCAAGGCAGTGGGTGATAATGTAACTAATGATCTGATTGTCACTGGCTCGTATAATGAGGTGTGTCTGGGGGCTGATGGGATTATGCCATCAATCAAGGCCCTTTGCAGCGTTCCCTCCTACAGCAGAGCTCTCAGCAGGGCAGTGCCAGCTCCCTCCCCGCTGTGACCTTTATTGTCTCTCCCCAAAGTGCAGAGCTCCCACGAGGGGCGCAGAAGCTGGGATGAAAACTGCTGATGATCTTCTGCACATGGTATAGTATTTCAGGGATGATTTTGCTGGGAGGTGGCTGCTTTGTGGCTTTAACTTGCCAGTAAACCATTTATTGAAAAAGTTCCTGAGCAAAGAAGGCTCCAGAAACTGGGTCCTGCCACCCCAGCTCTGATGTAGAGGATAACCAGGCGCTGTCCAGATTAACAGGAGGGTGACAGCCATCAACTTGCTGTGCCACACCTGAGCTTCCTGAGGAGAAAGCTCAGTTTTAAAATCCAATGGGAGCTTTCAAGTAGCTCAGCTGAATGCAGACTTGGATGGTTGTACTCGAAGTATGATGACCACCACAACACCTGAGTGGGGCTTTCAAGGACCATTGTGGGGCGTGTCAGACTCCATCCCGTCTCACAGCCAGGATGTGTTTGCAGCAGGACAGAGGGTCCTCACCAGCCCATCCTGTCCTGTTGCAGGCTGCCCTGTATGTCTGGACTTGCCCCAGGCACCAGCATTACTTTCAGGCCGCCTTAAAACAGAGCTTTTTGAAGAGCTCAAGTGTCTTTGCGTTGAGGGAAGATAGATCATCTTAAAGTTTGTGTCATCACTCACTCTGATGAGAGCTCTCTCCCTCCCTGTTGCTGGATTGCCCCCAATTAACTTACAATAAATTAGGCGTCATCTCATTTAACCATTATGAGATCAAAAATAGCAGAAGGTTAAAAAATGCATCGGTCCATTAAGTCCTATTGTCCCCATTGCCCGGCTGCTGTGAATGCATCTCAGCAGGGCTGCCAAGGGTGAAGCGGCTTCTTGAGACACCAGGAAAATCCGGCTTCTGGCCCAGCGCACACTGAAGCACCGTGACCGGCTCTGGGGCCGGGAGTGGCTCCTGACGCTCCCCCCGGGAAGAGTTCGGCCCTGGGAGCCGGGCTGGCAGCGAGCCGGCCCAGCCCTGGGGCAGGATGTGGCTGCACCCCCAGCCCAACACGGGCTGACAGCAGTGGGGCTCAGAAATACCCTCCTTTGGCGCCTGGGGCCACCTCAAAGCTCAGTACAACCCATTCCGGCTGGGAGGGGGTTTTGGCATCTCCCTGGCAGCAGTCAGGGGTTACCTGTATTCCCATGTTTTAATGTAGGGGAGACAAGCTTTTTTGATACTGAATTCTATTCAGGTCCCACACGAGGAGGGGTTTTCAGCCAGAAAACTCTCTTACAACCACCTTTAGCGTTACAATTCAGTCTCTCAGCAGGAGACACCATTTTTCCCAACCAGAGCTATACAATGGTTTCCTTTTGCCTTCCTTCAGGCAAATGCTTTCGCAGGCACACAGGCCATTAAATCCATTTTCTGGTCTATTAATACCTACAAGGTTGCATTCTTCAGGGGAGCTGCCAAACTGCTCATCAAAGCACTTCAAAACATTAGCTGAACCTATCAGGTTTCCCACAGTCAGGCTCCACCTCCATGACTTGAAGCGTGCCTTTATCTCCATGAAATTGAGACCTGTGACACCAAGAAAAGGAGGAGGAAAGCAGCAGCTGCCCCCAAAGGGGGAGTAACTGACACAAAGCCGGAAAAGACATATGCACATACTAAAATGTAATTTAAAAACATCGTTCATACTACTCACTTCCCTTGCCACTTGGAAGTTTTCCAACAATACTGAACCCATTCATTTACAAAATAAACGAGCTGGCATGCAGACTTAATTTACATAAGGAAGGCAATCTACCGCAGATTTACCTGTTGCAAATTGTACTCATTCAAGCTGCCGTGGTGTTATTTGCAGCGTTATTTTTTAAGGCTTCATTTTTACCCACATGTGGAGTTGTATTTTGTTTGTGGAATAAAAGGCAATAGAACATTTTCAACCACTACTGTTGTTAGCAGTGCAGTGTTACTTGTTGTACTTTGAAACAAAACCTGACTTTGAGCAGCTCACAAAAGGCAACCCTCGGCCATCTAGGAAAAGCTGGCATCTGTGTAGCCTGTTACACGTATTTACACAGGGCACAGAATGTTTTTAATTGAGTTAGAAGCCCATCATGCAACCTTCAGTCACAATGCTGGAGAAAAGGAAGCGATGTCTACCATATATAATGCATTATCTAATTGGAGTGCATTTCTCCGTGTCTTTGAGAAGAAAAGCTAGTGCCAGCTTTTGTGCTCTGCACGATGGAGTGTGAGGAGAGGAGGAGACCACACAAAGCTCATTCAGCACCTGATGCGCCAAACAGGTTCCAAGATTTATCACAAGGAACTGTGAAAAAAACCCTTTTGGGTGACCTCACTTCCCTCTACACTTGTGAAGACTCCTCTCAGATTGAGTAAAATCCTTAACCTTTGACTTTTCCTCAGAGTAACTTGACATGGAAGTCAACGCTGCTTGGTTGTGTTGGGCCATACTGACCTGCAGTATTTCATGCAGCAGGGAGTACTGACTTCTGCCTACAATTTTGTGCTTAGTTGTCTTTTAAACAGACCTACCTCTGATCATTCCAATCAGGATGCAAGATGGCCAACAGGAGCATCTGTCTAAAAAAGCATCAGGGAATGCTGCTCTAAAATCCTTTTATCATACAGAAATAATACTTTTTATATCAAGGCCTCGATTAAAAAAAAAAAAAAAAGAAACCATAAGGCCAGGAAGAGAGAGCTTGGTCAGGTGGTATTTCAGCAGAATAGACCACTGAAGGGAAGCTGGGGTAGGTGCTGGGAAGACGTTTCATGATTCCTTTCTTGCCTCCAGCTTTGATCACTTCTGTCACATGCCAGATACTGGACAAATGAGAACCGTGAAAAATTCACTTTTGTAACAAAATTTATTTTTGCTCTGTGGATACAAATCCCAAACATCAACAAACAAATTCCAGTGGAAAAATACCAGTCATTAACAATGAAAATTTTTATTATTATTTAATAAATAGAACTTTGGCATTCAAAATTCTAGCTGTAAACCCTACTTTAAAAAAAATTACAAAAAGAGGCAAGAACAACAAGCCTAAAGCTGAGCCAGCCAGTGGCTCCGTTACTTTTTACAATGAACACATTGTGATTAAGTCATGACAACTATATTTACATATGAGGTATTCTGAGCAGTTCAAAAATTGAACCCGATTTACAAAACTACCAGTCTTCAGGGACTGATCCAGTACATATGTCAGCTGTGCTTTTAAAAGAGAGCTCCAGACACTCCTCCCCACTGAACCAATGATATACTGTAATTAATATACACAGAAAAAACACATTATGATTTGTGTTTCCTGCTCACACATTGTATTCAAAGAAGCCGCATACAACAACCAGCCTAACATTCGAAGTGTACACCTAGTACCTAGTTTCAGAATTTCTGTTTCTAGACATTATGCAGGAGTTCTTACTACAAAAGCTTATTAACAAAGTAATGGCAGGTGAGAAGAAAACAAGGTGCAGTCATCAGCACGCTAACAACTTATCTGAAGTTCCAGGGGGACATACATTTACTTCAGGTTAAAAAGGCACAAAGGTATGCAGCTGTGGAATTAATATTGCTAATGAGCTACTGGAATAAATCATCCCTTTAGATAACAACCATTGATCTGTTTGCAGTCTAAGAATGCAGATTAGTTCAGATCTTTTCTCCACTCATGGTAGAACTTGTCATACCAATGAGAAGAGCACAATTATACTTCCAACTGCACCTGCATCACACCACTGAGAAGGACAAGGAAGACTAGAGCAAATTATGCCCTGATGGAGAGACTGCAGCTTGCTGTCACTGCCCGTGCTACAGCAGCAGGTAATGGAGGAAGGGGTTTGCTTTCTTCCTTTCCTTGTGCTCTTACCTTTCCCAAGAAACACCAAAAAATGTATGAAACAAAAGGCAGCAAGGGCAAAGGAAGGAAGGAAACCTTTTGAAGAGAAAAGGACGGAATTTCAGCTCTTGAATGACTTCATGACCACCGCCAGTTTCAAATGCTGGAGCCTGAGTGGGTGGTTACAGCAAATCTCACAATTTCACACACCTGTCACACCACAAAGCTGCACAGTGGAGTTCAGCAACCTAAATCACATTTACATGACTGAGCTGTGTTACTTATATACAGTAAATACTTCTATATAGTGAATACATCATCTATAGCTTGTCGGAAGACCGTTACTTTTCATGTCTTTTTCAAAAATACATTCTTAAATACAGTAGTTACTGTAAGTATCTTCTAGAGTATCATATGAATTCTACCTGAAACTGTACAAAATGTTACCATACAGTTTGCTGACAGCCAGAACAGTACAGTATCCATTCATCTGCAGCTGTTTTCAGCCCTTGGGATTGTCTAATAGCTACAGCAAAAAGTTGTCATGACTAAATCGAAGCAATTCCAATGTTAACATTCGTTAATCACCTCTGTATTAAATATGCTGAATGAGACCACACACACTACATTTTAATCAATTAAACAGTCATGCATATCTTAGACAAAGCTTATTCCATTTAGAGGCATCTGTAAATTGATGCATATATATAGTAATTGCTACCACTACAACAGGCCAAATTTTAAGAAATCAAAGCAAAGTACTGTATCGCTGTAAATAATCAATTGGTAGTCTGCTTCTTTGGCTCACACATCCATCATTTACCTCCCCACTTTAATTTGACTGAGGCAGATAAACTCAGGGGGTTCTAAATCAAGTGCTTTCAAGTCAACATAAATATTACAGGCTCTGTAACAAAAACATTAGAACACAAGATTACAGCACTGCAATTATGAATAAATTCACTGTATTATGAATAAAATGGGATCTCCTCCCAGAGGGACTTTCAACTAATACTTGAAGAGCATAAAAGCTCTGAAGTGCTTGGCAAATATAAACTAGTGATCTCAACTTTGCAGTACAGTATCACCATTTAGCAGGAGGGCAGTGGAGAAATACCAGCCAAGTGGCAAGCTTAATAGTTCAAAGAGACTCATAAGATCTCCTGCTCCCCTCTAATTGCTCTATTAAACTTCTTGTTATTTCTATCAAATGTAGATTAATGTGGGTTTTGGTGATTTTTTTATAGGTACAACACTGCCATTTAAGGAAGCAATAATGTGTAACTTGTGTGTTTCCTCTCTCCCTAATATTTCTAATTTATTATCTGAAATGCTATTGTTGAATTCTGATAGGAGACAGATGCCATAAACTAAAGACTACTTCACCGCAGGGACGAACCCAACCAACCACACCAGAGGAACGAGCTGAAGCCTTAGTCACAAAAGCCAGCACTGTCAGAGGCACAGCAAACTGTGCAAGCCCATTGGTACAAAGATCCTTGTTTTCAGTTTTGCACTAGTATAAAAGTACACTTTTGATGCAGGTTTGTATTAATGTGGAATTAATATTGTTAACAAGCTACCAGAGTAAATCATTCCTTTAGATAACAACCACTGATCTATTTGCAGTCTAAGAATGCAGATTAGTTCAGAACATCTTTTCCCCCACTCATATAAGAACTCATCATATCAATGAGAAGAGCACAATTATACTTCCAACTGCACCTGCATCACACCACTGAGAAGGACAAGGAAGACTAGAGCAAATTATGCCCTGATGGAGAGACTGAAGTGTGCCTACAGAAAGAGCACAGAAATTTAAAATAAAATGGCCTCATTTTTTTTTCTTGAAGTAGACTCTAGATAACTTCACTTGCGATTTCATCTAGACACTGTTTTAGTGCTCACAGGAGCTGAACCAGTCAGATTAACCTATCTGATAACACCACGTAGCAGTAATATAAATAGCAACACTACTTTTCACAAATTAGTCCAAGTCTACTTTCAGGATAGAGAAAACTGCCAAATAAATAAATCCATACAGCTAAAAACAATTAAACCACTAAATTATAAAAACAACATTAACAGTAACTGTTAAACAATGAACAGAAAGCAACACATCACCAAATCAGAAAACTGAAGATATCCACTTTTGCCATAAATATGTTACCCTAGAATTAACTTGGTTTGGATTCCTAAGCTTTCCAAGAGATTTCTGCTGTTATCCCCACTCCAGATCAGTTGACTGACTTGCACCTTAAGGCAACCGAAACCTTCTTGCAATACCATACAAGTAAGTGATGCATGTATTTTTCTTAACAGTGGGATTTAAAAGTGGTTTTACTCTTTGCAAGATTTTGTTTCCTTCAGTTAAATACTATTTCCCACCATGTATAACTGTGCAACTAACTTGCAGTGATGTTCCTGGAACCACCATCGGTCCCATGGGAGTTAAAGAGCACTGCCAAGTGACACTCATTGAATACGCTCTGGAACATGAGCTTACTATTTTGTGTAATTGCTTCCTACAAAAATGGAGAAATCAAGATTTCCCAAACAAGGTGGAAAGTTTTTCAGTCCTCAGATAACCAAGTACTTTATACTGCTAACTGGAAACATTCTGTTTTGAGCCTTAATTTTGCCAAGAGTCAAACACCCTTTTTTTAGTTGTGGTAAAAATGGCTGAGGTGGTGCACAACCTTATCAGAGGCCTTCAGGAACAAAATACAGCAACATTTTGAAATGGAAAGGGGAAAAATAAGAGCAAACACTAAAATACAGTTGTTGGTTGTTTCGGGGTTTTTTTTCTTATAGCCATGGAGTATGCTGCAGAAGTCTTACAGCTTCTCTGGTTTGTCACAGACTTTGAATTATTGAAACTTCTTACAGCAACATGAGAGTGCTTCAAACAATCTGATACAGCTATATTTTATGGACTTGTTTGCATAAGGGAGTTAAACCTGGGGTTTTTCTGCTATTGGACAAACAATGTAGACATCCATTACTAAAAACATCTTTCTTATATCCTAATTTTTGACAACTTGGAGAGCAATTACTTTTTGAGTAATTTTTGAGTACTTTTTGAATTCCAAGATTGTTCTAATTGCAATTCTTAGAGCGAAGTGCAGTGGCAGAAGCCTCTGGCTTCATCATGTACAGTCAGACACACACATGCATAGGCTTCTTCGACCCTCTCCCCTAAGATCTGAACTCAGATAATGCCACACAAACCCTTGATGAAGGAAAGGACTGAGAATTGTAGCAGCACGGTTGTTGCGAAGCTCTGGTTCCAAAAACTAGGCAAAGTAATAAAATGAGCCCAAATGAAGGAAACAGAGTGTCCAACTGAATCATTCTTCACAGCTTGTTCCTACATTCAGTAGTTTGGAGAAAAGATTTCTTGCAGCGTGTACCACTGTTCACACGCTGACTGCCCCCTACACACCAGACTCCCAAGATCAGTTACACACAGCCCTCGGAGATGCGTGTCTGGTGCTATTTGCAGCCTTCCCATATGGCTCCTTAATGGAAATGCAAAGACCTGTGACACAGCAGGACCTAGTAAGTCGTTTGCTACAGGATGGAGTGTTGTCACTGAGTGATGCAGTTGTCCCCCATGTCCTGAGCGTAACGGTCCGACATGATAGTCCTTAACTCATCGATATCCTTCCGCAGCTGACAAACATCCGAGAGCTTCTTCGAAAGGGTCTCTGTGCTGTGGTAATTTTCACTCTCTTCAGATGAGCAGCTCAGTGCTACAAAAAACAACACCCATGGTTAAAGCTTCAGCAGCTGTGTCCTGTGAATACTGCAACTAGTCACCTCCTTGGAAAAAACAGGCAGGTCACCTTAATTACATCAAGACAAATCACGCTTTGGTGTGATGAAAAGTCTACAAATTAAGGTACCATGCGAACTTAAACTCAATTCAGAGCCCATCAGTGCTTCTCTGACAGACATGCTTTTCTGTCTGCACCAAGATCCAGACCTCCTGAAGCTTGATGAATCAGAACAGCAGTGGAAAAAAATGAATAGAGCATTTGTAGAGACTTCGGGAGTTTCTATAATCACTCAGAAAAGAGGGCTAGCAGGTGTGTAGCAGCTCTTGCTGCACAAACACTGTACTTTACCTTTCTACCTCGCTGATGGTTCAGTTTGGCAACCTGTCTACCTGACGAATTCTAATTAACATTCAGAAAACATCTGAGTATGATACATTCAGGTCAACACAACCAGCCTGTTAGAAGGAAAGGCCTGACATAAACTTTGTCTGACTGGTTTTAGGGCATGCTTCTCATTTCCTGGTTAAATTTAACAGCTTAGTAAATGCTGAAGACTAGATGAACAGCACAGGAGATAAAGTTACCAGGCACAAGGCTTATTTAAAACACCTGGACATCCCCGCTCCCAAACCAGACCTATACATATTCAAACAGTAGATGGATATTCCTATCACTTGACCCCAAAGGCTTTAAAACAAAAGCACAAGACGTGTTTAGCATCTGTTAATCCTCATAGTGACTGCAGTGTGTCTCAGGAGGGACAGACACCTGGCTACACACCTTCCTTTTCTAGAGCAGTGAACATACCCACGACTGGGTCCACATGAAGAGCCAGCTATCTGCTCTCCTGACTTGGCAAGGACCTGTGCAGTCACATGCATTTAGTGGTCCAGAGGCACTAAGGGTCCAGCTTTTCCAGATAACTCCATGAGTTCCTGCACCACTGCTCCATCTGCATAGCAAGGGGACACAAGCTTGTCCAGCTGGCAAGTTCAAGCACCACATTAGCTATAAATTGTTACTCCTTTGTGTCAAAACATTTATTGAACAGTGGAAAGTCAACATCACTTACATCTGATTCCCAGCAGTAAGGAAAGGTTAGGCTCCTTGCCCTGAGCTCTCTGGGTAAGAATACTGCACAGTGCTTTCAAGTCAAACAAGCAGTGGGACATTTCCTTGAACAACTGGTCTGCTACAGGCATCTTCTCAGATACTGGCTGCCTGGACTGCTCCATTAGCCTCATCTGCTCCTTCAGGCAGGCATTCTCTTCCATCACTCTTTGGTTCTTTGTGAAAAGCAAATGGAAAAAAGGAGAAAGTTAGTCTGCAGCATTCACTGTAGCAGAAAGTTTCAAGCCACAAATAATACAATTAAAAATAATTAATTTCCAAATATATAATCAATATTTCTGTGCCCTTCCAAAGAACAGCATACAGACAGCTTTTATATGGCTATTTCACGTTATCATTACTTAGCCATCTTCACCCTTTAAGCTCTCAATTGTTTAGAGAGGGGTGGTATGCATTATATCCCATATGCATGGGAGCCAGGATATTTAAGTATGTAATTAAGCTCATAAAGCCATACCAAGGGATCTTATAATCATTCTATAAGGCTCTTCCTGGCTGTGGTGTGGTGGGGGGTTGGGTTACTGGTGCTATTTTACTTACTTCAGAGAGAGTTTTATTCAGCTGCTCTATATGTCTTTCTTTTTCCTCAAGCTCATTTGTCATCTTCTGAATTATCAGCTTTTCTTGTGAAAGCTTCTCTTGCATAGACTGAATGAAAACACAGATTAATGATCTTAAAGAATAGCAAATAAAAAAACCGCTGCAATATGGAATCACCTGCTGTCAATTCCCCAGTTTTCAACCACAGAGTTCAAACTGAGAAATCATGAGATACTGCCAAAATGGAATTTACAGGGTGAATTCAGCATGAGCACAGGTGCCTTTACTCTTGAAAGCACTCATATTTATTCCACTACTTGGCTTTCAAATCTGTAGGTATGTCTTTTCAGGTCATCTGGCAAAATTCAGAAAGACGAATATTCAAGGCATCTTATCTGAATACTAACAATGAATAGAGACTATATAAACTCCTGGTGCTTTCAAACAGAGAGATCTCTTCAGCTGTGACTTGCCACCTGTAAGATTTATCAGTACTGACAAGAAGGCAGGGAGTAATGAGAGGCAAGGCAGGTCCAACACTACATGAAGTTTTTAAAGGCCTGGCTGGTCACAGAAGGTGTTCCAGCATTGACAAAATTTCCCTGCACATTCAGCTTGACACCACATAAGCAGTGGGGAGTCAGTACTCTGTCATACTCTTTGCAAAACTGGAAAACAATGGTGCTAACATTTACAGACTTAATGTGGACTAAAAAACCCCCAACACTTTATTTTCATGTCAGCAGTAAGAATGAGCAGGTAGAACCAAGTATGATTCATTGTTTTTAAAAACATTTTCGTACACTTGACCTGCTGCTCTTTTAACCCACAGCATGCCCCTCAAAAGGAAGTGCTGAAGTAACGTGTATCCTAAAGATAAGCTTTTTGAGAAAGCACAGCTACACACACCAGTGGGAGGAAGGAGGCAAAGGAAACACCCTGGGCCAGGAGAGGGCAGGAAATAACTGCTTCAAGCATTTCCTTTGCGTGCTTGCAGATGAGCAGAACCTGCAGTGATGCTGAATCATTGCCTTTAGTTTTTTATAAACATTATCTACCGAGAAAAATCGCCATTACTAGGTTGGACTGAAGGTCCTTCAAGTTCCATCTGCAGCATACAGATGTCATACTTAAGAAGCATGAAGTGAACAGGGCAATGCAGTGCCAAAAACACCCTCCCAGCTTCCAAATATCTTCCAATTTTAACAGTCATTGATGAAGATCAAGATCAGGGACACCCAGTGCTCCAGCTATGATAGATGCATTAGGACTACCACTTACATGTTTCATGTTCATGTCAACAACAGACAAAAAAGGTTTGACTGTGCAGCCTTCTGGAAGGGGGAAGGTGGTAGGGAAGACAGGGTGAGAAATATTAACCTTCCCCAGTGTATTTTCAGAACTACATCTGCCACTAAACTTACATGACTCTGCAAACTAAGCAAAAAACAACTTTTAGAATATTCTATGCAATGTGCACACGTTCAGCTCAAGAATTGCTCCATGTAATGGGAACTACTAGAATCAGAAATCAGTGTTTATTTTTAAAAGATACACCTAAGATCTATCATTCTCTGTTACCCTCATCTTAAAGCTCAGAAAAAGAACACGTGCTTAACAGCTTGACTAAACCTATAGTGCTAAGATTTCCATGTTCCTCATGGTGCTATGAATTCCTCATACTTCACCCTTAATCTTTCCATATGCTTTCCAAAGTTACAATTTGGTGGCAATATTCCCAGCCTGTTTGGGGTTTATTGTGACTGACAAGATTGGCAGACATACCTTGGGTAACATAGGCATTGTACAATCTGACTTACTTCTACTCTCTTTTTTTTGTACCAAAACTGTTAGTTTTGTGATATCCAAATGAAACATGTAATATGAATTTCTTTTTAGAACACCACTGTCATCTACAATTTATCTGTTTCTAAAGATGCACTATATATGCAGCACAGCATCTTGCCAAGAACAAAAAAAAATTTAATTCCTCTCACTCAGAACAACAAATCAATGAAGTAAAACTATACAAGGAAGATCAAAATAATTTCACCATGATTATGAGCAAATAGAAACTAATACTGCTTTATACAACTGCTGTCTGAAACAGAATTTGTTTTCAGCTTGCAAGTTAAAACCAATGAACTGAAATAGATTCTCAAACATAAGTTTACAATGTGGCAGAAGACAGGGAATAAAATGAGATCATCTTAGCAGAAGATAAATTGCATCTCAGTGCTGATAAGGGATTTCAATTTCTAATGAGCTAATTTTCAATGCTTCCCAAGTCACAAGTATGGAAGGCCAGGGAGATCAAGGATACAAAGAAGCTGCTGTAGTCCACAAGTAATTTGAGGGCTGACGCCATTTTCAAATCTTATTTTCTGTCCTCATATGAAATACCTCAACAGGAAAAGTAAGAGGAAGTCCTGGAGAACAGAACAGTACCCTGTTCACAGCCAGTCACAACTATTCAGCATTTCCCAGTCCAGCTCCCTAAAGTCATGTCGGGCTAAACACACAAAACACTGAAGATCACGAGTCCCAAGACAAAGGTGATAGTGAGAAAAAGACCAGAAAGTTTAGGAAACATGGAAAGGTTTAGGTTGATGATAATACACTTAGCAAGCTGTGTGTATCTCTGATAAGCACAACATATATATGGAGTACATATGTAAATAATCTTAACTACAAAAAGGGACAGAGAACTTCAAAAAGTTTATGAAGTTCAACCTGAACTTCTTTTTAATTACGTAACACCTGAAACAGCATTTGCCTGTGTTACAATTTTTGGACATACCAGTCTGCTCCATGCAAACATCTCAGTTTGATAAAACCAGTCTTCTTCAAACCTTGAGAAGCTAAATAAGTAAATTTCCTTTTCAGTTAACATACATACCTCATGTTGCAACTTAAATTCTCCTACTGCTTCTCTACAGATATATTTCATACACTGCAATCTAATCAAACAAATATATGGTTGTTGACAGGAATCAGGCCTCCTACTTACCATGGCAGAGGTAATTGCCCCCTATTTACCACGGCAGAGGGAGACAACTTTTAACAGACAAATGACATTCTAAAAGAGGAATGTGGAAACTGGAGTTTGGCTTCAATATTTGGTGAAAACAGATGTTTGGCTTTTTTTAAATGCTCAGCTTTTTCTATGGCAAGAAATACCTTCCTCTCTAAAAGGTGTATAATGTTTCTTTTTCTCCACAACAAACAGCAGTCACTGAGTAACTTTCAGCACACTGTTAATCAGATCTATAGAGCTGCAGCTGACTCCTAGCTGACAACCTCTGCTGTCTAGAAAAATCTTTGGCTGCAAGCTGGGTGCCCAACATCCAGCAGGACAGTTAAGGTATCTAAGTGTCAGAAACCAGTTGAACAGCGTGAAGTGAGATAATTTAGAAAGGCACCTGTCTCTTCTAACAAACTGAACAATGAAGCCCCTAAGCAACAGTGCTTTTTGGATGATCCACTAGACCAGCAGGATAAGGATGTGACATAGCAACAGTTTTTCACTTTTTGATGAGTACCAGTGAAGTGCTAAACTACAGATTCATAATGACTACACCAGGAGCTTGCAAGAGAACATGGGTTGACTACAGTCCATCTGAAAGATTAAGTTTTTGGCATTTCTCCATTTGGCTCCTATTCAGAAAGATAAAATAAGAAAATTCAACTCTAGCTATGTTATTCTTGTGAACTAGAAATGCACACAGTAAACAACAGAAAATAAACTCTTCCTTACCTGCATGTCCAAAATCAGTCCAGTTATCTGATTTTGTTGATTGTCTATAATCTAGAATATAAAATTGAGCAATTTAGAAGGCTTGAATCTCTTCAGATTGTTGTCTAAAAATCAGCCTACAGAGGTGTAGACATAGATTCTAAATAGTATCTTTAAAAAAACAAATGACAAGACAGTTCAACTCTGACAGAACACAAAATTCATGCAAAATCAATAGTCTGAACAGAGACGAGCAGGTCTTGAAAAGTCATCTGAATTAGCAACAAATATGTATTTCTTTAGTGAGATATTTATTTCTAAATTAAAGAAAAAAAAAAGAAGTGCAGGACTTAAGGTTAAAGATGCCACCAGCAGATTATTTGCAGACTAACCTTACTGGCTTTCTCATTCTTCTCCTTGAGACTTTCATTCTCACTCTGAAGCTGTTTTGTGTCCAACATAGGAAGTCGAATACCATCTTCCAGGCATTTTTCTACTTTCTGTTGTAAACTGCCATTCAATATGAAAGAAAGATTAAGTGGGCTAATAGAAACCAGAGGGTTCTGTGTTCTAGGAAAAAATTAGAAACTTGCACCATCTTCCCAACCAGAATTGTAAAACTGTACCTAGCAGAATCCAGCCTTATGTAATTCATGCACCAACAGTGCATGAATGATGCAAAAATTCTAAACTATTCAAGTTGCCATGGCACTGACAAGGTCAGATTCATGCAGATGAATGCAGGTTTTATGTGCTGAGTCTCCCAACAGGCACAGCTCCAGCAGTACCATGTAGGAAGAGAGGGCAGAGAGGAGCAAAGCAAAGCTTTGCAGTGCTCACAGTTGCTCTGTGCTACAGGGGGAGGCAAAGCATAGATCAGAGGCATCTGTGAACTTTCACAGCTTTGGGAGCTTTTAAATCAGATTGTCTCACTGGGTCACATACAACTTAAAGTGGAGTCCAGAATCAGATGCTGTGCCCAGTGCTGGTGCCCCATCCATCACACCCTCTGTGACTTGTAACAGGGAGCCCAAGGCCATTCCTGCCAGGAATGCTCCACACAAGGACATGGCCTTCAGACCCTCCATTGCTCAACTCAACCCGTATGTGTAGCTACAGCCTCTGTCTGCTCACCTTCTCTCAGAAAGGAAATGCACTTTATTAGTGCTAATCTTGCTGTCTAATTTAGAAACCAGAGGTCACCCCAACTATTTGTAGGCTTTCAGAGAAGACAGAATGATCCCCCTCTAGATTAGGAGAGCACGAAGGCCTTCCATTGGTAAGATGGAAACAATGTGTCAACAATTTGGCTGGCAAGGTGTCCCAGCCACCTCGCCTCTCATCATGGAGACCTTTCAGACTCCTGTGGCATGCACCTTTACCCAATGGAGGGACAACAAACTGCAGGAACATCCACAGATACTTAAAAGTGATTCTCCCCTGCTTCCCTCTTCCCTTTAATAAAAAAAAAATGCTTAAGTAGGTCCCCTGATCTAAAATAGAACATAGTAACAAAGTCTCCATGTCTTACCTGGATATTCTTGGATATCTGTCCCATTTGTTTTTTCATACTTAGACAAGTTCAATGACAACATATTATCTACAGCTAAATTTTCTTGTAAATACCTGCACCCTTGATGAAAAGGTAAGAAATAGCTGGAATTTCTTGATATCTTTGACCCTTCCCTGATATACCCATTAGCGAATATCCAGTTTTTCCACAGCTCATGACAGGATCAGTTATTACATAGCCCTACTGACAGCTTCTATACAATGCTCCTTTGTCACACAATTTTGTTCCATCCTCTTCCATCCGCCAACAGGCTAAGATGTCATTGCTGGAGTGTCCCACACCCTTAAAGACAGATAGCAAAGAACGCCCTAGGCTCGCTCTTCTCTGTGGTATTAATTACAACTTGTCACAAAGCAAGTTGTAAAACTCTTACCATAAAAAGTCATTAGCATTGTAATAGATTAAGACTGCAAATAGCATTAGGTCTTGACATCAGGTGAGGAAGCACACCCACTGCATGGCACAGCCTGAGCAGCTGCTCATACCTCTGCACTGTTGTGACCAGCTCTTTTTCTTTTTTCTTCTGAGATGCCAGCTGTAATTCTCTCTCTCTGCACTGTGACCGGGCCTCTCCGAGCTTCTTTTCCAACTCAGCCATGGCTTCTTGAAGTTGCTTGTTCTTCTCTTCTAGAATTTGCAGCTAACACAAGGTTACATTAGTCAGACACTGTCACACCAGCAGAAGGCCTTGTGCCAGAACACAGCCTTGCAGTGACCTGCTGCATAGTTTCACACCAGTGTCGCTTATCTGACTGTGAGAAAATCCTGATACCTACAGTGCTTTCTAAAATATTGAAATATTTCTCTTCCTAAATGTAAGGGTGAAAAAAAAAAGAGATTTTGAAACAGTAAAATATTTGAGAACAGATACTAGGGAGCTTACTTATATCTTTTAAATGTAAAACAAACCCCCTTTACCTTACCTGTTTAGTCTGCCCTTCTATATCATCCAGTGTTGGAAGGTCAGCCAGATATTTTTCTAACGTCTCAATTCGTCTTTGTTTTTCTTTGTTTTGCTCAGACTCTTTCTGGCATTTCTTTTTCAGGCTATTAATATATCGGTCTCTAGTTTTAAGCTAGAAGAAAGAAAGAGTACATGCTTTATGATAACGGTAAAAAATAAGTTTGGAAGCAGAGGCTGTTAACTCTCCAAGAATTGCACCCTCAGCTGCATGAAAGCATTGGCTAATAGCAGGAAACAAAACCAAAAATTATTAATCCCAACAGCTTCAAGTTACAGGCCCACATGTGTCCTCAAACCACAGCTGCTTCACCTCTGCCCAGAACAATCCATGTGCCTTATGAACAGAAAGCACAAACTTCAACACTTAAAATAATGTTAATTTTTTCACGCACTGAGATGTTCATATGGAACAAATAATCAGGATACATTTTAGTTCCTCTGAACTAGGAAAACAACTCAAAACATGAGGATCAAGAACTTAACCTACCAAAAATGGAAGCCAAAACCCTGATTTTGATGCAGTCTGACAATCACATCAGAGGATATCAGATCAGAATAGCTGCTTTCTTAAATACTTTTTCTGTAGGCAACTTAATTTTCCATCAGCCTGGAAAAGACCTTTTGTATTATGTTACATTTGTTTGTGTTCCTGGTACTTCTTTTGCTTTATTACCTAGATCAAAAAAGTGGAAAGAAAGGCAGGAAAAAGGAGTATTTTCCACTGTCCCTCCCTGCCCTCTCTCTCAGTGCACAGAATGGATGGGTGTTAAGGGGCAAATCAGGACTGTGCAGTGAACCAGGGTCCAACCTACAGACCACGCTGCTAATACAAACACTGCTGCACAGGTCCTCACCACTGCCACTGCTTGCCAGTTCCTACACAGTGAGCAATCCAGGCAGGAAAAGCTCACAAAGGAGGAAGCAGCAGTATCCAATTTCTGCTCTTCCTGCCTCAGTGAAAAGCATACTGAGGGTTCAAAGGAAATAGTAAGGCAGAATTTTGAGACGAATTATGCATTCTTCTTTGTCTTCCCACCTGACACTTCACTGTATCACAGATTTAATATAAATTAAGCCCAGTAATTAAAGAAGATGAGGTAACAGTGGCAATGTGTCCCTAAAACATTAATTAGGAACCCCTTGGTCAATTCCTGCTTGCAATACAGGAAGCCTGTGAGTACATTCAAAACTACCCCTGGGAATTCCTTGCGCCTGCAAAGAAACCCTTTCTGAAAACAGTTCCAAGAACACACCTATCTCTGTCTCAGTCTGAAGTCCAGTCTGCACATTCTAAGAAAGCTACAAGAGAATCACTCCTGCTAAATAGGCACACACAGGCTGGTACGTGCATCTCAAAGCTTGAGGGCCACATTTACAAACCACACTAAAAATAAGGATATAATTTTCACAATCTATGTTTTTAAATTATATTTTATTTACATAATAAACACTACAAGCTACAAGAATGAGCAGCTTTTTTTTCCCAAAGCTTAACCAATACCTGATTAAAACTGTTACCATGATTACCATTTTACCTAGTATCACTTTCTAGGATGTATTCTCTCCAAGTCCAGATATATCCATTACCAACACCTGAAATCATTATTCTTCTTTTTCTATCGCAGACAGTTTAGTTATCTTTTGAAAATAATTCAGACACTCATATACCGAGTTGCTTTCTAGCAAGTATATGCTGCTGCAACAGTGAGAAAAAGAATTCTGGAACATGAAAGACACTTACTTTCTCCTCCATCTTCTTTTTCTCCTCACTAGATTTGTTTGAAAGTTGTTTCACAATTTCACTGAGTTGCAATTCCTTATTCTCAGCTGCTGCAATCTTTCGCTCAAGCTCCTCGAGGTGGGATGCTGATCTTTCTGAAATGTGAGGTTGCACTGGTGTGCTCTCATACAGTGGTTGCTTATGAAAAGAAATAAAATAATCACACAAATGAACACACACACACACCACTGTACACTTGAACTGCAGAGCAGAAAACAGTCCTGCACTTTTTTTTTAGCTCTCAGGAAGGGTGGGGTTTGATTTTTCAAATATTGAAATACATGGCAACAGCATGAGTTTCAGGAATCTGAAACAAAAAGACAAAGAAGCTGGACACCTTTGCACTCATAATAAATGCACAAGAACATTGTGTGGCTACTTTCCCCCTCAGATTTATGGAAGATGTGTGATCCCAAAATAAATCCCTATAAATGCAGGTAAAAAGCATTTTCAAAACAAATCACTACCACTGCTTTATCATACCATCTCCTGGGAAGAAAAACACTTTAAAATTGCTATGAATTTACTGAAGTAAGAGACACTTCAATCTCAAGATGCTCCTAAAGCAGAACATGAGTACTAGTCAAAGCTTAGAGTTATCACTCCTGGGTGCAGGAACAAGCCTGAGACTAGAGCTACAGTCAGAAGGCAGGTCTCCTATCTTCTGTTCTGTATATCAAAACTTCCATCTCCACTGCTCAGAGACAGACAAGCACAAAATGGAAGTTGGCTGCATGTAGGATCAAAAAGGAGATGCATCCCATTAGGCTTTCAATTTCAAAATTCTTTTAATAAAATAAATTGGTTATCTTCAAAAATACTGTCTGTATAATTTAACTAGTGACATTCCTTCAGCAAAGTATTAAAAGATTAAAACCTTCATTAAACTAGATTTGCTTTTATAAATTTGTCTTATAGAAGGCAAGCAGAAAATNAAAAAAAATTCTTAACCTACAAATTAGGTTAAGATTAAATTAGGTTAAAACCTTAAATTTCCAAGTATTTTGTAAAAGAAGATCTGGAAGCAACAAAAGCCTAGACATTCCTAGATACAGAGACTCAAAAAGTCTCTGTATACCTAACTGCAAGTGAGGCTCCACTTGAATTTCTCAGCTGTCACACAAACCACAGTCTCACTTGATGTACAGCTGTGTTATTCCAAGTACACAAATAATGTCATGCTGAAGTACCCTAGCTGAGATCCTAGTGCAATGTTTGTGAAAGAAAAAGATAACATAATAAAAGAGGGACAGAAAAGCTATTTCTCTGTATATCTGCCTTTAACAATCCCTTGCTGCATTGCCTTTTAAATATGCCAAGGCCTGGATATGAAATTTGTGTGCTATAAGCAGCCAAAGCAGTTTAAGCAGTTCTCATACTGATCTGCATTTCTTGGTGAACATCTGCTACCTCATCCTTATGCTACTTGATACCTGTGCTAGGTATATAAAACTGAGGACAAGTATTCTCAAAATACCACCAGACATTCCCTTTCAGACTAAGTGCTCCCTAGGAGTACTAGCCCATATCCCTTTCAGGTTCTTGTCAAAAGGTATTCCACTAGTCTGCTTGCCTTCTCATATCTCCTCCATCTATTCTATCCATAAAATCTAACCATCTAACCACGAGGGCAGCACCTCCTCCTCTTCAGCAAACCTCTCATTAGTTATTTTCAGATACTCTCCTATCAAACTGTTTTTTCACCTACTATCTCCCTGTAGGTCTACTATACATGCATGCACTTAAACTCTTGCCCTTATAGTGTCACAATTCTTCATTGCTATCTTACTTTTATCAGACTTCAAGTATGTACAAGATTTTAACAAAACTTAGATTTCTGCAAATACAACATTTAGAAAGTCTTCTCTACACAATTCGCAGCTATGCAATTACACAGCCATCAATAATCACAAAAGCTCTACACTCTGGCCTGCAGAAAATTGTGAACATGCCAGGTACCGGGGCAGCGGAAAGCTTTGCTGAAAGAAAAGTATTCATCCTACCTGTAAGTTAGTCAGGTATGGTTCTTCGCAGTTCACAAGATGGCTCAGTCTTGCATGTTGAGCTCGTAATTCATTCTCCCTTATCTTCTGATGTAAATTGTTAATTTGCTGATTCTGCCTGTAATAAACAAATTTAATTTTGAAAAAAAAAAAGGAATGGAACATAAATTAGAAAAACAGAGATCTTAAGACTTATACTAAAGAATACATTATCTGTGGTATTCAACTATCCAGGATCTACAGTAGCTGTGGGTTTTTTCTCACTGCAGCCAGACTGCAACTGTAGAAATATGATTTGAAAACTCTTATCAATTTTGTGTGGGTTGAGGGAGGCTTCTGTTACCATCTGCTGCTAGGGTTGGAAGTAAAAGCAGGGAAAAGAAGCATACAGANATCTCCTGGGAAGAAAAACACTTTAAAATTGCTATGAATTTACTGAAGTAAGAGACACTTCAATCTCAAGATGCTCCTAAAGCAGAACATGAGTACTAGTCAAAGCTTAGAGTTATCACTCCTGGGTGCAGGAACAAGCCTGAGACTAGAGCTACAGTCAGAAGGCAGGTCTCCTATCTTCTGTTCTGTATATCAAAACTTCCATCTCCACTGCTCAGAGACAGACAAGCACAAAATGGAAGTTGGCTGCATGTAGGATCAAAAAGGAGATGCATCCCATTAGGCTTTCAATTTCAAAATTCTTTTAATAAAATAAATTGGTTATCTTCAAAAATACTGTCTGTATAATTTAACTAGTGACATTCCTTCAGCAAAGTATTAAAAGATTAAAACCTTCATTAAACTAGATTTGCTTTTATAAATTTGTCTTATAGAAGGCAAGCAGAAAATCAAATACAAATCAAGCAGAAACCCAAATACATTACAAACTTTCAAACTTCTTTAAATTATGGAAGACGAATGCACCTGCTGCTTTATTTGAAGCATAACATACTAAGATATGTGCACTAAAATTTCAGTTTCTGCAATATTGTTTTCTTTGTTTGTTTGGGTTTTTTGTTTGCATCTTCCCTC